>CM037152.1:176343-328537 GCA_020921065.1 Vaccinium darrowii | reverse complement strand
AATATATATATATATATATATATATATATATATATATATATATATATATATACAGTGGACTTCCAGTCGGGCTGGAAGAAGTGAAAAATTCGGACCAACGTTTTAGGCCGTTGGATCAAATCCAACGGCTGTAGGAAGAAAAGGAGTTCGCGGATTGTGGAGTCGGGTAAAACACTCTCGCGGGTCATAACCTCACGCGGTCTTGCGGGTCATTTCTTCTCGTTTCAAACACAGTTAGAGAGAGAGTGAGAGCAGGCGATTCCAGACAACCCAGACTTGCGACCTCTCGATCTCCATCTCCAGATATCTCTCTCTCTCTCTCTCTCTCTCTCTCTCTCTCTCTCTCTCTCTCTCTCATGCCCCCTTTGGAAACGTAAGGGAACAAACCTACTGTAAAAAGAGAACATGAATCCCTGACTTGAGCTAAATCATAATCAAAATGTTCAACTTTTAATTTCACTTAGTTTCCCTCGTCTAAATCATAACCAAAACTAATCTGGTGGCAGTGGCATTCCGAAACTTCACGACTTCGAATTCCGAAACTAATCATAACCAAAACTTCACGACTTTGAATTCTGAAACCCTAAAATTAAAAATCGAGATAGATAGCGAACCAGACGAGAGGGAGAAGAGAGAGAGAGAGACGTGGCAGTGGAGGTGGTGCGTCGGTGGTGGTTGGATCGGTGGTGGTGCGCGATCGCGATCTTCTTCTTCTTCTTCGAATCGCTACAATTTCTTTCTCTTTCTCTATCGTCTGGCACAAAGCGTCTGAAAGGGTGGAAGGATTATGACCCGTGAGATAAGGAACCGGGTCAAACCCCAACTGAGAAGTTGTTTAACCCGCTGGGGACCCGCGAACTTCTTTTTTTTTTTTTGAGCCGTTAGATTAGATCCAATGGCCAGAGTTGAAGGTCCGGATTTTTCACTTCTTCTGGTAGCCTGGACTGGAAGTCCATTGTATATGTATATATATACTGGGTGGGTCAGCGTACTTAAATTGTGATCACTTTGAATGTAGGAATCGAAGGTGCAATTAGCAATGAGGATGATGGGATCTACGTCGAGTAAAGAAAAGGAAACAATAGATTCTATGGAAAATGACTTTGCAGGGGACATAGTTGTTATGGACTATGCTCAACCTCATAGAAAACCACCTATTCATAACCTAGTGTTATGTGCTCAAATGTATTCCAAATCCACATGCATTACTGTTTTCCCACATTAATTTGCTTCATTTTTTTAATGGAGGGGATTTTCATCCTCCTTGCAGTGTAAATAAAGTTGTATCGAGTTCCCGGTCACGTACAAGAGTATGGTTAGCCCCACAAAATTGGCCACAGTAATATTGATTGGACTTAAGGGCAAAACATAAAAGAAAATACAAAGTTTTCATAGTGGACTACTAGTTAACGCGCTACTAAAGCAGAGTGGCCAGCATGCGTGGAAGAAGACCTTTGATTTCCTTGGACCGCGCAAAAGTTCGTCGTCCGATTGAATCTGACTATTCCTTATTGTGCTTGAAAATGGTTCAATCTGAGTCACAAGAGAAATCTCTCTACCTTGGTAGGTATTTCGTCCGACACAAGCATTTGCTTATGAGATGTGTCTTATTTTTCCAAGTTAATGTGAATAGGTAGAACTAGAAGGCTTGTGTACAATGGCAGAAAACTGTGGTTTTGTGTAAGTTAATAGAGTGTCTGTAGTAGATAGGTAGATACTAGTTTCTCTTTTTTAAGTCGGGGTACAATGTAAACTTTTGTAATGTCTCTATACTAGTAACACATAGAAGACTCAAGAGAATGTATGTTTATATTGCTTCCTTACCTTCTTTAAAAATGGTAAGAATAATGTTTCTCTGATTGTGGGATGGAATGTAAGGCCTTGGTGACTTTGTCACCGGGTCGGTCAAGCTACCTACACTTGAATTGGGTTGTGACATAGTGAATGTCCAAAATAATCAGAATATGCTAATTTAGTAAAGTTACATGTTTCCCTATGCAATTAGATACTAAGATACACATAAAAATGAAAAAGAAATGCCCTATTGTACAAGAATAAAAATTAGGTTAATAAAGCATGCGCTATTATACTTTTCACTAATCACTATTAATTATATTTTTTTGTCTTATATGAACTTTTTTTTAACTTCGGCTCGTATTGTTATACTTTTCTGATTCCTCTTGTCGATACAAATGATTAATCTCCAATAAAAGTCATTAGACAAATTTCATAAACTTATTGTCTAGTGATTTTTTCCGGTATTTTAAAAATTTCCCCATTTTTTTGGAGGTTAATCATTTTTTTCGGGTATTTTAAGCGTTTTTCGCTTACCAGATCAGCATTTTCTGTCATTAATTTGACGAAAGGGCAAGATTGAAATTCCTATGAAACTATAAGGACGAAATTGACACAAAATATTTTTTAAGAACGAACAAATTTACTCCATTTACTCCATTTGTGTTTGCTTTATTGGAATGGAATAGAGGTATGAATGGAATGGAGATTGGAATAGAATGAGAATGGAATGAGATAGAAATAACCATTCCATTCTAGCGTTTGGTTATGCTTAGGAATGAGTTCTAAAATTGCTATGGCGATGGTAAATTTGGAGTGACATTAGGAAATTTTGGAGTTGCAATTGAAAATTTTGGACCGGAAATAGAAAAATTTATAGTGGCAATAGTGAATTTTGGATTGGCAATAGGTAAAGTTGGTTTGGCGGTAGCAATTTGGTGTGGCATCAATAATTAGAGAGGAATGGAATGATGATTGTTTGCCTTTTTCTAATGGAATGATTATTCATTATTTGAGGGAATGAGAACTCGGAAATGACGATTCCTAAAATTTTTGATAAACTAAACACAGGATTAGAGTTCCATTGGAATGGCCATTCCATTTCAATGTGAGAATTTCGACGATTCCTTAAATTTTTGATAAACTAATTAAACATATGAATGGAATTCCATTGGAACGGTCATTCCATTTCAATGTCCTTTCCATCCAACCAAATACACCCGTTCGTTGTCGTCATATTACAACTTTTTTTGTTGACTTCTATTTCATGGTTGTTTTTGTTTATCTAGACAATACTCACAGAAAGCTGATTTTACGTTCATAATTAATCTGCTAAGAACATAAATTTACTATCAACAATGTATGTGTTGGCCCAGATAGCAACACGGCGGGGGGGGGGGGGGGGGGGGGGGGGGGGGGGGAATTGTGTATCTCAAAAAATAATGCGGAATTAAATAACTAACTAAATGCAACACCCAGTAAAATTAAATAGATTCAAGCATACAAACAAAAATTATATGACAGTAAATAATGAGTAAGGGAAGAGAGAAATCAAATGCAAGGATTTATAGTGGTTTGGTCCGCAACTTCATGACCTAGTCCACTCCCCAAGTGTCCAACTCGGGATTTGTTGCACTATCTCCAATAGTAGCACATTCTAGCTTCGCGAGTGCTAGAGAAACCGTTGCAACGAGCAATATCCCCAATTGCTTCAACTATTTTTGACACCAGTGTTAGTCACACCAAACCCAACTAGTTTTGACTCCGGTGCTAGAACCCGGCCCTAACCGAGTAATTTTTTCTCACACAAAAATCACTTACAAAAGATAAATCCTCACAAGGGTGTACAATCCCTTTTTACAATGATAGCTCAAATTCAACACTCAAACTAGTGTAGAATATGTAAGATGAAGCTTCGAGTTGAATGATAAGGATGGCACACGCATATATATTTCTTTTCCCGTGGGAGCTCTCTTTCTTCTTCAAATTCCCTTCACCTTATATGCAACAAAATATGTACGTTAGGAGCCTCAAATAAAGTTTGGAAGTTTGCCAATCCACTATTGACTTGATTGAAATCAATTCATTGTCAGCAAATGGACGTTGATTAGTAGCCCAATTGCAAATTAAGATTATGGCCAATCCAATGTGTCTTTCATTGAAACCAATACATGGCATCAACAATCCATTCCCTTTAATTGCTCCACTAGCCATTGGTAATATAGGCAACGCAGTGAATGCCTTTCAATTTTCCAACTTTCCTTGTCCTTTGTAACCATTTGAATTTGCTTCCTTGATTCAATAGGAAATCAATTTCACAAATGAGAGAATCCATCAATTCGCCGTTGGATGTTATAATGAATCCCAAGGTAATCTCCAATCTTGAAAATTAGTGTTCACATTCCATAAGGCACCTTGTAGCCAACCAATAATTAGGAGAAGATTTGTCCTTAATCTTCCTCCTTTAAATTTAAATCTTGGCTATTGGAGATAGGATTTGATGTAGAATATTTCTTATGTTCCTCAACCCAAATCCTAAAAAATAACATTTATTCAAGTGAGTATCAAATATCCGTTTTAATTATATTTCACTTTTAACTAAATATGTTTGTTATCATCAAAATCGATAATGTATTTCTAAGAAAACATTTGGGCTAACAATCTCCCCCTTTTTTATGATGACAAACCATAAATGATTTTATTCAAACAAAATTCAGAAATATAATTAGAGCAAAAGAAATAAGATACTCCCCCTTAATTGGTGCATCATTTTACTTGCACTTTTTCTCCCCCTCTAGCTTCCACAATATTTCTCCCCCTTTGTCATCAACAGAAAGTAGGGGAACACTTTTGCTCATAGTATTCCATAAGGTTCAACATTATCGAAGATTTTGAACTTTCCTTCAACTTAGGATTGTATTGCTCACAAAAAAATCAGTGCAAGTGTTATCCACTTTTTTAGGGCTGATTCTCTGTTATTGTTTGAGCTGGCTCAAAAAATTTGATCCATTATTAGAAGGCTCAAGGTACTGCGAGATGGATACTCTTCTTAGTAGAAGCTTCATACATCACAAATAATTCATCAGTGCTTGAAAAACACATTAGACATATGAGCACATTAATAATATACTGAACTTTCACAAAAAATAAAAAACTGAATGAGGATCAATCATGATACGCTATTAGGGTTTAGGGTTTGGGCTTTAGGGGTTTAGGGTTTAGGGTTTGGGGTTTAGGGTTTGGGGTTTGGGGTTTGGGGTTTAGGGTTTAGGGTTTGGGGTTTTGGGTTTAGGGTTTCGGGTTTTAGGTTTAAGGTTTGGGGTTTATGGTTTCGGGTTTAGGGTTTAGGGTTTGGGGTTTGGGGTTTGGGGTTTTAGGGTTTGGGGTTTAGGGTTTAGGTTTGCGGTTAGGGTTTGGGGTTTGGGGTTTAGGGTTTGGGATTTAGGGTTTGGGGTGTGGGGTTTGGGGTTTAGGGTTTAGGATTTAGGGTTTTTTAGGGTTTTAGGGTTTAGAGTTTAGGGTATAGGGTTTTAGGGTTTAGGGTTTAGGGTTTAGGGCTTTAGGTTTTAGGGTTTAGGGTTTTAGGGTTTTAGGGTTTAAGGGTTTAGGGTTTTAGGGTCTAGGGTTTAGGGTTTTAGGGGTTTAGGGTTGATAGCAAGCCATGACAAGAAAAAACACCCGACGGGTGTTTTGGGCTCCATCTCCTCATTTGGAATCAACTATAACTGCAATGGTCTATCTTTGCACAGCAATTCTGCAAGTATCCTTGTTTATTTGCTCATCACACGAGTGTGTCCAAGTGTTTGAATATATGTGTGTGGGGCATGTGGGCCCGCCTCTTGTGTTGGCATAGGAGCTGTTTTGTTATTTGGAGGTTTTTTTTCCCCTAATGAGATGCTATTTGTACCCAAAAACTCAAGAAATGAGTGTGCTAGTGTGTCTGTGAAACGATTGTCACTAGCTCACGTACCACATGATATCTATATGTTTCACACCCCGTTTTCGTACAAAGTTATCTCTTTTTGGTCGTTACATGTGGAGATTTGTACCATCCGCTTTTTATTATCGAATTAGTGTTTCGAGAAATGTTAACAATTTGACATTCTGAGGATAGGGAATGAGCAAACATTGTTCATGATCCTAATTCTTTTTTTCCAGCAACGGAATTACATATTTGGTGGGGCAATGAACACCAAATTGATCTTGTTGGATTTTTACTGAGAGAAAATGAAACAAATATTTTGGTCACCTTGCCATGAACATGTTGGAGAATTTTGTGAATGAAACCGGGGCACTTGGAGGGTCTCCCGAGACAACCGAGACCACCCAACGGATTCAGACACGTGATGATATTAACATTGGTTAATAAGTGAGTTACACCCCTCCATGATGAGGTTTGATGGCATACTAATTCCCGTGGCAGTTTTTCCTCCTCAAAATCAATTGCGGCATTTGTGAGAGGAGTTTCAAATCTGCAGAATTCATTTGGGGACTTCAATTTCGTATTGAATGGGGAGGCTCCCCCATTATTCTCGTCATCAAGCCTTCAGCTCATTTTTCAGCTATAAGAAGGGCAGCTTTGTATTTGGTTGAGACATCAGAAAATTCGTGCTTCACAACATATTCCAGAAATCGGTTTTTGAGAGAGAGAGGTAGACGTTATTTCAGTTTGCCAAGGCAGTCGATAGAGGTGTTCTATCGGCCGTGGTTCTTGCCGTTGTATCCTGGGATGAAGACGTCGGTTCAACCTACAACACCCACGGTAGGCGGTGAATCTTTGTTAAGGAGAGTGTGGTTACACATGACTCGGCTTTCGGCACTGTTTGTATATCTGTTTTACAGTTTATGTATTTCCAGTTCTGTAAATTTCATGTTCATTTTATTGTAATCTGTTCATGGTTATATATATCAGAAGTAATTGTTTTCGGAATTACGATTGCCACCGTATTTTTTCCAACAGAACATTGAAGAAGTCTTCATTGGTGTATCTACTTTATGACAAATACAACCACTCTGTTTGTGGACTCACAAAAAACGTACGTAATGAAAGAGGTAGGGAAAAAAAGTTTCATAGAATAGAAAAAATACCCCTCTGTTTGTGGACCCGCCAATAACGTACTGAAAGGGATAGTAAAAAAAAGTTTCGTAGAAAAGAAAAGATAACACTAACACTTTGTCTATCCTCCTGCCAATTATAATCGTAAAGTTAATGGGAATCGAAATAATCCCATATTAGATTATTTCTTTACTTGAAAGCAATCCTTTCCTCCGCAACAATTAAAAGTTAAAACACCACCCCATTGCGATCTGATGACAACACCATATGAGATTATTTCTCAACTTTAAACCCAATTCATCTTTGTATAAAAATTACTTGGTGGTCTTGGGACACCGCCAGATGGTGCCCCCAATACTCCTAAACAGTACTACATATTTCCGTGGAGTCCTCCCTAAGTGTATGAACCACACAAAAATACTCCAACAAAGCCAGGTAGTAGGCAGCCACCATACGATTGCGGTGCCGAAGTGGTCACCATTGTTGTTTAAAGACAAAAAAACTAAGCTCTATTTCTGGCTTGGTTCCATGACAGTCGGTTCGATCTAGTATTTGGATAAACTAACGTGCTTCTTGAACATTGATTATACCTAAGCTTGTACAGTCTTTGGATTCCTCTGACACAAGGCATTATATTCCTCTCAATTGATGTCAATTGTTGTTTTATATACCAGTGTAGTGGTTGTCCACAATTGATAGGGGTCCAATTCAGTTATAGATACATCAATTTAGTTCGGAATTTGCATCATCGAATCTCTTGCCTTGCTGATGGAAAAAAAACTCTCAACTTGCTGATGAAAAAAAAACTCTTAAACTACTCAACTTTCCAGGAGTTAGAGTGCCGTAGAAAGGAACTTGAAGCTTTGTTATTAGTTGAAGAAAGAGCTTGAGACAGCAACGTCGAGTTTTACACCTAGGCCATCACACTTCCGAGCTTGAAATAAAAGACGACAAAATTGAGTTTTGTTTTTACCACGGTCATGAATTTCCATTTTTGTATAGCATAGCTCTCCTTTGAACTCTGGTTTTGATATTTCAGTTCTTCCCAAGACTATAAGATATGAGGTACTTGGAAACATGAATATGAGACACTGAGACCATCAATTCTCAAAGCCATATTTGAAAATACCAACAATGTATGTTGCATACTCAACACCTCATTGTGGGTCCCTAAAAATCACAAGTCCATCGCACCAGCAATATTTCCGTTGACATATAGGCGGTGACGACCTGTGCTCAGCTTGTCGGCTGCCACCCATGTGCTTAGTCCTCCTGTGGAATCTTTTTAGTCCTCTTCTGGAATAGGACCGGTCCAATTGTAGAAAAAAATAGATGCACGTTTGATGTACCCGAACTTCTCTCATTTCATGCATCCTTGGCTAATAATGGATGCACATTTGATTGGAGCAAGTCGTCCAGTCACCCCCATCTGTATTCTCCTCCATCTGTATTCTCCTCGTTGCTCGATGACTCCATTGTGCTACTGCATACAAGAAGTACAAACCAACGGTAAACGTACACAAAATATCTTCTGTGAGGATTTGGCTCAAAATTAATGGAACAATGAACTAAGTAGATTTTCCTACATGTATAAGAACAGGGGCAGGAAAGGTTTGCCTCTGACTCGGGCTCATATGGAGACATTTAGATCCCACGAACGTTGCATAGTTCTAACGTATTGGAGTACTTGTCCCTCTTCTTTGAAGTACAAAAGGTGGACTCCGCACTCCTTAATTTGTCCACCACGAGTAATCTCGAACAAAACTTCCACTTCATCGCCCTCTGTAAACAGATTTGCTTGGAAGAGATGGCTCAACCACACCATATGTCCACCTTTTTCGGGAATGCCATAGAAGTATAATACACCGGTGGTCTTCGTCCCACTGCTCTTGTTATTGATATCAAAGTTAAAGTAATGTGAACAATATTCTGAATCGTCCGGAAATGTATACACCGCACAAAGATTCAAGCCTCGAAATCCGAAATGATCAGGAGGTAAGGTCGCAGCAAATGATATGGTGGATCCACTGTTCTTCCGGCTAAACCACTGTGGAACTTCTATCCCGGGAAAAAATGTGTGGAATTTGCCATGTTTATACAGTATCTGGGAAGAAGAAATCCATGGGGTTATGACCGATAAATGCATGAGAGAGAGAGAGAGAGAGAGAGAGAGAGAGAGAGAGAACCTGAATTGGAATGGGAACCGCATCGTCATCGCTGATTCCCCACCAGTGGTTCACAAGTTTAGCCTCAACATCTGCCATAGAGTCCAAGTTGAAGAAGCCAATACTGTTGAGCAGTTCCACATCCACTTCTCTGACGGGTGAGATCTTGAATTCGCTCTCAATGTATTTTAAATTAGGGCAATAATCATGATTGATGCGTTCAATCTCACAGAACCCAGTCTCAAATGTTATTTTTTCCAATGCATTGCACCCCCTGACCCACAGCTCACCTAAGCTGGTCGATGACCATGTAATCTGCTGGAGCTTTGGACAATCTGATAAGTCCAAATATTGGAGGCCTGTAAGATCTTTAATGAAGTTTGGAAGCCTAGAAATTGGATTTCCCATTAGAACTAAATCCTCTAACTTGGAGAGCTTACTAAGATCCCCGGCAAATGCATCATCAGTGAGATTGCAATTAGAAAGATATAATTTTACCAAAGAGCTTGGTAAAGAGGCCAATGACATTTGTAACCTTGGTTTTCGAACCCAAGGCAGCCAAATAGATGCTTGTGATACAACCTCCACAGTGAGCAAACGATCAGCATCCAGTCCACTAGCATCCAGAACTTGCAGTGACTTCATCTTCTCAAGCTCCTCTATTGCCCCCATAAGGTTTGAGCAACCGGAAATATCTATTTCTACAAGAGATTCTAGCGTACCAATGTTTCTTGGAAGCTTTCTCAGATTTATGCAATTTTTTAGATTCACCGAAGCTATCCTCCGTAGTTCTACGATAGATTCATGGACCTCAAACAAACTTGGACAAGCTTTGAGAACCAATTTCTCTAGGTTGGGAATTCTCGAGAAATCCGGAGTTTTCACAAGTTTTCGGGAGTGACTGAGATTCAAAATTTTCAACGATCCAAGAACCTATTTGGAAAAGAAACATAATGCCAGAAAAGTTTAAAAGGTGCTCTTCTGACGCAACTAAATAACTGAAATCATTATAAAATCTTAAAAAGAGAAGCAAAACAGAGTATCTTACCTTAGTTCCTTTCCAAAGTTGCTTCAAGTTGCTATAACGCATGTCAAGAGAGACCAAGTTCTCCAGAGGAAAATCATTGGGGAAAGATGTTGATGGAAAACCACGCCAATACAACCATCGTAATCTCTTGGGAAATGCCTTGGATGTTCCAGATAGTTGTACACCACTCAGCTTGAGTAGTCTCAAATTGTGCATCTTCTCAAATGTTTTAGCTTCAAAGACAGCGTCAGAATTTCTCAACATGTTCATATCAAGCATGAGGCCTTCAATTTTTTTTGTACCCTTCAAATAAGAAAATTAAGAAGAAAAGAAAAGAAAAGGTCAGATATTAGCAAACATGTGCAAAATCAGTAAACATCAACATAAGGAACAAGTTTCTTACAATTTTTTTAGATAAAATGCTGAAGGACTCCCCATGCCGCCAGATTCTGCTACGCTCCTCTGGATACTTAGATTCTTGACAAACAATTTGCTTTCCCATGTCTTGAAGTAACTGATGCATTTCTAGCTTCCCATTTTCAATAGTTAAGAGATTTCTATCTATGAGATTATGAATTCCAGCAAGCGCATAATAATCACATCCTTCTAGTATTGTGATGGTGTCGGCTTTCTTCTTTCCAGCAAAGAAACAAGCTATCTCAAGGAATAGATTTTTATCATGGTCATCTTTTAGAGAATCATAGCTTATTTCAAGTTTTTTCAGAATTTCCCAGACATCAATACTTTTCTCTCGACAGGAAGACCCCAATACTTGAAGAGCTAAAGGAAGCCCATCGCAGTATTGCACAAACCTTTCTGATAAAGCCATGTGACTTTGAATAGGGCATTTTTGTCTAAAAGCATGCCAACTGAAAAGCTCAAGTGATTCGTCAAGAGATAATTTTTCAGGCCAGTACACCTCATAATTATCATCAGCATTCTTCATCATCCTCTGGACCCTAGTGGTTATGATAATTTTACTTCCCTGAGAAAACCAATCTTGATGGCCAGCTAATGCAAATAGTTGTTCTGTTTGATCCACATCATCAAGGACAAGAAGAACTCTTTTGTTCCTTAATGCATACTTGATTTGCCAACGTCCATCATCAACATTGTTTATGTGCTTGTTTTTCCCATTCCCTAAAATATCCGAAAGAAGATGCCTTTGCAAACGAACTAATCCCTCGTGCTCTTTGGAAACTCCACAAATATTTTCGAGAAAACTGGCTGCATCATATGTATAATGGTTTGAATTGTACACAACCTTAGCAATCGTCGTCTTCCCGATTCCACCCATTCCACATATCAAAAGCATACCAACCCTACTTGAACTATTTTCTAGCCAGCGATTAACATGCCCAGTTCGCGAATCCATACTTACTAGATGGTTGTCAACACTCTGGTGCTTGCGAGATAGCTTGCTTTTGAGTACACCAACAATTTCCTTAATTAACTCGGCTTCATATCTAAGGGTTCTGTATTTGTAAGTGGACGCTAATATCAGAAAAGGTTTGAAAAGATAAATTAAATTTTCTTACAGACACCCATAAAAAAGATTACCTAAAAGGTTGTAGGCTATTTTTTGTTTTCTTCCTTTTCTTTTTGACCAGTAAGAGTAAGGCATATAAAAAAGATGCCACCCACATTTTGACCAGTAAGAGTAAGGCATATGTAAAAAAGATACCACCCACATGAAGGCCACAAACAAAGAGGTCCACTACATTACACAACAACGCATGTCAATAAGCCCAAGGAATTGAAAGATTTGATCCGGAGTAGCATTACTTTCCCTGAACTGCCAACAATGCAAACTACTACTACAAAGGGAAATTAACTATTTCAACATTAACTAACGAGCTTTCCACACCCGTCAAAATGCCTTCTAAAGGTTCAGTGTGAAAGGTGGAGTTTCTGGTGGAGTTTGTTGAGAGTCAACACTTGACTCTCCATGGATCATAGATCATGGATCTAGAATCCTCCATAATAGAACAGAGAATTCTAGAATAGTCCGGAAGGTTCGAGAGTATTCTAGAGAATTCTAGAATAATGGAGAACTCTCTAGAAGGTCGAAGAATGATCTAGATATATCTAGAATGGTCTAGAATGTTCTAGATATTTCTGGAAGATTCTAGAAGTGGAGGAACCTAGAGAGTTCCGGAATATTCAAGAAGGTTATGGAAGACTCCACTACATGCTAGACTTGTGTGGAGAGTTCTAGAATGTTGTGGAGGTGTGAGGAGGAGAAGATATTTTATAGGAGGATTCTAGATGAAAAATATGGACCATTGGATGAGAATGATCTTGGCCGTCCATTGAGGAGGTGGATGGCTATATAAAGGGTGGAAGGCCTCATTTGTGAGGTGTGGTGGGAAGTACCACCTTGGTGGTGAAGAAAGCACCCCTTGGGTGGGAGAGTACCCAAGTGGGGGAGAGACCACCTAATGAGTGAGCACAAAGAGTGTGCCTAGATATTGTAAGTGTCAAGTGAGAGTCATATGTATCTTCGTGAGAGTGCTGTCAAGTGAAGTGAGTGTGAAGTATATGTACAAGAGTTAGCATATACAATAAAATATTTTGTTTGTTCCGCTGCGTCGTACTCAACAGAGTTTAGTCGTAAATGGCATATTGGCATTGGCATAGAACAGTAGAAGAACTGAAGAAGGCCTGGACTGGAAATACACTAACCTAATAAGGGTCATTAGAGCATCTCCAGCCTTTACCCCTTTTTTCCCCCAAATTTGAGTTAAATTTTGGGTAAAAACCCATTTTGGGTAGGGACATGACATCTCCAATCATCAATCTCAAATTTTACGCATGAAAACGCGATAGTGATAAATATAGAACGGAAAGTACGGTATTACATATACAATTTAGGACGAAAATCTTTGCAATATCATGTTGGATAGTTGTCGATCGTCACTTAATTAACTGTAATCTATATTTATATACCGTCATGTTGCAATAAAATTGATGAAGAAATGAAGTGTAGGAAGTATAACTTGAGGATTAGAAAACTAGTATGCGATTAAAAATGAGTAAAAGGGGAGTTGATCTCAAAATTACCCATTAGACTCCTTCCCAGAAACCACCCCAGCCATACTCGCAACCTCTTTAAGCGCCGCACTCCATCCCTTCACTTTCTCAGGAGTCACTTCCTTTTTTTCGAAAACCAGATTCTTTGACTGATCCTTGAGCTCCTGAGGTTCCACCTCATAAAACACGGGCAAAACGAAATGATCCGAATTCTTACAGAGCTCGAGAATCGTCTGGAGTTCAAACAGACACGCCGTCGAATTAGCGTAGTTTTGCGATAGCACGATCACCGACATCGTGGAATTCTTGATTGCTTTATCCAACTCGGATTTGATAACCTCACCCCTTTCGATCTCATCGTCGTCTCCGAATGTTTGGAACCCCTCATGCATGAGAGCGTGGTAGAGGTGATCAGTGAACTTTTTGCGGGTGTCTGAGCCCCTAAAACTCAAGAAAATGTCGTATCTACCATTGAGTTCAGGTTTAGAGGAGGAGGAGGAGTTATTACTCCGTGCCCCAGGGTCTTCATTCATATACTTTCTCTTGGACCCCACAATAATGCATGATGAAGAAGGGCCTTGAGGGAGCATAGGATAATATTTCCCGGAGGAGGAGGAGGAGGAGGTGTGATTTTGGGATTTCGAAGTAGCCATTGAAGAGAAAGCAGAGAGCTTGGTTTTTGTTCAGAGCTTCGGTGAGGGGATTTTGTGAGTGGAATCAATGTACTACCGTATTTCTAGTAGTTTCTTCACGCGGAGAACGTAGTGAAAGGGGATAGGATTCTCTAGAGTCTAGAGTGGGGTGGGCAAAGGACCACCACTATGTTTGTGGACCCGCCAATAATCGAAGTGGTTCCTTACTTCTTCACGCGGAGAATAGTAAAATGAAAGAGTGGAGATTTGACAGCTATCAATGGAGTATGTTCTTCTACACGGAAAATTATTCAGTAGACCCGAAGTACCACGTCATCCGTCGCACGTGGTACTCCCTACGAATTATAATTTGCCATCTCAACTTGTTAGTCAAACCTCCTCTCTCTCTCTCTCTCTCTCCTATTTTCCACTATCATTTTCTCTCTCTCTCTCCCATCTTCCTCTTCCCAGCTACCAATGCCTCTGTACCGGAACCCGTGCAACAGCAGCACTTCCGTTGAACCCTGTAGGTGATGAGTTCCTGCTTTAGCTAAATATCATGAGCTGGAGAGGTATGGATAGTCAACAGTAAAGACACGGTGGAAGGGAATAGAGTGGTCTAGAGGAAGGATGAAGAACAGAGCAGGTGTGCACAGAAAGAACTAAGGCAGTCGATTACTCTCGGTCTAATCCAAAATGCCCTTGGTAACCTAGGAGATGGGGACTGACTTGTAGAGAGAATGTTCTCCTCTCAATCAGTGGTTTCCCTTTTTTTCTCTCTCTACAATGGCATATATTTCTGCCAGGATTACACCAACCTCTAGGCATTGAAAGGAAATGTCCCATATTTATAGGCACCATGGACCAATGATCAGGTGTCAGGCTGTCCCCCTATAATATGATAACACGTGTCATTTCCATACAACCTGACCGTACGGTTGACGTCATCACCGCGCAGCTGGCCCGCGCGGTGACAAGCCGTTCCCTCGCGCAGCGATCCTTTTGTTCTTTATAGCCACCAAGCCACTAGATCTCCCTTATTCCTGTAAGGGCAAGGTCGTGACCTGTTCGGTCTCGCCTATACTGCAACCAAGCCTCAGGGGGCCCCCGGGGTCCTACCTCTGGACCGCAGCAGGTATTATTACCTGGGCTAAGTGGGACTAGCTTTCTCATGTTTTCGCTCATGTTCTGAGTCGCGTCAGTCACCTGAACCATGGGTTGATCTCCTATTCGGATGGCCCATGGTTGTTCAAGCACCGCCCTAGTCAAGCATAGGGTGCACGCTGCTGGGGCGCCTTACGCAAGAGGGTCCCGCTTTAGTGGCACCCCCCCTGCGCGGAAGCTTGCGCGAAGAGTGCCACGTGTCACGCGGACGCTGTGCCACCTAGGTGACACTTGTCATGCTTTTAGTGGTGGGTCAACGTTGACTCTGGTCAACGGAGGTCTAGCGCTGACCCCATCCTACAGTGGCCCCCACGCGCGTGTGGAACACGTAGGCGCGTGGCGTGACTATCACCCACTTTCCCACACGCGCGTGACGTCAGCGCATTATCCGTTTTCTGACAACTTTTCGGCTGATTGATGCGACGGTTTGGGGGGCATCGTTTCGGCTCGTCCGAGGCTATCATTATTGCTGACACTTCATCTCCGACACGACGGTTGACTGTGACCGTTCGGGCCCCCACTTCCTCCCTTATAAATATGTCATCCCCCCTCTCACTTCTTCTCTTTACTTTTTCTGTTCAAACCCGAGAGCGTCTCTCTCTAACCTTCTTCTTCTTCTTCTTCTCGATTCGAACTCAGAATTTTTTCCATCTTCTTTCTTCTACAACTCCTTTCTTCCAAACTCAGAGTAGCACTTCTTCTACATCAGAATGACTCGTGGTGAGCAAGTGGTTGGTGGTAGGCCTACTGTTCAGGGAGGTCCAGTCCCTCCTTCGGACCAATGGCGCAGGGCCCCCTACTTCCATGGCAAGAACGATCCATTCTGGAAGAAGGTGGAGTCCTATAATCTGGTGGGGAGTGAACTAGAAGACGTTTTGTGCATCCGGCTGGAGGTATCAGTCGAGGATGGAGACATGGTGCCACCCTCTTCTGTTCTCCATCTTCGCATGGAGAGGGGAGACTTCCCTCTTTCCTCGGTTCAGTACTTTTCTCTTTCTGCACCCCTCGCTGGCTGGAGTGAGTGGGTCAATGATGTGGTTGGGGATGCTGCTCACAAGAAGATTCTGGAGCGTTCTCACGTACTGGAGCCCATCAAGATTTCCCAAGTCTTGACACTAAACAGGAGGAACAAGGGTTTCGGACGTTGAACCCATGGAATATTATTGTACTGGTTCCAACTCCAAACTGAGACTTCCCTTCCTGATGTTAATCAAAGTCTTAATTCAAATTGATTGATCCCGTGTTCTAAGGTAAAAGGAGAGCGTCTCTGAGGGTTTATTTCCATTGTTTCACATTGACAATTCGCAATCTGAAAGTCAGCCCAAAGAAAGGGAAAACTTCTAATCAAATAAAGTAATCAAAGGGCTAAATGCCCCTACTGATGAAGATTCTTATTATCTATTGTCTATTTATTGTGATAAGAAAGTGCGCATCTCTTGATTGATAGGATCTGCTGACTAGTGTGAGGTCTTAACAACTTCATAGACTGAATCTTCTTTGACAGAAAAGAAAGTCTTTTTTCATGACGAGTCGCAACTATCAATCTTCCCTCTGCCGAAGATGGATAAACTGACTCTAAAGTAAAGCGGGGAAGCAATAGACATTTAACCTGCAAGTAGCAGAACATCGACTATGGCAGTGCGGCTGGCTTTAGCCCTAGAGGCAAGATCGGCGAGACCAGGGAAGGGAACTGAGAGTTGACTATAGAGCTTGTTTGCTAAAATTCCTTGCTTTGGATTCCCGCACACTGAGTTCTGACTTTATTCGAACAGGACTTGGAGTTCGAAAGCAAGGGACATGAGAAAGAAGAAGTGAATAAACAGATTCAAATTCGTACACTTACCAAAACCCATACTTTTGTGAGAAGGTTGCACAGAAGGGGCCGGTGAATCACTGACTCAAAGCCATTGTGAATCTTATATACCACCATACGCACCTTGGTATTACTAACGAGAACTAAGAAGTTTCATTCTTTGGAATCTCGGTTGGGTCTTTTCTTGTCTGCCTCTCCCTTCTTCTGCACCATTGTGAAGCCATGGAGGTTGTCTAGCTGGTCCACCTTAGCTTGTGCCAAATTTACCAAGGCTGACTTGCCGTCTTTACAGTTGTAATCGGTTGTTACGGAAACTCTTTCCATCAGCCATGGAGGATAGCGACTGAATCTTCTTATAAAGTCAAAAGATTCACGGGAATGGAAGGGGCTGGGGGAAGTAATTCATTAACAGGTTTTGAATAAACCGATGACAGAACAAGACCCATATTCGATTCTCCAATCAATTACCTTATTGCGCCTGCCTGTCACTCCTATTGAACTAGCCAAGCCTTATGTGCCAACCATTGACTCCTGTTTACTACCTATTGCTATTGCCTTATACCCGTCACATGCTTTCCTTCAAACTAACTATATTTCATTCAAATCGTCACTTCCTAGCCTTAAAAGAAAGCCGATTATCGCCAGGTATATTTTTTGTTTGAATAAGTCTTTTGACTAATGAAAGATAGGTATACTAAAGCACTTATTTCAAAGGGGAAGAAATGGCCTACTATTTAGTTCTTCTATCGATTGGTTTTCAGCAGAGTGGGCTGGACTATTCCATCTTTGTTCTTTCTTTGCGTAGGGCCTTCTAGCTAGCAGGCTTAGAGAAAGGGGTGACTTTGTTTTCCCTTTCGGGTAGCGCGAGTGAGAATGCCAGCTTCAGAACAAGGGACAGAGAAGGCACATGTTCAAGTGCCAGTTGATATAAAGCTTTTCGTATCGGGAACAAGGCTAGACAACATCTAGTGTGCAAGTGATTGCTATGGTGCTTTTTCTTTCTTACGGTACCACTTCAACCACAATCAAGGTAAGTTCACGATGTCCCCGCCTAACCAACCCAGAAGAAGAAGGCAGATTAGTAGGCGACTGGAACTCGAACCTGAACTAGAACTAGAAGATGCACTTGAGCAGTCAAGTAAAGAAGAGTTTAAAAAAAAAAGAATGTCATCCAGCTCCCTCACTCTTTTTGCCATCTAGCTCAACGGTATCTGGTTCAATGTTCGCTAATGTCTTTCGTTCGATGTGGTATTTTGATGTTAGGAGGAAAATTCAATCCGAAAGAACTACCTATAGCTTAAGCCCAATTATTCTAATTCTATTTAGTCTTACGCTGATTCAAAAGCAGCTACCATTCCTCCAAGAGAAGAAATGGCACCAACATCGGTCACTGAAGGACCTCCCCGGCAGCAGAGTTGGATAGACGCCATGAAGCTTCCCCGATCCCTAGGGAGGGCTTTCGGAGACCAATGCCTATACTCTAACTTTCCCTCTCTCTGGCAGCAGTTATTGAAATATAAGTTGGTGAAATCTACGATCGATTTCAGCTATCTGGGGCAGTCAAAGAGGCATTCCATCTTTACTCCGGCTTTACTATATGATGCCCTACTTTCCCGATTTTCTGTGAATCCCGAGGGTTGGTATACTATGCCTTTTCGTTCTCATTCTGGTTCTGGCTGTTTACCTTCACTAATGATTTGATTTTCGATCCTCTACTGAAGTCACACCTTCCCAAGATCAATTCAAGTAGAAAAGGTGGCCCTTATTATAGCACGAAGAGGTGAGAGCATCCCTACCTCTAATGGTTTGTACTTGAACTGACCGAAAGTCCTGTTTTGCTGCTTAAGGAGGGGCCCTGACGGAGGTTTTCTATTTCCCTTCGTCCCTGGCTTTTCTTCCTTCTACCTTTGTTACTGACTTTATTACACCGTATCTCTTCAGTCTATTGCTCCTAGGCCTATGGGTTCTGGAGTAGAGAGAATTCCTATTGGCTTCCCTCGGCCCTTAATCCCAGAAGTTACGGAACTATCTTATCTTTCCGAAAAGAGCTGAAGTAGCCATGTTTGCAGCGCTTATGCCTGCAACGGAAAGAGCATTTGCATATACGACATCTCATTCGGAGTGGGAATCACTCCTTTGGTTCAATGTAGGCTATCTTTCTAAAGAGTGGTTTTCCTCTCGTCACTCCCTTGCTTGACAGTGAGGGAATCCTAAGTATGTCATTTCACCAAGCAATCCTTCTTGCACTGAAAGGGGGGAAGCATCCAATTCCATGCCTCCCTCCCTATTGAATGGAGTTGCCCTATTATTCAAATTTTCTGAAAGTAGTCCTTCTCTAACAAATCTACCAAGGAAAAATGCCACAAATCGGATTCTGTAACCTACTACCTTTGGGTTACTTTCCTTAATCCCAGAAGTTATGAAACTTTCTTCCCTTCCAAAAAGAGCTAAATCGACTGGGGATCTTAGCAGCATCACTTATTCCTCCAACGTCTTCTTCTTTTTAAATAGCAATACAATAGCATTGGAGTCGTTCACAAGAACTGCCTATTCTATTCCGAAACCTAGAAAGCGAGAAAGAGAAGTCCTTTAATTAAGCAGAAGTAATCAACGAAGAAGATATAGAATCAAATCCTCTCTCTTGGCTTGGGTTTACATATATTAAAGAGATGGCCCTTGAGCCTGATCTTTCTTCTTTATCGCCAGGGTTGGCCTTGACTTTTGTCGGGGACTTTGTTGTCGGGTCTCCTCCCCTACTTATCTTTCTCCAATAGCTCCTTTTCTTCACAGACTAGGGGATGAATATCTAGACCTAAAAGCAGTTATATAAAGCACTGCTGCCACTTCCTTTGCTACCTGCTTCTTTCAGTTCTAAAGTAAATCAAGAGGCTAAACTCGATCTATCTTTCTGGCTTAGCCGAACTCCTCGCCTGGGGTGACTAAAGGATATTTTGATTCAAGCTCTGAACCAAAGCTAATTCTTTTCTCTATTGTACCCTCATCGACATCTCCTTACGCTGATTCAATAGCAGCTGGGTCGTGCAAGAGCTGAAACACGTTCAAGCTCAAAGCTACTGGTTCTGTCACACTCTATTCTATTTCTTTCTACTCTCGAGTTACTGGCTTTCCTTTCGAGTAGACTAAGAAGAAGAAGAAGCCCACGGAGCGGTAGCAGCTACGACTTCTTCCTTCTGGGCTTACTTGCCAAGTCCAATAGCAACGGATTTTGTACCAACAAACCATATTTAACCTGGTGTTCCCTCTCCGTTCTAGCTTTCCAAATAAGTCAGATCGGTACGGGAAAAACTCCTTAATCAGTAAATCCGGAAGTTCTTGCCTTTCTCAGAGTTCTTCCTTAGAGGGTTGGCACAAACAGATATTTTAACAAATAGCAAAGAATTCCATTTCCTCGAACTAGATTCTATTAGATCTTCCTATACTGTAATTCGCTAATCTCGATGAAAGAGCAGGTAACTACATAAGGCAGCTTTCCCCGCTCTATCTTCTCTACGATTTACGGGTACTTACTCGTGCACGGAATCAAACAAGAGGAGGTTGCCTAATGGGACGTCGGCCTTTGCTAAGGACTTTGCCAGGGCCCTCTCTTCTAGTAGTCGCCCTTCCTCCAAAACTTGAATCAGGAATATCTTTTCTGTACTATGCTACCTTTGGCCCTGCGCCTGGTCTTTCTTCTTTATTGCCTTGGCCTTTCACCGGATATGGGATCGATCCCTTCCACCATTCCTCCAACAGATGCCGATGAAGCCGTTATTCTTTCAACATTTGCAGAGCTAACCCCTGAAGTGACTTCAGTCCCGTGTTAGAGCTAACTGCTGCTTTTTCTATAGCAAGTGCCAAGCAAGAATCACTGCTTATTCGACCGGTAATGTCGTATGCCCGGCTATGAAAACCAATCCACCCAAGGCAAGGAGAAAGACAGTTGAACAAGACCATGCAGATAAGAGAAAAGTTGTGATTAGATTAGCACTTTCTCTTCCAAATCACCTTATAACTTATAGGCTTTCCTGAAAGCTCACAGCTAGTCCTCTTTATTTAATTTAATTCCCAAGCAGGCGGATAAGAAGGTAAGGTGCCAAGGTCAAGGCTAAGCTTAGTCAAATTCTTCCCCTAGGTGAATATTAGGAATCTCGAGAAGATAGTGAAAGCAGAAAACTAACTTGAGGATGTCACATGGAAGCTTTCCTAAATCCATTTTTCGGAGCCGGGATCAAAACTACTAAGTAAGGATATACCACCAAACCTGAGCCTTCAAAAATTCAGCAGATTCAACTATAGCAACTCAACTCTTCAGATCAGGAATCGTCTTTCTATTTTATTTCACGCCCTGAGCCTGAGCTAACTCATTTCTCTTTTGACTGGAACTCCTTAATCAGTTAATCCAGAACTCAATACCTTTCCAAGAATCTGGATCTGCCTTACTTAAGCCCCGACTTCGCTACACTTGTTTCTAGAAGGAAGTTCCCAGCCGAAGGCCCAAGTCCTAGTACTACCTCTTAGATATGATACCGCCAAAGGAAAGCAGTCTAGCAGTCAAGTCACGAAGAAAGTCACACCGCTACTGCTACTTTATGCTTACCATGCCTAGCTCCATGCTAATGAAGCCACTTGGTCCTTACCAGAGTAGAGACTCCGCCTAGGGAGTTGCCCACCCTATCTCTATTCTATCTCTTTCACCGAAACCAAGGTAAACCGAAACCCAGACATAGAACTCCGTGAACGGGATCCACTACTTCTTTATTTATGATACCAGCAAATTCAACAGAAACTGATTCCACTTGAGAGTGGCATCCATCCCCGTGGTTATTTCGACAAGAAGGTATTTAAATTCTATAGCACCGTTTCCTTCCCTAAAATCGGAAAGGGATTGTGAATAAGAAAGGACGTTAGGCCTTTTCCTAAAGCCCCAACCACCAAGAGCGGATTCTCGGCTTGGCTACGCTATTCTATTAAGGTTTCGCATCTCTCAAGCCCTGGTTGGCTACTGACTTGGCTTCGTTCACTCAAAAAGAATGGAATCCGGATCTGTAAGTGACTTCGATAGGCTAGCCTTTGGGCTTTTTGTTAAGACTGATTTTCTTCCTTACCTTATAGAGCTTTGTCTGATAGGGAATTTTCTGCTCGCTACGCCCCTACCCCAAGCCAAAATTGCTTGAATAGCTTGATCTAACCGAACTCGCTCTAATGGAAGAATTCTATTCATATTCCATTTCCTAGTATGAGCTTAAAAAGCATTCCCCTGGAGCCTGAACCACGTGAAAGCTAGCCCTCCTCAATCCCAGTCGCATTTGATCTAGAATTCTTCTTCCCTAGTGATGTCACCCTCGGCGGAACTACCTTAATGGAATTCCGGCTTCGCTAAAAGCACCTGGGCTATGCCTCGAACTCTCTTAACTGGCCTGAGGGTTAACTAAGAACTATATATTCTCCTCATCAAGGAAAAGAGCAGAGATCTTTGTTGAAGACAGCATGGCAATGCGCAATCGCTAAACAAGACCACAAAAGCTATATCACAAAGGTCAGTCTAACTAATCGGCCTAAGGCTTCTAGAGACAATTCCTATCTCGCCAAACTAAAGGAAAGGAGAAGAACCTATCCTATTTCTATTCTGAAAGATAGGATTCTATACCACTAAGCCATTCGAACTTCCTGGCTAACATGAGGAATGGAAGAACAGCTTATTCGTATTAAATAGATCCATCTTATCAAAGAGCATTTACCCTTGCGTTGGGTCTTTCTCGCCTTGGCCTTTTGCCTGTGAAATTCAAACATTACTTTTCCCTCACTCCTTAAGAGTTTACAGCTGACCCAGAGCTAGCCACACCTCCGAAAGACTCCATCAATTGACACTTTTTTATTCACACCGAAGAGCTAGTGCGCAACTAGTGCCCAATGAAGACCCAAGCAATGCATTGAGAAGGCGAAAGAGAGAAGCCAGGAAAGCCCTATCTCTATCTCTTCCTGACAAGGAGAAAGAGTCCGTTCATGGTATAATAAGGCCTATTCTTTCAAAGCGGAAGAGAAAGAAATTGGTCTTTTCGAGACGAGACTTCTTCCTCTTAGGGGAGAAGAAAGACAAGAAAGAGGAGACTATTTCAACAAGGCTACGAGTTCTAGCATACTTTACTTTAGATTGGATGTCCTACTTGACTTCTATTTAATATTTCACCGAACCCTACTTGACTCAATCAATCTCCCAATCTTAATCTTACAGCCCTTACTACAAACCACCAACAGCGGGAGAGCCAACATTACTATAGAATGATAGATGTGCAGCGCATTCTGTAAGGCTAGCAACTCATTCTTCAGCAACTCATTCTCTAACAGGAAAAGCAAAGACCTCATCTACCGCATCAACAGGTAATCCCGATCCTGCATGTAAGTTTAGCTATGCCCACAGCTCTTTCAAAGGAAAGCAGTATTTTTAAGAAGAAAGTCACACAGCTAATAGGCGGAAGAAGAGATTCCCAGCTACTAACTCTAATAAGACTCATAGCCGTACAGTAGACGGTCAAAGAGTAAGACCTCGCTTTCCAGCTAACCTTACATGGAGCTACCTGCCAACAAGCAACAAGAGTTCTCATTCACGGCTAACTAAGCATTCGTTCGGAGTTGACAAGGGAGAGGGCGAGAGCAGTTAGTGAGGCGAGTGTGGCGAGAGGGCGATAGGCCAATGAAATATCTTATAATAGTAGAACCTCTTTTAACTCATTCCAGATGGGGTTTGTTAATAAAGTACGGTTCAGTCGAAGATGATGTAGCGGAACTTAGCCCAGTTTTAGCCATGAGATAGGCTTTTATGCCCCTTAGGGGGATTGTGAGATGCTACTCAAGATTCTTTCTTTTAGATGTAAATGGCAAGGAAATTGATATTCATACATCTCCCTCACGGGGAATTCTATTAAGAAATTTTTGACCAGGAACCTTTGCTTGACTTCCTCAGGTCCAGTCGACTTATAGAAAAGTCAAAGATTCTTTGTTATAGGATTAAGAGAAAGGTTGTCCAATAGAAAAGATTCTATAAGATTCAGGTACTCTCCCATAGTTAAAAGAGGTAAGCTCTCCCATAGGGATTGTCTACCATCTACAGTAATGAAACCTACCTAAAGGCTCATAGATATGTATTTATATCCATGCTCTAGTACATCATACTAGAGTTCGGTAATTCACGATAGAATTGAACCACAAGCTTTGTTTCTACAGCATAGGGTTTCTATACCGGGAGTACCGGGAGGTACAAGTACTCTAATACTTGTGGATAGTTAGGAAATGGACGACACACATTAATCCTAATTTCTCCTAATAAATACAGTTCAGAGGATATTAATCCTCCTGCGTCAATTTAATCCATCAGGAGGAAAGGGATCCGTATTTATTACCCTAAAGGGTCGGGTCCTTAGCTATGGATTTTCCTAACGACGCTATATTAACTCTAAAGGGTAACATCATAGCATGGTTCGGGAGTTACTGACGAATCTTCCCAGGTCAGCTATAGTGACTAATGCCCTCGGTCACCAGTAGGTTGTATGTATTGCACTTAGTTCTCTCTTTACCATCTTAGACTCTGAGTTCTTCTAACTGATGACAAGTATATCTAACCTCTTTCTAACCGAAGTGGAACGCAGAGCTTCCGTTAGGATGCAGAGTCCACGAGCTAAAAAGGAAGCGGCTGTTGTAGGCGCTGGAGCTGGTATAAGAAGGAACCATAAACTGAATCTTTAACTATTTGATGTTTTTCATCTGCGCCGGAAAGCCTGAAAGCGGGGCTATGTCAATGCAACATCGATGTAGGGGGCTCTTTCTATGTTTCCTTGCCATTAAACGGAAGCGAAGGGAGCGGAAGCACCTCCGACGTTCAGTTTAGGTAGTACTCTACTCGCCCCCTATCACGGAAGCCCTTGATCCAAAATAAGTAAGTAGATATGCCTATGGCTGGAAAGATAGCGAGCGCTATTCTAAACTTAGTCTTTCAGAGGCTAGCTCGTCGTAACCCTAAAACACGGCGTTAGCAGGGTTGGGCTACCCCTCAGTACTAGTTTGTTCGTGGAACACTCAGTTTCGACTTGTCAGTTTATTGAGTTCTTGTTTAATAAGAGAGCCTAGCAACGAGTACAGGGAAGTCCGCTTTCAACTTGCTTTCGGAATCCTATAAAGATAGGTAGCTCTTAGCGGCTTGCAAAGAGTGCTTTACTACGACCTTTCTATCTTTCTTCTTCTTCCTCAAGTCCGGTTAGCTAACAAGAGGTGAGGTGTTCAGGTACACCTTTCTGAGACTGGTGAGCTAAGCAAACTTTCATAGCTTGTTAGTTTATTCAGTTAGGAGTTGTTTTCTTCCTAGTTTTCTTGGCTGAGATTTCGAATCTCTTTCTTTCCAGGTATGAGATTTCAAGAGAACTACTTTCCACTACGTTAATATCAGAACTAGCTTGAACGATAACTTCTAATAACTGATTTCCTTCTTTTCTAGTTGGTACAGTCGGAACTGTATCGGTCGGGAGTTCCTGCTTTGACTTAGGAGTTAGGACTTCCTACTCATATGCAGCGTTGCCTCTTTTGAGTTATGCTATACGAGTAAAATGTCTTCTATGACCAAGTAGACCAAACAGAGAATCTGCCGTCAAAGTCTTTTCTATCATAACTGAGATCATGAAACTCTCGATATAGGCACCTCTAGAGGCCTTATTTCGATCTTGTTTACAGTTCTAGTTATGCTATAGGAGGTATATCGATTCTATGACTAGGTATAGATTAGTAGGGCCTTGCAACTTGTTTTCTAGTGATTAGGCGGGGACAGGATTCGAACTTGCAGTCTTCAAGTCATGAGCCTTATGAGTTGACCAATTCCTCTACCCCGCTTGCTACCCTCTCCTACTAGAATACATTAGGGTGAGCCAACCTTTCACTTTCCTCGCTGAAAACTAGACACTTACTGATTTCACATTAGAGAGAGACAAGCTGAACTAAACTACATATTATAGGCGCTAGATATTAGTTACCTTTATATATGCAATTTCTACTTGACTTGCTTTAGAAAAGCTAGGCAGATAGGAAGGAAGTTCAAAACAAAAGAGTAACTAAAGACTGAGCGAAGTTGAAACTTCTTAGGAAGCAAGCTTTCGAGGGTCAAAGTCAGTTCCTAATGCAAGGGTCAATACCAAACCAAGTAAAGCGAAGCGTAGCGACCAAATCAAAGAAGAGAAGGATCAAGTCCAAGTTACCAGATTCACCTTTAGACAGAAGCCGGATGCCTTTGCTTGCAGACAATAAGACAATCATCGTCATCGTCTTCGTCTTCTATTACCTTTCCAGTCTTTTTTCGGATAGGACTACTAGCTATGCCACTTCAACGATTGCTGCTCCTGGAATGACCGACTTGGGAGGACTGCTACTTCCTGTTGAAACTTGCAATGAAAGTATAACATTAATCCCACCCCTCTCTCCCCCTTCCTTCATACTTACCAGATCAGGCTATTCCCGTTGTAACGATGGCCTCCTCAGCTCTATCTCACCCTCTAAGTCCCTATAGTAACACCAAAAAGAGCTTTTCAAGGACATTAGAGAATCAGTTGAATCAGGAGCTGCATGGGTTAGAGAGAGATGTACTGTGGGCGAATACACCTTCAGTGTGTGCGATCTACTTTGAGCGATATCTTCATTTACGGTGACACAATCTCTCCCCCAATTCAAGCGTTGTGGGCATCTTGGTGGGATTCAAGTTTTCTCGTCTTTCTTTTCTTGCTTTTCTGCTCTTGCATGTTAGTAGATCTTCCATGGATTTTGTCAAGTCCCCTGAGTTAGCGGCTGGTTTTAAGGTTGTACGAACTAGCCCTAATTCTGATTTTGTTTCTGAGAAGGTAAATTCTAGGGTCGGTATGGCTAATTCTGGTCGTGTGAGTAATGTTAGGGTTTTTGGGATCCCTTCTCTACTTGTGATGACTCTGGTTCTAAGCGTAATTTGATCGATTTACTTGAACAAGTGACAGTTAGTAATGAAGATCACTTCAAGTCCCTGCTATCTCGACTTCATGCAAGTTGCTGAGGAAAGGGATAAGGCTCAAGCGGTTCATGGGGACCTACCAAAGAGATAAGGAAGCCTAAGAATGTGTGGCTTTCTGAAACTAAGAGCACTTTCTCACTCAGGCTACGGTAAGACTTCCCATCTACCGGGCCGGGAGCTCTTTGAATTTTTTCACTATTTCATGGAAGGGAAATTATGGTTACGAAAGCTCGGAATCTGCGAACAATCTATTATCATATGTGGCTTCGGCTTCAACAAATCATACATCTACTTGCAGGACCCTAGAATTATGGACATGTGACAATGATGGCGAGGGATAAGCAGAAGGATACCCAATTGGTGTGTGGCCCCTTTTGGGGAGGGAAATCGTTTAGGCAAATTAATGGATTCACACTTTTTTTATGTTTCAATCTTTCATATGTCTACTCGTCGTGGAAGCCTATTTGGATTTCAATCTGGACTTTATGCTGACTGCTAAGATTACTACGGTGGTTAAAAAGACCTTGACTTAGGCTTCACTTTAGCACTTGCTTTGGCTTTCTCTTATTCTTCATAGTTTTAGGATTCGGTAGGGGCTCCCTCGGAATAGTATTCCTTTCTTTTTATAGACATGAAAATCTTTAAGCAGTTCTGCTATGACTTATGAAAAGAAGAATAAGATAAGGGGGACGATCCTTAAAAAGTATGCTACCATAAGATATCTCTCTTAAAAGCCTTAGCTCAAGCACCTGTATGGACGGAGGACGACATAGAAACTCCGACTCGCTCTGCTCTCTCAAACGAGTGGGTCTACGACAATATAAGTAAAGCATCTTTCTTAAACCCGCTAGCCAAAATAAAGGGGTAAGTGGTATTCACACAAAGCGGGATAAGAACTTCGTGGAACTTGATCCAGTACGATACGAAGGCAGCCCCGTCAACATCAAAAGAAGAAGGGGTTTAGTTTCACCTTGCCCCTTCCCTTCATCTCTAAATCGGTTTAATTCATCCATTATAGAATCAGTTGAATTAAGCTCTAGCCCCCGCCTTTAATTAGTATCGGAGGTGTAGCTAAGCATGGGTGTCCCCTGAAAGCAATAGGTGAGATTAGAGACGCTAACATAACAGGGGTAGGAAGATAACAAACTCCATAGCTGGTTGTTAACTTAATAGCATGATGGGCATAGACAGTACCATAGGTAGGTTCCAGATCGAGCTATTAAAGCACCACTACTAGTAGCAGTAAAAGAGGAAGCACCAACGGAGAACGCAAGGGCATTAGTGACTCGTACTTCCCTTATTAGTTAGGGCTGTGACCCCGCTTGGAACTGCTTTGAGAACCTGAGAGCTTAAACTATAAGATCTACCCCCGCCCATGTCTTTATTGCCTTTGGCCCTGCCAATTATTCAATCAGCTTCAAGATCCTGTGAATAGCCTCTCGTGGAACACACCTTGACATAACTTTCTATTCCTATTCGCCCTAACCCTTTCAATATTCACTTTCAGAGATCAACTATCCTTATTCTGTTGATAAGTTTACCGAGGTGGAGAATAGAATTCTAGTACCGGGCAGCTATCCTCCTTTATTACTGATAATGTGTTCAGTTCTCCAGGACGGTGAGTTCCCAACATTGAAATTGAAATAGAATCTCTTGTCTTCTCCAAGGTGCTAACAGTAGGAGTGGTTAGTTAACACATTGAAATAGAATATCTTTCTCTTCGTTATTTAGATGAAGGTTCTGGTTCTAGGCAAAGATCTTGAAACTCGGGAATGTAACAACCCTTGAAACCTTTATCCTTACGAAGTGATTTTGAATCAAGGTATGGTACTACCCCTTGAGCGATGGAGCACTTCTTTTCCTACTTCATATGGGGTTGAGCAGCCATAGCTGTCAGGCGAGTTGGTGATTGTTGGAGAAAGGGCAGAAGCTGGAATTGATAGCTAGGTTCCTTTGATGCTGCTTTTCTTTTCTTTAGAATCACAGGAAATGATGAAAGGGTATGACTATTCTGGGTCAACTATCGAGGATAGGCATTTTTTCAAGACTGCCTTCTTTGCTAGTAACTGAGATAGGAACGCTAACAGCGAGGTGCCAACTAACCTTTGTCCCTGTCCCTCAATCAATCAATGGAGCAAGTTGAGGCTCTTTCAAGCAAGACGAGTTAGCTCCTTTATCTGAAAGATGAGGAGAATGACTTTAAAGTAAAGGGTTGGAAAAGTAAAGGGTTGGACCTGACCTGCCTACTTACAAAGCGTTAGAAGCCCTTAAGGAGGCCTTTGTTCAATCTGGAGTATTCCCTAGCTTGATTCTTTCTTTGCTTCTGTCGCTCAGTGCATCCGCACCACCGCCCCCTGACAAACTGGCTATCTTTCTCTTTTTCCGGGGCTAGTTACACTAAGAAATCAAAAAGAAAGAGATTCAATCCAACTCGAAGAAGACCCCAGTATTTTCCCATGCCTCCCGCTACATAACCGGCTAGAAGACGCGAGTACGAAGTGGCCAACCAATTGAGCAAGCGCAATTCCCTGAGGAACGTGGAAATGCTCTTTAATGGAACTTTAGCTGGTTGTGACCAAGAAACCACCGGACTACAAAGATACAGCTTAACAATAGAGGTGCAAGAACCCATATTACACAAGATATGAAAGCATAGAATAGACCTCTTATCATGTCGGTTGCTGGACCGATAAGAAGAGGAATAGACGAATAAGAAAGATCACTGTAGGGACTAATTTCTCACTCATAATTGAGCTTAATGGTTTCTTCATTTTATTATTTACCAACCGCTAGATTTATAAGAGAGAGGCACCAAACCCGGGCAACTAACAAGGTAGAAACGGAGCGAAGAAAAGCAATCATCTCACCTGAAGGAAGAACGAGGCACCGATACCCAGAGGCAAGGGAGGCTAAGGAAAGAGAACCAGCGAGAGGCAGTTACTCACTTCTACGGGTACGGGAGGAATAAAACCCTGCCAAAAGTCTACTTATACAACTAAATAAAATGAAAGCCAGGTCTAGGTACCAGAAGTGAAAGCGAGACTTGCGAAAGTATCTGCCGCTTATCCTAGACCGGTCACTGTTACCCAGGGCAGGTTCTCTCTTTATCGAGAGTTGCTGGTACCCATAGTAGATTAACCCATGTAGATGGAAACATCCTTAAATCACTTCCTGTGATATTTACTAGATTGGACCAGTTTTGGAGACCTCATGCTAGGTGAGGGCTTTTACAATACTTCTCCGTACAGATACCCGATCTTACTGGCAGCGCTTTGCGGGAACCAATCCGGGTAGGACTTCTTTCGGGCCGTATTCCCATGTCTGCGTATCCGGAAAGGGGAGTCGCTCCTCTTGTGTGAAGGAGCAGTCCACTTACAAATCAAATACATTTACCTTTAGCGAAAAAAGGAGTACAATACCCATCGGGGTTGAGCGGAAATGATTACACAATAGAAAGAATGTAAACTGGAAACTACAATTTCAATAAAACTTTGGGCAGCACTTACCGAAGTTGCTTCAAATGGAGGCGAAGGCTTCAACTTACTCTAAGGTATTTAGTTCCTACCTGGAGTGGAGTGAAGACAGACACAAGACCGGGAGGTAATAAAGATAACCGATTGTAGCCGTATTACCTTCATACACAAAGTAGTCCTCGATTGAGCTCAGGAACTTGCTTCCGACTCCAAACCATCCTCTATTGATCGTGATTTGCTCTGGTGTGACTATTGCCACAAGACCAGACATACCTGGGAATTTAGTTTAAGATAAGCAAGACCAAGAAGAGATATTAAGTAAAGGGGGATGTGTTCAGTCCCAAGCATCTTCGTCCAATACTCCAGAGTTGTTTGCTTTTTTTTCTCCCTACGTTCACTAACAATTCCTTATGCTCTACTTCATTTGAGTAGGGATCCCCGAAACCATCTCCCATCTACGCGCTACAGTGTATACCCTATCCACCAGCCCAAGAAGAGGTTCCGCTTGACTCATACTTTCCCGATCTCCTCTCAGTCCCTGGTTGGTTGGCTAATGTAGTCTCGGTGAAAAAGAAAAAATAAAGAAGATTGAACGACTGGATAGGCAGCGTGCCAGATTTAGCCCAACTATGAAGCAGAAGTAGAACCCATGGATGCTCCCTTTATCTGGGCTGCTTTCCCTAACGACAAAAGAAAGAGGGACTATGCCTTTGCCTTTAAGTTTAGACATTCTTCCTATGGATTCAGCTCTGGACCGTAAATGGGACCTTTTACTGAATACCGTTTTTCTTCATGTTGACAGGTATCGTATAAGGCCAATAAAGAATTTCCAACAATTTCTTCCCAAGTGGGTAGAGCGGGTTCTCCAAGCAAGCATTCCAAAGAGTATATATACCTACCCGAGAGCGAACGATCGCAGTTGGTAGGCGCGGAAGCAGAGGTTGTCATATCCCCTGTTTGAAGCCTTACCTTTAGTGAAAGATTAGAAAACCCTGCGACCTACTAATTAAGAAAAGGCCCTATCTCGGATTCGTTGAACTTTCACTCGAGCTTGAGTCTTCGCTTGAGCGGGTACTCGTCCATTGCGCTTAGGATAGAGGATAGGATACATCCCCTCGGCGTCTTGGTTTCGGTGGCAGGAGGAATTTCAATAGCTGCCACTGCAATAGCCCTGTCTTCTCTATCCGACGAATATAGATAGCTTCTTCCCTTAGCTAGGTACAGCTCTTTTGACAAATCAATCAATCTGCTTATCGCTTCAAAATAAGGCACTTCCTGCTAAAAGTGGTTTTGGGGGTGGACTACACGAGTCTTATGAAAAAGAGCCGAGGACTATATAATAGCAAAGGCTTTCTGGTCGATAAGTCAACAGATGTTCTCCTGGGGCAGACAGAAGAAGTTCTGATACCTTTTACCATCGCTTAGCTCTCTCTACTCTTTGGTTAACTATCGTGTCATTCCAAGGACTACCCGTATCAATCAATCTATTCCTGCAATTGAAGTCACTCTAGATACCACTTTACCGGTAACTACGTTACCTTTCTTAGTTGATGCTACCTGCCTATCGAAGATTTTTTCTTTCTTTTTATAGTCATAGTTTCATCGAGAAAGAGCCTATGAATTTATTTTGAGGCTAGCTCACTAGCGGATAAAGAAGGTAGAGTTGCTTCTTTAGGAAGAGCAGCAAAAGCGAAGACCTGACGGAAGGCTATAAAAGAATGATTACGAAAGTAAGTCTCAGGCTAAAGGGAGGCAAACATGGAAATGAGTAGGCCGACGAGCTAATATCATCATATCAAAGTCTAACTGAATGAATCCTTAAATGTCTTTAACCCGAAGACTAAGGAAGAATACTGGCCAAAAAGAATATAGGACCGATCTCGGAGTCCTGGCTTTCCTTAGCTGGAACGATTAGGTAGGCTGCTTTCGGGGCGGCTTGCCTCGAGTCAAAAAAAGTGGCTTAGGCTTAAATCGCGCGCTTGCGGCCTTGAAGGGTGTTTTACTTAAATGTTAGTACCTGTTCAAGTTCAGACGCAAGCTCAGTCTGCACAAGCAAGTCCCATAGACATCCCTTGAGACTCCTTCACCTCTATCTCTTAAGGGTCTTTTTCTATCACTTTAGAAGTGTTAGAGAGGAATAAGCGAGTTTCAGAGTAGGCCGAACCTCACTTGACCGATGATTGGGTGAGACAGTTTGCCGAACGCTTCACAACATGCCCTCTTGCCCGACCGGATCTTCTCTTGTTTGTTCCCCGCCCCTAGTTTGCTCACGAGTCGACTATTCTAGTATTGGCCGAACTCTTTGGCTGGCTCACACTCTGTCCATGGAACCCGTATTTTCGTCGTATTTGTGGCTTTCCTTCGGGGACTGGGCTCCTTCAACTACTGTTGTCTGATCTACGATATCCCTTATTTTCAGACGGAGACCCCTTTATCAAAAGCGAGAACCATAGACTGCTTGGTATCCTCACACAAAAGAATAGATTAGTACGAGCCAAGTTTGAACTTAACTTCTCTTATTATATTAGTACGAACCAAGCTCTCGCTTCCCTAATGGTTACTTGCCTATTGCCTCATCCGATAGAGGAAGGTCAAGCGGAAGAGCCTTTCTTTGATCCGCTATTATAAAATTACTTGGAGTAAGCGCCCAAGCTGAGTAGAGATTTGGGGTTCAATCTATTGACAGGGATAAGACCTATAACTATCCTAAATGAGAAAAGTGTTTACCGGTGCCCAGTACAAACATATGTATCATTGCCAGGTGAAGCAGAGGGGGTCTTTATTTGTTTGCTCCTACTCGGTTCAGTGTTGGTACAGTGCCATTCTTTTCCATTGATTTAATACTTCAGTAGCGTTTGTAGAGCTATCTCTATCTAATACATACCCTGCCCTTTGTGACCAGAGAGGTAGGGGTTCTCTCGACGGAAGTTACCATAGAAAGTCCATCCTCATGACTTGCTACTTCTTGCCTTTCATCTAAGTCCTGATCCGGAGTGAAAGGGTGCCGTACGGCCTCTTTATGAACCTCTCGTTAAGAGAAAGGAAGTTCGGTTTGACAACTGATATGAAACAAGTTACTGAATCTGATGATCGTGATCGAGAGAGATAGAAGAAAGAGAAGGTACCGAACCGGAAGGTACAAAAGGAACTAAAGAAAGAGTAGAAGATGAGATTGGTGGACGACTGGATAGGCCAGATCTAAAGATTTTCAAGAAGTGGGTTTCGCGTAGCAACTTTCATTAAAGCAAGTCAACTCGAAATTGCATATATAATACATCAGGGTAGGTGAACCAGATTGAGGCTTTCTTTTTTATTTCGAGGGCGGGTCTGATTATATAATAGAGTGTTCGAAGTCTAACGTCGAGAAAGATCGATCGCCTATGAATTTAGTTCAAAGAAAGAGGTCGTTCACGTTAGGTTGTTGATGTAGTTGCTTGTACTTTTTTTGTTGAGATTGCGTTGGTGTTCCGTGTACCTGAGTACGTCATCGAAAAGAATGCTCTTCGGAGCAGTAATGCCCCTTCACTCCCATGCCTTTCTTGGTTGGACCAACCGGCGATTTCCAACAAGTCTTTCTTCATATTTTGAGCAAAAACCGGAAGAGAACCAAGTGAAATAAAATGAAACGAAATAATCTCAATTTTACTACAAATCCGGTCCGATGGCTGTTCTCCACTAACCACAAGGATATAGGGACTCTATATTTCATCTTCAGTGCCATTGCTGGAGTGATGGGCACATGCTTCTCAGTACTGATTCGTATGGAATTAGCACAACCCGGCGATCAAATTCTTGGTGGGAATCATCAACTTTATAATGTTTTAATAATGGCTCACGCTTTTTTAATGATCTTTTTTATGGTTATGCCAGCGATGATAGGTGGATCTGGTAATTGGTCTATTCCGATTCTGATAGGTGCGCCTGACATGGCATTTCCACGATTAAATAATATTTCATTCTGGTTGTTGCCACCAAGTCTCTTGCTCCAATTAAGCTCAGCTTTAGTAGAAGTGGGTAGCGGCACTGGGTGGACCGTCTATCCGCCCTTAAGTGGTATTACCAGCCATTCTGGAGGAGCAGTTGATTTAGCAATTTTTAGTCTTCATCTATCTGGTGTTTCATCCATTTTAGGTTCTATCAATTTTATAACTACTATCTTCAACATGCGTGGACCTGGAATGACTATGCATAGATTACCCTTATTTGTGTGGTCCATTCTAGTGACAGCATTCCTACTTTTATTCTCACTTCCAGTACTGGCAGGGGCAATTACCATGTTATTAACCGATCGAAACTTTAATACAACCTTTTTTGATCCCGTTGGAGGGGGAGACCCCATATTATACCAACATCTCTTTTGGTTCTTCGGTCATTTAGAGGTGTATATGTCATATCGTTTTGACTTTTTCAGGAAAATCGGTCTTCGGGTATTTAGGCATGGTTTATGCCATGATTAGTATAGGTGTTCTTGGATTTCTTGTTTGGGCTCATCATATGCTTACTGTGGGCTTAGACGTTGATACCCGTGCCTACTTCACCGCAGCTACCATGATCATAGCTGTCCCCACTGGAATCAAAATCTTTAATTGGATCGCTACCATGTGGGGGGGTTCGATACAATACAAAACACCTATGTTATTTGCTATAGGGTTCATCTTTTTGTTCACCATAGGACGACTCACAGGAATAGTCCTGGCAAATTCTGGGCTAGACATTGCTCTACATGATACTTATTATGTGGTTGCACATTTCCATTATGTACTTTCTATGGGAGCCATTTTTGCTTTATTTGCTGGGTTTCACTATTGGGTAGGTAAAATCTTTGGTCGGACATATCCTGAAACTTTAGGGCAAATCCATTTTTGGATCCCTTTTTTCGGGGTTAATCATACCTTCTTTCCTATGCATTTCTTAGGGCTTTCGGGTATGCCATGTCGCATTCCAGATTATCCAGATGCTTACGCTGGATGAAATGTCCTTAGCAGTTTTGGGTCTTATATATCCATAGTTGGGATTTGTCGTTTCTTCGTGGTCGTAACAATCACTTCAAGTAGTGGAAACAACAAAAGACGTGCTCCAAGTCCTTGGGCTGTTGAACAAAATCCAACCACATCGGAATGGATGGTACAAAGTCCTCCAGCTTTTCATACTTTTGGAGAACTTCCAGCTATCAAGGAGACCAAAAGCTATGTAAAGTAAAAGAAGATAAGGGCGCCGATTGCTACTAAGAACCTAACAGAACTTTTTAAAAAGTTGGAAAAAACCACTTGTGTAGGTTGGGGTTGCACTTTCCATAGTGCTTCTCGATTTTCTATCCAGAAAGGGACGCGTTGATCCCAACTCTTTTGAGCTTTAGTAATTGTTTATTCTGAACTCCTTTTAAAATGTTGTGTGGGCCACAAGCCACATGCATCTTATCCAGTTTTCCAGTGAAGTTCTTTTGGTTCCCCGACGCGACGCCACGGTATGGTGAGTCAGCGTAATTAAAGCCAGGTCGATCCAAATGGGTTCCCGCAAGTGGGCATTAAAATTAAGGTATTCCATTCCCCTAAGAACATCTTTACTCTTGGACCAAATATTTCATCAAATTTAAATTTGAGTAAAAATCACCAAAAAACTCACTCCACTCCTTCACCAAATTTATAAGCCACAGCTCACTTCGACGTTTTCAATTTTCCATAGAATCTCCGGTCCTAGCCACTATAGTTTTGGTTTTTTATCTTCTTTGTCTAAAAATGGGCTTTATTGCCTATTAAATTTGGGTCCTTTCAAAAGTAGGGTTACTTTTTGGGGGGCGCGCCCTATCTTTCTTTTTTCAAAAAAATAGGATGCTCCGGGGGTCTAACCCTGGCTCTTGTTTTTGGTTTCAGGGCTGTGAACACCCCGCGGAAAACGCGACGCGTATGTCCACGAAAATCGATTGGTTTAATTTGAAAAATGGTTTTGATTGATCGATTTGGTTTGATTGATTGAATGGAGTCGCCACCCGGATTTGAGGACCATACCCGAGAAACCATTGAAAAATGACTCTTTTACCCTTGATATGGAAAATGCTTTACCGGTCTCCAAAAGTGAGATTTCTCGGGTCCAGGAGCTAGGTTACGAGAGGGGAAGGAATTTAAAGCACCCCTCTTGCCCGGTGTGAACACCGGTCTCTACTAAATGTTTAACAGATTTTGAAATTATTGTTTAAACGGACTTCAAACACAAAATCATGCGGAAAACACGACAAATGTATCGAAAAGATTAACGAAATAGGTGAACATGCTCATGCAAAACACTGTAAATGGATGGCTTATGTACTGGAAATACGGAGTTTACACTAAAATACCACCAAAACGTCTCAAAATGACCCCGAAATTGATCATAAAATGTGCACCAGAATGGGGTCCAGGCGCCTGAAGGAGGATGGTTCAGGCGCCTGGATTGGGTTTAGGCGCCTGAAGGAGTATGGTTCAGGCGCCTGAACTGGGTCTGGGCGCCTGAAGGTGGATGGTTCAGGCGCCTGGACCAGAATCTGATACTCGAAATATTTTCCTGCTTTGATGATTTTCAAACCACTCTCAAGCTCTCTACTGGCATGGATGACCAGGAAGAACTTGAATGGGTTCCCCCCTCAGGGCCTACTTGGACGAGTTGGTAGGATAACTACCTTTTTGGTTTGATCAAGGACTTGGAATGGATTCTTGGAAGGGATTTTGTAAGGATATGGTTCTGATATTTGAGGTTGCTGAACTAAGGAATGATTTCGTAGGGACTTGGACGAAGTTCAGTTGGTTGGGGTATGTATATGATGGATTGGTGAAACCAAAGAATGTTTTTGGGGTTGAAAGGGGTTGTGTTTGAAGGATGAGTGATGAGTTGAGTTTTCTGGAGAGCTTACAGCAGGGTAGCAATTTGAAAGGGGGTAATCTTCTTCTCTGCCCCTTAAATGAGAGAGGAGAGTCTTATTTATAGACAACCAAGGGTCCAAGAGGGCCACTTTGGGTCTTTCAAAAAGGGTGAGGGGTCACCTAGGGGAAGGGAAGAGAATGTGCTGGGATGTCCCCCAGGGAATCTGCAGCAAAACCCACCAGGATCTCGCTCCCGTCCACTAACAAACGTAAAACACATTTAATCTGGACTGATATCCAGGCGCCTGAAGCATGTGCTTCAGGCGCCTGAACTGAATCCAGGCGCCTGAAGCATGTTCTTCAGGCGCCTGAACTGAATCCAGGCACCTGGACTTGATCAATCCAGGTGCCTGAAGGACCAATCCAGGTGCATGTATTTCAAGGTCTTGGGACATTTCGGAGCTCCGAGGGGTGTTTTGGTGTTTTAGTGGGAGGTTAATGGAGAGGTTTTCTTCAAGTCTTGATCAACCCTTGCATGTCCTCATTGGGCATTTTCATCATCGGGGAAGTCCCGAGATCCTGACGGTCCGGATTGGGGTGTCTACAGTTGCCCCTCTTTGACGCGACTTGACATCATTGATTTGATGTAAGTATTGTCAAAGAAAAAGACGACACCAATCCGTTGCCTTGGAAGTTCCGGAACACGCCAAAATACTGAAAATGATTTAATGCGGATTAAAATGAATTAACCCTCAAAATGATTATTTAAACGGATTAAAATGAATTAACCCTCAAAATGATGATTTAAACGGATTAAAATGAATTAACCCTCAAAATGATGATTTAAACGGATTAAAATGAATTAACCCTCAAGATGATGATTTAAACGGAATAAAATAAATTAATCCTCAAGATGATGATTTAAACGGATTAAAATAAATTAATCCTCAAAATGATGGTTTAAACGGAATAAAATAAATTAATCCTCAAGATGATGGTTTAAACGGAATAAAATAAATTAATCCTCAAGATGATGGTTTAAACGGATTAAAATAAATTAATCCTCAAGATGATGGTTTAAACGGATTAAAATAAATTAATCCTCATGATGATGATTTAAAGGGATTAAAATAAAATAAATTAATCCTCAAGATGATGGTTTAAACGGATTAAAATAAATTAATCCTCAAGATGATGATTTAAACGGATTAAAATAAATTAATCCTCAAGATGATGATTTAAACGGAATAAAATAAATTAATCCTCAAAATGACGATTTAAACGGATTAAAATAAAATAAATTAATCCTCAAAATGACGATTTAAACGGATTAAAATAAATTAATCTTCAAAATGATGGTTTAAACGGAATAAAATAAATTAATCCTCAAGATGATGATTTAAACGGATTAAAATAAATTAATCCTCAAGATGATGGTTTAAACGGATTAAAATAAATTAATCCTCATGATGATGATTTAAACGGATTAAAATAAAATAAATTAATCCTCAAGATGATGGTTTAAACGGATTAAAATAAATTAATCCTCAAGATGATGGTTTAAACGGATTAAAATAAATTAATCCTCAAGATGATGATTTAAACGGATTAAAATAAATTAATCCTCAAGATGATGATTTAAACGGAATAAAATAAATTAATCCTCAAAATGACGATTTAAACGGATTAAAATAAATTAATCCTCAAAATGACGGTTTAAACGGAATAAAATAAATTAATCCTCAAGATGATGATTTAAACGGATTAAAATAAATTAATCCTCAAGATGATGGTTTAAACGGATTAAAATAAATTAATCCTCATGATGATGATTTAAACGGATTAAAATAAAATAAATTAATCCTCAAGATGATGGTTTAAACGGATTAAAATAAATTAATCCTCAAGATGATGGTTTAAACGGATTAAATAAAATTAATCCTCAAGATGATGATTTAAACGGATTAAAATGAATTAACCCTCAAAATGATGATTTAAACGGATTAAAATGAATTAACCCTCAAAATGATGATTTAAACGGATTAAAGTAAATTAACCCTCAAAATGATGATTTAAACGGATTAAAATGAATTAACCCTCAAAATGATGATTTAAACGGATTAAAATGAATTAACCCTCAAAATGATGATTTAAACATTTTCTTAAAACGGTGATTTAAACTAAAATTTTTCTAGAAGTGCTTCAAAAAGTCTCAGGAACCTTCAAAAGTTCCAAACAATTTCAAATGGGTTGTACTGCACTGCGCCTGGATTAACCGAGAGCCACCCAATTCAACACAGTTCAGGCGCCTGGACTCACTTCAGGCGCCTGAACTCACTCAATCCAGGCGCCTGGAATCACTTCAGGCGCCTGAACTCCTGAGACCGTGAACGGTCGCGACTGTTCGGGTGCAATTAAAACACGTCCAGGTGCATCGCTCGGTCATTTCTCCCTTCTTCTCCGGCTAAACCGACTGCAACTCTCCCTTCTCTTCATCTCTCTCAACCTCAAAACTCACGGTTTCCAAGCAAATCATCATCCGAAAACTCGATTTCTCAAACCGAAACCTTAGATCTACCCGGTTTTGTTTGATTTTGGCTTATGGATCATACTCCCATGGCGGATTCGAGTTCTCCCGATCCTTCTATGGGCCCCTCCGGTGCCGGCGGCGTGGAAGAGAGGGCGGAGGTGGTCCCACCGGCGGTGGAGACCACAGCGAGTGGTGCGGCGACGACAGAGGAAGCCGTGGGTGGAACCCACGGCCCTGAGGAGGCCACGACAGGGGTGGAGGGGGCCCAGCCGGCCACCACGGCTGCCGGCGGCGCGAGGGAAGGGGCGGCTGACCCCGTGCCAGCCCAAAACCTCGCTGAAATCGCAGATCCGGATCGGGTAAGTCCTGACAGAACTGTTCCGAGTATTTCTGGCGGTTCACACGCCGTTGATGATGTTCCTGTTAGTAGTAGTGTATTGCCTCCTGTTGATGTTGTTGATCTGGTGGTTGTTGGAGGTTCGGGTGGTGTTGGTGATGTTGGTGGAATTGGTGGTAGTGTTGTTGGTGGTGGTGGTGTTGGTGAGGGCGGGGGTAGTGGTTTGATGAGTGGTGGTGGTGGTGGGAGTAGTGTGGTGGGCGGAGATGGTGGTTTGAGTGGTTTGGTGGGCGGGGATGCCGTTGGTGGGAGTATGGGTGATGGTCTGGGTCCCCGTGACCCTATCGAGCACTCTGGAGTGGGGACAAGTAGAACGGATAAGGGAAAGGGGATTGCTATGGAGACAGCGGACGCTCCTCCGGTGACTGAGGAGACTGTTTCTGAGGTGCTGAGGGAGGTTAAGGCCGAGGAGAGAAAGAGAGAGAGAGAGACCCGAGGGTGTCCGTGGTGGAGGTGGCCCGACGGGCATTGTTGGGGAGGCCGATTTTTCGTGCAGATACCTATGATGTACCATTGCACCACATTATTCCTTCGGCGATAGACAGATATACCTCACTGCAGGAGAGATATGACGGAGAGGAGATCTTGTTGGACCCTGGGAGACACCTTTCTCGAGACTGCTTGGAGGTACAAACTTGATTTATCATGCTCTCTACTTGTTGAATTCTTGATTGCTTATGCATTGTGAATGTATGAATTTCCTGAATCATTTGATACTGATGAAGTGTTTTTCTATCTCAACAGGTGAACAGGTGCCTGACTATGAGTGGCTCATCTGGGAAGACGTTATCTCTCTTCGTGGACCTCCACCACGACGTGAGAGAGTTGGTGGCGCTTTCAGGTTTCGAGCCGTTTATAGAGACGCAGACACTGACAATGCGCGATCATGCCGTGGTGACAGCTCTTGCAGAGAGGTGGAGGGATTCCACAAATACCCTTCACCTACAGTTTGGCGAGGCGACGATGACACCTTTAGACTTCTCAGCGATTACAGGCCTGCGGGTTGGTGGAGAGCCTTTGCCTTTTGACTCAGGGATTGCCCAGTCCGATGATGCGCTGCGGTACTACTTGGGCTGGAAGCCCAATCACGGGGCTGATTCTGCTGGTTATGGTCAGTTTGCTGATCACTGTCTCGGGAGACCCACTTCTCGGCTTGCTGCAGAGCAAAAGGCCCGGTGTTACCTGCTTTACATGTTCGGTGCGACCTTGTTCGCGAACCGACGTCACCATGTGCACCTGGGTTATCTGGCAGCCTTGAGAGACTTTGATCGAGTTGCTAGATATGACTGGGGAGGCTGGGCCTTGGCCTCGTGTTACGCTTTCATGGGCTCAGTTTCTCGATGTGTGGCGACGACTATAGGAGGATTGTGGTCAGTTTGGGAGGTAAACCAAATAACCTCCTATTTCAGAGTTATTGCTTTATTGAGTTTCTGTTTGTCTGCTCATCGTGCATCTACTGACCATTTCAACATTGTTTTGCAGTTGTGGGCTTACGAGGTGCTGAGACTGACGTCCCCGGAGTCCTCTTACCGGGATCAGCGTGTGATTCCTCGGGCTCTTCACTGGGGGAAAGGATACCGAGGGAAGAGTGCCGTGCGCGGCCAGCTGGATTTCTTCCGTGGAGAGCTTGACCGGCTCACCAGTGCAGGGGTATGTACATGCCTCAGATACCCTTTCAGTATTGCATTGTACTTTTATTGCTTTCCATCTCATGACCTTTTGTTTTCTGCATAGGTGCACTGGCAGATATGGGATGGGGTCCAGGACGAGTACTTGGCACCGAGCAGAGAGCTGACCCGAGGGAGAGTGCTGTTGGAGTGCGCTTACGGCTGGTAGTGGTACCTTGGAGACAGGGTATTATGCCAGTCGATTCGTGCCCCGACACAGGTAGTGCCAGGACCTCTCCCGCCGCTGGTTCTGAGGACTGAGAGCTACACTCTGGCAGAGATCGAGCGATACACTATCCTCGACACAGCTTTGGACCAGTACCTCCGACCGGCAGAGGACTATGAGGAGTACAGGCGGCGGTACCTCGCTGGTCCACTTGACGTGGCAGGGTTCAGAGAGAGAGCTAGAGCCGCACAGGAGGCTGCTGCGTTGGAGGCTGCAGAGGCTTTGGCTGCTGAGCAGGCGGAGAGAGCTGGAGCCGAGGGACAGGCTGGTGGTGGTGCTGGAGTGAGAGAGGGGGCTGGCCCCTCTATTGTGAGAGAGAGAGGGTGATCTTCTGCCGGGGGTGAGGGAAAGAGGGTTAGAGAGGGAGAGAGGGTGAGCGAGGAGGTGGTGCCTGGAGGGAGTGGACTCAGACCTGTCCTCAGAGAGAGGTGGGGCGGTGCTGTTGCAGGAGAGCCTGAGTCTTCTGAGAGGTCGGCCTACGAGGCTATGAGGTTGTGGCAGGTCTCTGTACAGACACCTGAGGGAGAGAGAGGGTATGTAGATATTCCTCGACCAGCTGCCGACCTTCCGCTTCCTACTGGCCCGGTATGCAAAGTTCCATTATTCCTTTTTTTTTTTTGCTTTTCATCAATGTTGAAACTCGTTTGTTGAGACTGTTGCTTCCTGATGCAGTTTTCCCAGGACACTGCGCGCTTTTACTACGAGCAGACTCGCAGTCTGCGGACTCTGGTTTGCCAGCTGGTGGCTGGTGCTGATGTGGTGCTCCGACGGCCGGGCGACCCTGCCCCTCCAGTTGCTCCCCGTCCTCCTCTTTCCAGGAGTATCCCGGTACTTTTAGTTTCCTGAATTTGATTCCGACATATGTTTGATTTGCAGAATGCTGATATGCTTTGTGCTTTGACTTGCTTACAGGTTCCCCGGAGACGCGAGAGAGGCGGCGTCGCAGGTCCTGGATCGACGACCATCCGCCTATTCCGCTCGAAGGAAGTAGGCTATGTTGCGATGAGAGAGTCTGAGGATGAGGATGGCGCGGACGGACGATCGGTTCGTCAGAGAGTTGGCGAGCCATCGACGAGCAGAGGGCCTATTGCAGACGAGCCTACCCCACAGGAGCCTGTCCCGGAGGACATAGCGGAGAGCGAGGAGGAGGGCGAGGACGACGAGGAGATAGGTGACCCATAGTTAGCACTTAGGTGATCTTAGGTTACTTATGAGTTTTACTTTTGCTTCTTAGATCAGCTTTTTCTTTTGCCATTTCGGGCCTGCGTGCCCAAGTAGCTTTTTGGATTGGGCCTGCGTGCCTGTTTTGCTTGTTCGGGCATGTGTTTGCCCCAGTACTTATGGATTATGACTTGATTATTCGCTTCATGTTGACTTGCATGTACTGACTTTTCATGGATGTCATATTTGTAATGCCCCGAAAATTGGGTACGTTGATAAATAAATTGCAAAATTTATTTAAATAAAATACCAACTTAATTAAAAATTCAAGGAATACTTAATGAAATTATTTTGACGGAAAGCTAAAAGTTAGCTTACTTATTACAACCCAGAATAAATAGAACTTTAACATTGTCTGAAAAACTTAAACATTTATTTTAAAAAAATCCAACTGAAAGGAAAGAACAGAGCCATCTAGCTAGAGATCTACTGGTACAACCACGGCTCCGACCCTTCGTAACCTTCTTGCTGCTCCTTTCCCTCAAACTCAGCAAGCGGTTCCTCTTCTCCTTCTGTACCTGGCGTTGGGGACGCCAGAGGCCACAAAAGTAGCACTGTAAGTGGTAAAATTACACTCAATAGGACACCAAAACTACCCCTTTACGAAAATATACTCATGCAGCAGTTAATACACACGAGACATTAATTTAAGACATAGAACAACATTTCTCAACATAATAAATTCAGTAAATTTAATACCCCATTATCAACTCAAAGTTTCACAATTTTCGTCCCCATTCGCATAAATAAATTTTCATCAATTCCTTCCGCCCACTGTATACTCAGGTGCTCGATCACACAGCAAAGTCACCTTAGGGTATACTGTGCACGGCTCACGATTGATCATTCATCGATCAGTCTCTATCCGGCATCGATTCCCACCCACAGTATACTTCCGGCGCCCGATCACACAGCAAAGCTACCTAAAAGTATAACTGCGCATGGCTCAAGACCCATACCGGACACACCCCATTCCCCAATTCCGATAAGTGAACACTAATCTTTTCAATCTAATAATTTAACTACAATAATTATTTGCACAATTTAATGGTTTAACAAAATAGCAGTACACAAACACATGCATCCAATAATAGCCTGAGATGAAAAATTTAATGAAGATTTACTATCTCGAGCCATACATATCAGTTATAAATCCAGCAACTAAAAATAGCAAACGGTTCCCAAAAATCACGAAATTTTACAGTAAGATATTTCATCAAATTTCACACAAGTTCACTGTTTTGATCGAAGTCTAAATCCAATCCTAAACGAAGCGAAAATAGCGTTTAAGCTAGACAGTGAATCTGTCCCGAAACAGTTTAGTTCAGCCAACTTCGAAAAATCATAGTTAATTCTACGAATCTCGGATTGAAACGAGTTCTATATAGAAGTTGCTTAACTTTTCGAGATCTACAATTTCGAAGATTTAAGTTTTCTCTAAATCCAAACAGAAATATCCGAAAATCAGCAGAACAGAACAACGCACAGGAAAATGGTTTTCGTCTTTTCGGTTCCGTTTTAGACTTACAAAAACTTACCGGTTGGAAACAAAACCGCAACATATGATCTCACATCATAATCACATCATCATATATTTAGATGTATATAGATACACGAAAACACAAAAAATAGTATATTTAAGTAAAAAGTAAGTTTCGATATCCTACCTTTCCTCCGAAGTTAAAGCGCACTACGAACGTGATAGGGTTTAATGCTATTGAACGGTTGAGTTCTCGAGATATGAATCTGTTGGAGGAGAAGTATTATTCATGAGAGGGTTATAAAAATTAAACAACTAGATAAAAGAAAAATGTTGAGAGGAGAACGAACCGAGAATCGGCGAGGGAGCTTAAGCCGAGAGTTAGACAAATGGAAGGGAAAATTTCATTCTGCCGTGAATTTGTAGTTATAGGAGGAAAGGACGGCAGTGAGGAAAAGAAAGAATAATTTAGACCAAAGGTTAGGATTAGGAAGGAAAAGGGAAAATTGGAAAGAATCACTAGGGAGGTAAATGGGAATCATATACGTCAGTGGAAATATGGGAGAATACTTCCCTAATTCTTTTCTTTATTGATTTGCTTTCCTTTTTTTTTTTCCTACTCTAGTCTAGGAAATAAATAATATATGGACAGCTAATTAGGAACCCAAATCAAATCTATATAAAAATATACATGTATCTATATACACGTGTAATTAAACACGTCATAAAAACAAAAAAAAATTTATTAATTGGTATAATTATTTAAATAAATTTATTTCCTAAAATCGTGGTCATTACAATATTTGGATATATGATTTGCACTTCACATATTGTTCATGCGTCTCTTTATTGTGATCATAGCAAAACACCGGTTGTAAAACTCACGAAAAACAAGCAAAAGGTTCCATTGACAAGCGTATATACAGGCCATACAGCGAAACATGGTGATTGACACGCGTGTTCGTGAATTTGTCCGAAACACGTTAAAACGAACAACCATTGACATAAACGACTCGGATATACAATAAACATGACAACGAACGTTATCGACACTTTCACTTGTCTCAAACATATACACACAATTCATTTAGATGAAATGAAACGACACAAATGACCCTAGGACGGAATTTGGCATCCATAGGGCTTGTTTGAAAAGACGATTCTTCATGCCACGCGTTCTTCTCCGTGAATAAACGTCCCACTGCCTTTGCAATGACATATTCGACCAATTCAGCCACTCGAATTCGATAGAATCCGCTTGCAACCTTTAATTATGATTTTGAAACGCTAAACCATGCCCTGTCTGCGGAAAACTTGGTCTACACGTCTCGTTTCCCGGATCTTTTGCGACTGGAACCTCCCCGCAAGTCATAAATGTCCGCTGGAATACGTTGGGATCAATGGAACTTGTCAAAAATGCATGGAACTGAATTCGGGGATCAAAAGTGAGAATGCTGATATCTGGTTTCTAGGCGCCTGAACTGGGTCTGGGCGCCTGAAGGAGGGTTGTTCAGGCGCCTGAACTGGGTCTGGGCGCCTGAAGGAGGGTGGTTCAGGCGCCTGGACCAGAGTCCTGGCAGCATCTTGTTCTTCCCAAAGCACTTTCTTGTCCCCTTTGCATGACGCTTTTCTGCCCTAAACTGCATATAAACTATTCAAATTCCCTTCCCAAGGCTCTCATATACTTTTTCAAAGTTTTCCTCCTACATTTTCCAATAGATGCTACCTGTTTCCAAGATTCTTTTAAAATTTCACATGCAGATTTCTTGGGAATGAACTTTGAACTTCTTGGATTCTCTTACTATAGTATATATACATATATATACTATATGTATACATATATATATATATATATATATACACTAGTCACCACAATCCCACTATAAATCCCATGCCTTGCCAGGCATTTTCTCCACATCAATTTTCGCTATTCCACTCTTGTACTTCCATTCTCCATTTCTTTCCTTTCCGAATCCACGTGATGGCCATGCCCGCATCCGCTGTGCTTCAACCATGGATTGCAAGCTTCGAAAACATTGATTGGTTCAACTTTCGTAGCCACCATCTCAACTCCTTACGCCATATCCACTCTATTCCCATCCATCCCGAGCTTTTGCATGCCGCTACCCAATTTTGGGATCCCGAACTTCATGTGTTCCGCTTTGGTCCTCAAGAACTTTCCCCCACTGTTGAGGAATTTCATGCATACCTCGAGACTCGTCCCGAGACCGAACCAGTGGTTCCTCCACTCCGTGCCAATTTGATCAAGATCCTGAAAGATAAGCTCGGCGCGAGTGAAGGCGTTGCAAGGCACTTGATTCGTGGAGGTTCGCTCGACATTCTTCGCCTCTTTGCCGATTTCAGCCCTTGTGGCAATCCGTTGGATTACACAGTCCAGAATCGCCGCATGTTTGCTTTGTGCATGTGCCTCCTTGCCACCTACCTGTTGGTTCCAAACGACGGCAATCCCAATTCCTCGATCATTTCAGTTGCTGCGCAGATTGAGCAACGACGGGATGTCGTTCCCATGGTTTTAGCAGAGACTCTCATGGGCTTGGATGCGGTGAAATCTAGAAGAACAGATATTTTCGCCGGGAGCCCCCTTTTGCTTCAGGTTTTTTTTTTTTTTTAGGTACGGTTCGGACTTATGAGTTTTGGCTTTGGTTTGACAGATGTGGCTGTGCGACAAAATGAAGCTGGTCGCAGATCCAGCGAATGATTGGGTTTACCGGGCTAAGGACTGGAGGAAGAGAGGTTTCATCGAAACTCGTCGCAATGTGGAGGAATGGCTGGATTTCTTTATGGCTGTGGAAGAGGAGTAAGTTACTTGGAGGTGCCACTGGCTTCCTTTGCCCGATATGACGGTCAAGCATATGGGACACTCATGGGTGGTTCTGGCTGGGCTGACAGGCTTCACTTTCTATTTTTCTCAGCGCATCCTTCGCCAGTTTGGGATTCGTCAAGAAGTGAAATTCTCCTATTCCGCTGATTTTCATCTCCCCGAATTCAAACATTCAGTGATCGAGGCTTATCGCCGTGACTGGGGAAGTAGAGTGACTTGGGTCCGAGACCAGTATCCAAGTATTCATCTGTGAGGAAAGTATCGTGAATGGCTCAGAGGGGAGCTGGAAGCGAGATTCGGCAACAACGCGGACTGACTCTCACGACTTAACTAAGCTGTTTCCCAGAATAAATGGTGCATCCTGTTTTTTTTTTTTTTTTTTTGAATGTTTGCTCAGCTTATGTAATCGAAGAAGTGATTTGAATAAAATTGAATGATGAAGGGTTTCCCCCTCTTGGTTCACTTGATTTCACATACTATCTCCTTCAGATATCGCGTCAACGCAGACCGACTCAGAAGACTTGGACCGAACCCCGAGATAGGGTTGCCTACGTATCCTTTTTCAAGGAATCAGGTCATGGCGTAGTTCAGGCTAAGGTTCACTCGGGTATTAACACTCCCCTTTTTGCGCTCTAAATTTTGCCTGGTACCGCCTTTTCAGGTTTTCGGTCCAACGAGCTCTCTCTTTTTGAATTTTAGCCTTGAATTTTGCCTAGGCCGTCCAGTGTAGGTTTCCGGTCTAGCAGGCTTGCTCTAAATTTTGCTTGGGTCGGCTCGCCCTTGCGATTTTCCGCCCAACGAGCATCTCTCAGGGGTAATATCGCTTGAGTTGGTCCAAATTGACAAGATTGTTGAATTCGTTACCATCCAGATCAAGAATCACTGTTGCCCCACCGTCGAGGATAGTCTTGATGATGTACGGCCCTGCCCATTTCGGCCTGAATTTCCCTCGCGGGTCAAATATCGGTGCCCGAATCTCCTTTACCACCATGTCTCCTTCGACCAAATCTCTGGATTTCACCTTCTTGTTGAACGCGCGGGCGATTCTTCTCTGATATCCCTGAATGTGGTACAATGCCCGTAGCCGTCTTTCATCAAACAGCATTAGCTCTGCGAATCTATCGCTCAACCAGTCAGCCTCATTGACCTCGTTTTCTATCAACACCCTCAAAGACGGCACTTCTAGCTCAATGGGAAGCACCGCCTCCATCCCATAGACTAGAGAATAGGGTGTTGCCCCCGTCGGAGTACGAATAGAAGTGCGATACCCCCATAGTGCTAATGGTAGCTTCTCATGCCAATCTCTAGCCGATTCGATGGTTTTCTCCAAGATATTCTTGATTGACTTGTTTGCCGCTTCCACTGCTCCGTTAGTTTGCGGCCTATATACTGTTGATTTGTGCACCTGAACATTGAATTCCTCCAACACTTCTGCCGCCCTCCCTTTGAAATGCACACCATTGTCCGACGCGAAAGCATTGGGGACCCCATATCGGTAGATGATGTTTTGCTTGATGAAATGAGCCACTTGTACTGCAGTCAATGTAGCGTATGAAGCTGCTTCTACCCATTTTGTGAAATAATCAATTGCCACCAATATGAATTTGTGCCCATTCGATGCTGATGGCGTGATTTTCCCAATTACGTCTATGCCCCATACCGAGAAAGGCCAAGGCGTTGCCATCGTATGTAATTCTGATGGTGGAACGTGCATGAGATTAGCATGTACTTGGCATTTGTGACATCTTCGCACATACTGAACACAATCAGTTTCCAGAGTCAACCAGAAATACCCTTGCCTCAAAATCTTCTTCGCCATCATTAATCCACTCATGTGAGGGCCACAGATACCTTCATGAATTTCCTCCATTACTCTCTTCGTGTCGTCACCATGAATACATAATTTGTGCATGCCGCAGTATGACCTTTTGTACAGCCTTCCACCGCAAATGATGTATTGCGACGCCAACCTTTGTAATGCTATCCAATCCTTCTTGTTTGCTCTTTCTGGATATTCCCCTTTCTCGGGCAGATTCCAAATATCGTGGTACCAAGGCAAGCCATCGTCAATTTCATCAATGTTCATCACATATTCATAGGCTGGCTTGTTCCTTTGTTCGATCATGATGGGCCTCATTCTTACCCCAACAGGCAATTCTACCATGGATGCCAGGGTAGCGAGAGCATCGGCAAACTGGTTCTTCATCCTTGGTATGTGAGTAAAGGTGACTTGCTCAAATCGATGGATCAGATCGTCTAGGTCCTTGTGGTATGGCTTCAACTTTTCTTCCCGTACTTTCCAATCACCGTTGGCCTGGGAGACCACCAAATTTGAATCTCCTACCACCTCCATCTTTTTCACCCCAATTTCCAGAGCAGCTTCCATTCCGACAATACACGCCTCGTACTCTGCCTGGTTATTGGTAACCTCGAAGTTTAACTTGAAAGAGAGGGGAATATGCGGGCCTTCTGGTGAAACCAACAATATGCCGATCCCGAACCCTTTCTGATTTGCAGCTCCATCAAAGTACAATTTCCAAACGTCTTCTGATACCGTCATGACATGTTCATCGGGAAATTGAAATTCTGTATCTTCTGGCCCCTGAATTGGACGATCTGCTAGGAATTCTGCCACAGCCCTTCCTTTTACTGATTTTCGCGTCACATATTTGAGTTCGAATTCAGCCAGTAGAAGCAACCATCGTGCCAGTTTTCCGGTGAGCGCTGGTTTTTCGAATAAATACTTGAGGGGATCCATTCGAGAGATTAACGTCACTGAATAGGCTAGCATGTAATGCCTCAACTTTCTGGAGGCCCAAACGAGGGCCCAACATGTCTTCTCCAACGGGGTATATCTTTCTTCCGCTCCCGCCATCTTCTTACTTAAGTAATAAACGGCTTTTTCTACCCCAGCTTCTCCTTCTTGTGCCAACATGCACCCCATTGCCGATTGTGACACGGATAAGTAAAGAATTAATGGCCTACCAGGTATCGGCGGCATCAGCACTGGTGGATTCTGGAGGTACTTTCGAATTGCCTCGAACGCCTTCTGACATCTATCGTCCCATCGGAACGGCACCCCTTTCTTGAGCAGGTGAAACATCGGCTCGCAAGTTGAGGTTAACTTGGCGATGAATCTACTGATGAACTGAATTTTTCCGAGAAAACTCCGAACTTCTTTCTCCGTCTTTGGCGGCTCCATTTCCAATATTGCTTTGATTTTTGACGGGTCAACCTCGATTCCCCTGGTGGTGATCATGAATCCCAACATTTTGCCGGCCGTGACTCCGAATGTGCACTTCTGCGGATTGAGACGCATCCGATACTTCCGTATCCTTTCAAAGAACTTGCGCAATGCCGAGAGGTGTCTTTCTCTCTCTTTTGCTTTTACAATCATGTCGTCCACATAAACCTCGACTTCTTTATGTATCATGTCATGTAACAAGGTCGTTGTGGCTCGTTGGTAGGTTGACCCAGCATTCTTCAATCCGAACGGCATGACTCGGTAACAGAACGTCCCCCATTCAGTGGTGAAGGTTGTTTTCTCTCAATCTTCTGGTGCCATCAGAATCTGGTTGTATCCCGAGAATCCATCCATGAATGACAGCAGTGCATGCCCTGCTGTATTATCTACTAGTACATCAATGTGTGGTAAGGGAAAGTCGTCCTTTGGGCTGGCTTTGTTCAAATCTCTGAAGTCTACACAGACCCTGACTCTCCCATCCTTCTTGGGCACCGGCACAATATTTGCAACCCATTGCGGGTATTCAGTTACCATCAGAAAACCGGCGTTGAACTGTTTAGTAACTTCCTCTTTGACCTTCTCAACCCAATCTGGCCTGATTTTTCTCAATTTCTGTTTCACTGGTTTCGCGTCGGGATACAGGGGAATTCGGTGTTGCACGATTTCAGGATCGATTCCGGGCATATCTGCGTGGGACCAAGCGAAAACATCTTCAAATTCTTTGAGTAAATCAACGAGTGATTCTTGTTCCTCCGAAGATAGCCCGGATCCGATTTGAACCATGCGAGGGTTTTCCTCATCTCTCAATTTAATTGAAATCACTTCTTCTTTTATTGGCTGAGCATGCCTTTCATTTTCCCTTTCGATTAGAGACTTAAGTTCTTTGAGTATTTCTCCCTCAATCTCGGTCTCGTCATCATCAGGGTCAACACAATTTATTTCGGGGACAGCAAAGTAAGCGAAATCAGAATCCATTTCATTCATGAAACCCGCAGGGGTGCAGTACATAGCAGTGGACTCAAATTCAAAAGAAAAACTACAACCTGGAGTGGCACGAGGCGCGATCTCCGACTCAAAGACAGAAACAGACTCTGACTTGGGATTAGACTCGGACTCGGTGAAAGTGCCAGTGAATTTTACAACAGGTGTGAAAACGCAATTCTTATATCCTCCTACAGCATCCACAATCAGCACGCTAGGGTCTTCAAAGGCCTCCTGCCCGAGCATCATCACTGCTGGCTCCTCTTCATCCTTACCTGTTAGACTGACCTCGTCGAACATTGACATCAAGACCCCACCATCTAGAGCCTCCACCCAGTCTGTTTTCAGGTCTTTCATCAATTTCTCGACCTTTCCATGCTCGTCTTAGCCGTCCCAAACATCATTAGCAAAGATTTCAAATCCAGGGTGCTTCTCTCCACTTATTTCGCTTACAAATGGCTCAGGTTGGCCATGATACGGTGCATTTGACCCTTCCTTGACAAAGCGCATCTGGCGATTGGCACTACTCTCTGCCTCATTGGTCTTACCCTTTCGCTTACCTTTCGATGTGGGTTCGTATCCTAATCCAAAACGACCTCGCTGGGAGGGGAAATCTGGAAATTGAACCACCCCTTGGCGGGTTCGACCCAAGCCAGTGCCTGGTAAATACGACATCCTCCTCATCATTTCGAGAACTGTGGTGCTGATTGAGAAATCATCATCAATGCGAAGTGTAAACACCCCATTGGATGTATCAAAAGCAAATCCCCCGAGTTGAACATCATTCTCATCATGCATAATTTCTAACAGGGGAGCATTATCTTCAGCATGGGGGCGAATGCCCGTGTCTCCGTAAAGGGCAATCGTCCCATTTTCTAATCCGAGCAATACTTTTTGATGTAGAGTGGACGGGACTGCCATAACATCGGGTCGATGCATCCAAGGACGACCCAACAGCAAATTGAATGAAGCCGGAATCTCGAGTATATGAAACTCCACCGTGGACTTAAACCCTTCTGCGGCAATCTCCATTTCGACGGTACCAAGCACACTGCGACGAGTGTTATCGTAAGCCCGAACAGTGAAGTAAGAAGGGGTGAAATCCTTCGGTTTGAGTCCCAAGCATAAAGCCGTCCGGAGAGGACAGACATTGAGCGCAGAGCCATTATCTATTAACACAACGGGGATCCATTTCCCCATGCATTTCATGGTCACGTGCAAAGGTTTGTTGTGATCGGTCCCTTCCAGCGGGAGATCAGCCTCGGTGAAGGTTACTACATGTTTGGTAGGTTTGGTAGCAACAGTGGGTTTGGTAACAATAGCGGCCATCATGGCTTCTGGGGTGATATCAGGTGCAATCTCCATGCAGGACAATGCATGAGCCAGCTTCTGACGATGTTCGCTGGAGCTCATGAGTAGCCCCCAAATGGTTAGAGCGGATGGGGTTTTCTCAAGCTGTTTTTGGATGGGATTCTCTTCAGCTATTGGTAGGGATTTTGAACGAGGCACGTGACCATTGGCCGCGGGGGTAGCATGGGATTGGTTGGCTGGCGGGTCGAAAAGGTTTTGAAAATCAACAGGATCGGCCATCGGGTCATTGGGGTTGGTTAGGTGATTTGGAATTGGGTTATTTTGTGGAGCTGGGTTATAAGGTGGCTAGCTTAGGGATTTAGGTGGTGGGTTAGAGGTTTCTCCAGTGTAAACCTGAGGCGGCTGATAAAATCGTCCGCTCCGAAGCAAGTGAAGAACCGAATCAATGTCGTCCCCCCACAGATCGGTGTAATCCGTGTAAAGGTCAACAAGATCTCCTTCTGCCTTTCTCTTCCCTTTTTCAATGCTGGTTCCTTCCAAACCCTTAATAATTCCTTCCACAAACGCTTCGCTCCATACATCTTCCTTTTCCATTGCTGCTTCATTAACGGCCCATACTTCATCTTTTCCGACCCACAGCGGTGAGAGCGATATGCCTTTGTTCTGATTGACCCATACTTTGGCCACGACATCTTCCTCCATCTGTTGTCCCCAAACATCGGGTAAACCACCGTTCAACACCATGATATTATAATCCTCTGGAATTTGCGCTTGGGGTGCCGGAAGACTTTCATCGATTATGTAATCATAAGGTGCGAACTCTATTCCCTCTGTCATTCGGTTTACGGCATGTTTGCTCATCATAGAGAAATCTGGGCGGCCTTCCCACAGCGGTGGCTTTGGAACATACGTCTCATCGAAGAGCATGGGAAGTGTAGACTCATCCAAAGGATCATTGGGGTCCTCAGGCTGCCATTTATTCGGCGTGGGATTCCATTCAACCTCCTGCACGTCATTGGACGCCTCAATCTCTTTCGTCCCATTCTGTCTTTGACCTTCTTCTACAGGTAATGGCTCACACCGTTTTGGAGGCGTGAATCCATCAAGTGACCCCGCAAACAGCAGATTGCCCAAAGCATCAAGCGGGGGTTCTTCGTCAAACTGCTCATCTTGCGGCCACACTTCCACATCAGTAGCCACCATTTGCTCATATTCTCGTGCTTCTATGGCCATTATCAGATCACCCCATTTCTGCCAAATGGTGGGGGTTAAATGTGCATCCAGAAAGCACACATTAGATTCGGCTGGCATAGGTACAATGGGCTTAGGATCTGTTTCTGGTACAATGAACTGGCTTGGGTTAAATGGAGTGGGATTTAAGTCCTTTTGAGTGGAGCTGAGGGTAATTTGACCTATATCGACATTCCTTTTGTGTGCTGGCAAAGGGTTGGTGACAATATTGGGCTTTTCGGTGGGGTCCCGGATTTGTTTATTGTCAATGAGATCCTGAATCTCATGACGCAGCCGCTGGCACCTTTCGGTGGGATGGCCAGGAGTTTGATGGAAGACACAGAAGGTATTCGGGTTATAGCTTGGTGGGGGATTTTGTGGAGGTGGAATTGGTTGGAGAGGTTTGATTTTTCCCTGTTGTACGAGCCACTCGAAGATAACAGGTAGAGGTAAAGGGAGAGGGGTGAAGATACGCCGAGGTCTTTGGTTCTGTGGCGGTTGAATTGGTTGAGTTGATTGGGACAAGATGGCATTTACTGGTTCAGTTCTATGTGGTTGATGATTCATGGAGTTGGACGAAGTACCGGCCGAGTAACTGGGGTTCGCATATAGAGATTGCGTTTCGGTTTGGGGACTGAATCTCCTTTCTTCAATACCCCACTTTGCAAGGCTTCTTCAATGGACAAGCCCGTCTCAAAGTAAGTTGCAAAATCATGGGCTTGAGCTGTTACCATATACTGAGCCAAATCAGGCTGAAGGTTTTTGGTTATGATGCGCATTTGGTCCTTGTCACTGGGACGATCTGTCATTTGCGCAGCCTTTGCTCTCCATCTTTTCACAAAGTCTGCGAACGACTCTTTTTCCTTCATCTTAATGCTTTCAAGTTCGCGGGTAGTGACCTTAAGCTGAACATTATACTCATATTGTTTGATGAAAGAGGCCACCATTTCTTCCCAAGTTCGTCTCTTCGAGATATTGAGAGACAAGAGCCACTGGAGTGCGGGCCCGGTGAGAGTTTCGTGAAACATTTGAGCCATGGCAGGCTCATCGACCTCTTGTAGCGAGAGGGAGCTTACGTATGCTTGAACATGTCCTCTTGGATCCCCAGTTCCATCAAACTTCTCGAAGTCCACATGTTTGAACTTCTTAGGGAGCTTAGCGCCCGGCAAGATGCAGAGTTTGTTCATATCAAAGCCGGTAATGGCACGTTTCTCGCTTTTGGCCATAGACTCTTCCAGCTTAAGTATTTTAGCCAGCATTTCGGCTAATTGGGGGTTCTCAGGGGGTTGTTCCGGCTGTTCCTTAGGAGGAACCTCTTGATCCCGAGCTTCAGCATCGGGTATTTGCTGCTGAGGTGGGGGGAGTCGGCTCTGGATGTTCACCATAATTGCCATGAGTTGGGCAATTCGAGTGTCACTCCGGACCCTATCATCATGCATTTCCTTTTTTATTTGTTCGATCTCATTAGGGGGGTCATGTCCCTGCTCAGCCGACATACTCGCTTCTGCCCTTGGTGATAAGGATCGAGACAATCTCTGTCCTGGAGGTCGAGCCCAAACAGGTAAGGTCTTCTTCTTCTTTGCAGGCCCAATGGTTTAATACTGAATCATAAAGCAAAAGTCGGACTCAGTTCATAGCCTTTGATTACTAAGTACAAACAAAAGGGTGCCTATGATGCGCGTGCCACTTCCTCGCCCAAAGTTAGTCCTATTTCTAGACCTAAGGATTAAACTACCGGTTTCGGATCTCACTTGGAACCGCTCGCACAGAAGATTGAATCAACACCACGGGTAGGTCGTTTACTCGGCAAGTACGGCGTTTCAACCTAAGGCCTAAATGTTGACGCCGTAGTGCTTTTCTTGACCATCCGAGACAAAGCAATGAGATGTCGCCATCCAGATACAATCGGTTCCAAGGCTAGTCCGAAACGCGGGTGACCGTTCGAGCACGATCAACACTGGAGGTATCTCAAACTCCATGGATTTAGAGTCTCCTAGACTTCATGTAGGGTCAGTCTACCGGGTCCAAATCTCACTTAAGACCATTGCACAGATGATTTTCCAACACCCCGGGTAAACCATTACTCGATGGATACGGCGTTTCAACCTAAAGCCTAAATGTTGACGCCGTAGCATTTTTCCAGGTCATCCGAGACAAAGCAATTTGGATGTTGCAACCCAGATACAAATGGTCTTAAGGCTAGTTTGAATCACGGGTGGCCGTTTGGGCACTGCCAACACCGGAGGTATCTCAAACTCCATGGATTTAAAGTCTCCTAGACTAACTTTGACAGTTTTTGGAAGGTTGCCCCAATCCTCAAGTTTTCTTTTAAGTAACATGCCCCTGATGTTGGATAATCGAATTTGGGAAATCATGATTCATGCGAATTCTGACAACGATCTAGAATCGGATGCCTAAGGGCGATTAACCCACTTTCGAGTCAAGGTCCCTTAAACCCGTTTAGATCGTTGTTAGGAAGCTGTTGATTCAAATTTTCCCATGTCCGATTGTCCTAAAGGCCAACTCATATGAACAACGTGTATGTGGGATACACGACTCATCATCGGGCCGAGGCAACCTTCTACTAACTGCCGGGAAGCTAACTTACACCATACTGACAACAAGGATATGTACCGATGTGAGTGTATGCATGTATGCAATATGGCATGCTTAGAAAGACGGTAACGCGTAGCACGAAACAGGATGGAGCACTTAATCCTAACACATGGGTTGGTTAACTAACGTGGGGTTCTATGGTTATCTATATGCAAAGGCCGGTTTTGGTTTGAAAAGGGTACCCCAGACTCAAAGCCAAAGCTGTCTCCCACTGCCAAGGATCCCGCAAGGCGATGGTAATAACGACAATTGTGACTCATCACGGTCGGGGGGTGCTGGGCATTTCGGGATTCCCCTTCACCGGCAAGCCGGGCGGGATTGCCGAAACACGCCAGCGGAGGCTGGTAACCATGCACGTGCAATGCAAAAAGTCCATAAAAACAACATTTTCAAAATCTTTTAAACATTTTTCAAGCTTAGTCCTCAATAATTAATACATATTTTAATAAAATCACACATAAGTGTAATAATACTAAAATATATATTAATTAGAATCCCCAGCGGAGTCGCCAGCTTGTGAACACCCCGCGGAAAACGCGACGCGTATGTCCACGAAAATCGATTGGTTTAATTTGAAAAATGGTTTTGATTGATCGATTTGGTTTGATTGATTGAATGGAGTCGCCACCCGGATTTGAGGACCATACCCGAGAAACCATTGAAAAATGACTCTTTTACCCTTGATATGGAAAATGCTTTACCGGTCTCCAAAAGTGAGATTTCTCGGGTCCGGGAGCTAGGTTACGAGAGGGGAAGGAATTTAAAGCACCCCTCTCGCCCGGTGTGAACACCGGTCTCTACTAAATGTTTAACAGATTTTGAAATTATTGTTTAAACGGACTTCAAACACAAACTCATGCGGAAAACACGACAAATGTATCGAAAAGATTAACGAAATAGGTGAACATGCTCATGCAAAACACTGTAAATGGATGGCTTATGTACTGGAAATACGGAGTTTACACTAAAATACCACCAAAACGTCTCAAAATGACCCCGAAATTGATCATAAAATGTGCACCAGAATGGGGTCCAGGCGCCTGAAGGAGGATGGTTCAGGCGCCTGGATTGGGTTTAGGCGCCTGAAGGAGTATGGTTCAGGCGCCTGAACTGAGTCTGGGCGCCTGAAGGTGGATGGTTCAGGCGCCTGGACCAGAATCTGATACTCGAAATATTTTCCTGTTTTGATGATTTTCAAACCACTCTCAAGCTCTCTACTGGCATGGATGACCAGGAAGAACTTGAATGGGTTCCCCCCTCAGGGCCTACTTGGACGAGTTGGTAGGATAACTACCTTTTTGGTTTGATCAAGGACTTGGAATGGATTCTTGGAAGGGATTTTGTAAGGATATGGTTCTGATATTTGAGGTTGCTGAACTAAGGAATGATTTCGTAGGGACTTGGACGAAGTTCAGTTGGTTGGGGTATGTATATGATGGATTGGTGAAACCAAAGAATGTTTTTGGGGTTGAAAGGGGTTGTGTTTGAAGGATGAGTGATGAGTTGAGTTTTCTGGAGAGCTTGCAGCAGGGTAGCAATCTGAAAGGGGGTAATCTTCTTCTCTGCCCCTTAAATGAGAGAGGAGAGTCTTATTTATAGACAACCAAGGGTCCAAGAGGGCCACTTTGGGTCTTTCAAAAAGGGTGAGGGGTCACCTAGGGGAAGGGAAGAGAATGTGCTGGGATGTCCCCCAGGGAATCTGCAGCAAAACCCACCAGGATCTCGCTCCCGTCCACTAACAAACGTAAAACACATTTAATCTGGACTGATATCCAGGCGCCTGAAGCATGTGCTTCAGGCGCCTGAACTGAATCCAGGCGCCTGAAGCATGTTCTTCAGGCGCCTGAACTGAATCCAGGCGCCTGAAGCATTCAGGCGCCTGAACCCCTTCCAGGCGCCTGGACTTGATCAATCCAGGTGCCTGAAGGACCAATCCAGGTGCATGTATTTCAAGGTCTTGGGACATTTCGGAGCTCCGAGGGGTGTTTTGGTGTTTTAGTGGGAGGTTAATGGAGAGGTTTTCTTCAAGTCTTGATCAACCCTTGCATGTCCTCATTGGGCATTTTCATCATCGGGGAAGTCTCGAGATCCTGACGGTCCGGATTGGGGTGTCTACAAGGGCACTCCTCGCTTCTGACTCCACGCCCCCTCTCGGGAATCTGATGTTACCTGGAGGGGATTCCGGCACCGGGAGCTCCAATGATGGGCTTAGTGATCCAATGTCGGTTTCATACGGGCGGTCCATGTCCGTCGAGGGGGATCCGTAGTCACAGAGTGAAGACAGTAATCGCACTCCAATTCACGACGAAGCTTCGAGCTCCAAACTTAGGCGTGAATTGGAGGATAGCCTTATTAATCAGCTAACCAGCCTCCATTTTGTTGATATCCACTAGTTCCATTCTCAACTGTGCCCGCCTAACTCAACTCTCTGATGCGAAGAGAAGACCTCTTGTCTTTTTCCCTTCCTTTTTGGAAATAGATTCGAGAAATCCGGAATCAGCACATTCGATTCCTTTTTTTCTTGTACAACTTTTTCTTGGAATATTCTTTTCTCGTTTGGGCCTGCTCTCGGGTACATATGTGTAAGAAAGCAACCTTTCGGATTCATCCTCATTGTCTCTTCGAACAAACAAAGGATCAGAACTTCCCTCTGAGCAAACGAACTGGCTCAGTCGTAGCGACAGCATCAGCGGCAGCAGCAAAGGCGCTTCGGGCAGGCTAAAGATGGATTCCACTTTTCTCAACTAGGCCGGGAATAGGTGGGTCATCAATACAAAATTCACTCTGTACCTTACCAAGCGGACGTGTACTTTTTTGGATGCCCCTGAGAAACCTTCTTGAGTCAAAAGGAACTCAGAATTGGCTAGTATTGGCCTTTCTTCCTCGCCTAAAAACCCAAACTCATAACCCAGCCACTCAACTTGACGAGCGAATCGTTATCCTTCATCGGAGAATGCGAGATGAGCGCTCCCACTGATTGGAGTCTTCTCGCCAAGACTAATAGACAAGTAGGTCAAGAACACGAAGTCAGAACTTTCAGAACTTGCAGGCCTTTTATTGTATACATCTATAGGCAAACTCGCCAAACAGATCAATGACTCCAGCGCCAAGCCGAAGGGACTTGTGAAGCTACTACACTCATCAAAGATTTCAAAACTCGCCTCAAAACCTGTGTGGTAGCATTACCGATGCAAGGCCTTTTCTCCTCTTTGGTTGCGGGCCTTAGCTGGATCAGTGGGTGGAATCGAAGTGTAAATAGGAGTGTTCTACTCCGAATCAAGTGGCCTTGGGTTTAGTTAGGTAACACAAGGAAAAAGCCTTGTTTGTAAGTTCCATTCCTGCAAGGGCTAATCAAATTCAGTGTTTATCGTAAGAGATGCAACTTTTTTGAATGCTTTCTCAAACTGTTGGTCACTGATTCCCTAACTTGGTTTCAAAAAGCCAGAGCCCAAAGGTGCTATATTGAGCCGATCACCGTCTGGTAGAGTAGGAGCCAACAAAGGAAGTCATGGACTGATCGCTTGGAGCATTCAATTGCATGAGAAAGGTCGATCTCAATTGCTTAACACCATGTAATCGTTTGTACAGTCAAGACACAAAGCATCGAGATGAATCTCGAGAGTGAGGCCAGCCCATTCCGAAGCAATGGAAAGAAGGCAATGAGAGATGGTCGCTTCGCAGAGATTCCTCGTCAACATCGATCTAATTAATATAAAGAATTTGGAGACCGACTCGCTCCCCGTCGGGGTAAATCATGTTGCGATGGATCAAACCTTGCTACCCGGAATCGATGATAAAAAGCGCGTCGTCGAAATCAAAGTCTTCTGAGACACCCACGGCTGCTTTAAGATTCTTAAGAGTACCACTACATTTATTATAGGACAGAGCTATACGACCAGCCCTATCAAAAGAGAGAATCATTCTTATTAAACGCTGCTTCACGCAGCCATAGAAAGTAGCTATTACACGCTCGTCCTGAAGATCAGGAAGCTCAGAGACGAAGCGCATTGGCATAAAACGCTCCTGAGAAGGGCCGCCCTAGAACAAGAAAGAAGGAGGATCATTCGTTATTACGACTACCGACACGTTCGATCTCTTGGTTATCTTATCATACGGGGCGAATCCTTGGCCGGCAACCGACATACTTGCCCATCCAAGATCCGGAGGAAAGTCCCATCCAAACCCATTTCATACAAACTTCCCACACCATTAACAACCGTAGAGTCTAACGTTAGGTCATACAACCAGATGTCATAATAGTCATGAGTCCCATTATAGTTGTCTACTCGCGAGCTCGCATAAAATCTTTCTATGACCGGGGGTGGGAACAGCAGAGTTTCTTGCGTGTTCGAAAGACCGCAAAAAAGCTCCCTGACTAAAAGACAGGAGAGGGAAGAACGTGGACTTTTCCGTCAAAGCACAGATAAATAGTTCATCTTTTCATACTGAGATTGGTAAACCCGACACCGCACTTTGCTGCTGCTTATTGTCTGCTAGCTCTCTTAGCTGCTTCCTGTGTCTACGAGGATTTTCTGACTGCTACTCTTTTCGTCGACTGACAGCTAACCGGTACATACAACTAGTCTGTACCGCTCTTACAGCTGCTTCAAACCTATGCGAGAGCACTGCCGGTTACTTCCTCTCTGAAAGCTGCTTTTTCTTCCTTCTCTTCCCGGTAAAAAGTGATTACCACTCCTCATTCAAGCAGTGAAGTAGCCAAACCGTTGTAACCATCACCGCTGCTGCTGGAACTGGTTGCTTCGGTCGAGATCCAGATTCTGAGAATAGTGATCGAGAGCCTGATTCTGACGTTCGTGAGCGTGACCCAGACCTTCGTGATCCATATACGCCATAAGCAAAGCAAGCAATAAACCTAGTAGCAAATCCAATCTTAGATCAATACCCTACAGTTGATCCATACCTAGTATCAACACCAATAGGAGCATAAGTAGCTAATACGTAAAAAGCACACACCAGTCACATACCCACTTGCAGGACCTGAACCATAAGCTAGGGTTGCTGAAGCAGAGTAAGAAGCATATCCATACGTTGATCCAGTCAAAGAACCATGCATAGCACTGAATAGGGAGCCGCCGAATACACCAGCTACACCTAACATGTGAAATGGGTGCATAAGGATGTTGTGCTCAGCCTGGAATACGCTCATGAAGTTGAAAGTACCAAAGATTCCTAGAGGCATACCATCAGAAAAACTTCCTTGACCAATCAAGAAAACATCAGTAGCTGCAGCAACAGGAGCTGAATATGCAACAGCAATCCAAGGTCGCATACCCGGAAAAGCTTTTGTTCTAAGAAAAGCCCCATCCGAGCAACCCCAGGAAAAACGTTGCCTTCGTCTGCCTGACAAGCTTGTTCTTACTTCTATGCTTATTTTCATCCCCCCAAAAGGAGCTATTCGGGATTCTTCTTCGGGACCAGTGGCTGCTTGTGCGCGCAGATTATTCTTTTTTTTTTCTGCTTCCGAATTAACAACTGCAATCTAAGCTGCTAACCTAGCTATTGGTCCCAGCCCTGAGTCTAGTCCAAATCAAAACTCCTTATCTTTTGTCGTCCACCTCTTTCGAATTCGAATGGAATGATTCAGTGTGGATCTATCGTCCCATAGATGAAAGAAAGGATATCTTTTCGCGCAGCATAGAAGTCTCGTATATAAGATGAGATTGGTAACATCAACCGTCGGAAGAAGACTCATTGGAGGAGTACCCTCTCTTCACACCTTCCCTCGGCCCTCAGCTATCACCACGAGCTGGATTCGAACCACCCAAGCGACTGTCCCTTTGTACGTAGATCGTCTATCGTTAGTTGAATTCAATTACGAAATGTACTGCTTCGAGTCTCTTTAGCAAGCTCCCTCATTGAAAGATCAGATCGAAAAATCTCGCCCAACAGTACCTTTACTTTCCTAAGGCTGGTCACCGATTTTTTTAGAACTGTTCCGAACAAGTATGAAAAAGTGAGTTCCAGGCCGTTGATTTAACATTTCTTTTTTTGAATCGAGATTGGGTTGGTGTTTAGTGTACCGCCCTTAGATATTAGATAGCAGGGGAGATCGAAAAGTAGATTAAGAGGTGATTTGGGTATTCGAAGCGCAAGGAGATGCAAGATAGCCATGCTTGGAAAGTCGGATTGGGCATTGAACCATGGTAAGGAAAGGCTTTGGGTGATTTTGTTGATGATGAATTTCCTTTGGTTAGACCTTTGGCTGGATTGAATCCTTTTCGGGCGAGCATAGCAGCCCTAAAATACCCTACGGGCTATCGTAAAACGAGAAATTGCGTAAGAGAGGACGAATGCAGATTCTCATATATAAGGAAACGCCTGGTTCACCAGGTTCTACCGCAGCAGGGCCCAGTTTCCATTCTCCCTTTTACTAAAGTCGTCCAAGGGACAGGATCCCAGGTTTAAAAAAAGCGAATTTGGTCTATCCTTAAGGAGTGGTGGTTATACTCTTGATGTGATCCACATGACTGATGGACAAATCTGTTTGGAACTGGTTTTCTTAGGGTCAGCAAGCAGCGGTATTCTCCTCAAACTAGAACTGGGTCAGCAAGCAGCTGTATTCTCCCCAGACTATAACAAAAAGAAAAAAATCGAAATGGCCACGATTGTTCGAAAATTCCTACCAATTGTTCCTTGTGATGCAGCAGAACCATGGCAATTAGGATCTCAAGATGCAGCAACACCTATGATGCAAGCAATAATAAACCACGATATCTTTTTCTTCCTCATTCTGATGTCTTTCTTTTATATTCTTCTAATGGAGAGCTCCGACTTTTGTAGGCATCTTTCACTCCCTACCTCTTCCAATCCCACCTCAGACAACAATGAGAATTAAAGAAAGAAGCGAGAGGCAGAGAAAAAGAAAATACAAGACGAAATAGACCAACGTCTTGCAGAAGAAATCGATCACTATCTAGACAGATATAAAAACGAGATAATACACGATTTTCCTCAGGTGGGTACTTATGCGGACTCTCAGGTCTTAATCGAGAAATTAAAAAAGGCTATATTGGCGGATGAGGTGCCTTCAAACAGCACCTTGCCTCTTCTGAGAGAAGCGAAAAGGATACTTTTCAAAGACTTAAATGAGATCGATTCTTTTCGTGGGAATACTATACATATATTCTTCTCTTGTTATTCTACTCAGAGAGTATCGGTGATTTGTTTGGCTCCTTCCCGGCCCTTCGCTTCTGGCAACTAACTTCTACCGCTAGTCCTTGGATTTGGAAGCAAGCTACCTTGAGAATCAATCAGAAAAAAAAACGCTTACCGAGAAAGATTTGAGATTCCGTAAGTAACTCAGTGCTCCATATGGGGGAAATGAAAGCAGAATTCGTTCGGATCCTCCCACATGTTCAAAGCTACAATCTGGCTTGGATCTGCCTCGATTCCTCTCCGTGTGACAAGATAACCGGTCATTTCCGTTTCCTTCTTCGCAAAGGATATAACATCAGGTTGTCGGAAGTGCACCGGGTGGCAATTCAGGGCTGGATATGAGTCGGGTGGAACTGGATCTAAATGGATCCACCGGTTCAAATGGGAATGCGTTGTTTTCATGATTTCAACAACTTTGTATTAGAGTAAATTAAAATCTATTTAATAAGATTCATATTGTTTATCTTTGAATATTTATATTAAAATATATAAGCAATTGAAATAATTAAAAGAGACAAAGTGCAGTACTGTAATATTAGTTATTTTTTTCCTTCTGTGGGGTCAATACTAACACAGTGTCGTCCCACTCCACGCTTTGGATCACAATATGCCAATATGGATATGTGGCCGACCGACATATATTGCTTTATGATGTATAATTTGACTGAGAGCAGTTTGAATTCATTTTTAGATAGCCACTATGTCTTGGAGATTTTATAACATGTATACTTGCAAAATTAAACTACAGGGGGAAACTTATGACGTGTACCTGTTCGGTTTGAGTTTTGAGGAAAGTTTTTAAGAATAACGAGTGAAGAGAGATAAATAAAGAAAATCTATCGGAAACAGTGCCCATGAATTTTGAGACCGAAAATGAACAAAACCGACCAAAACACACCCTCCAATATTTACGTAATTTCCCAAAATAAGCTATTCACGGATAAGAACAAGATCTTTTTTTAGAAATCTATTGGCAGGTCCTATTATTAGGAATTTTGGCCCATCGGGTCCTGGGCTAAAATTTATTGCTAGAGAGGTCCTGGGGCACAAATGTGGTTGGGGATTTTACTTTTTTGCCCATCCTTGTTGTCGTTACTTTTTGTTTTTACTAACCATCTAAGCACTTTCATAGGGTACCCTAGGATTTTAAGCACTTTCATAGGGAACCCTATATTTTAGGGTACCCTAAATTTAGAATGTACATTTTAGAATTTAGACCATACATTTTAGAATTTAGACCGTATATTTAGAATTTAGACCGTACATTTAAGAATTTAGACTGTATATTTAGAGTTTAGGGTACCCTAAATTTAGAATGTACATTTTAGAATTTAGACCGTATATTTAGAATTCAGACCGTACATTTAAGAATTTAGACTGTATATTTAGAATTTAGGGTACCCTACAGTTTAGGGTACCCTAAATTTAGACCGTACATTTTAGAATTTAGACCGTATATTTAGAATTTAGACCGTACATTTAAGAATTTAGACTGTATATTTAGAATTTAGACTGTATATTTAGAATTTAGACCACACATTTAGAATTTAGACAGTACATTTAGATTTTAGGCATTTTCATAGGGTACCCTAGGGTTTAGGTTTATAGTGCACTTTCCTATTATAGGTTTTTTAGTGGTTTAAGCACTTTCATAGGGTACCCTAGGATTTAGGTTTAAGTTTAGGCACTTTCATAGGGTACCCTGTGGTTTAGGTGGAGTGGGTAAAGAGAGAGATGGGACAGATAGAACATGTAAAGGTGAAATGATGGGCCAAAGGGTATTTTTGGACGAAAAGAGTGCGCAGGACCTTGTGAGGCATGAAGTTTGTTTGACAATTTTTTGTGGGACTTGTTGGGGGTATGGTCCAACCTTATAGGACCGGCCCACAAATTTGCCATGTTTTTTCAAATCATTACTCTCTTGAACTAGATTTACAAGAATATGTTTTCTCAAATCATTACTCTCAATCTCTCTGTGATTTACATTGTTGGTCTTGCCAATAACCAGAGTCAAAGTCTCCTTTTATAAAGGTGTAGGCTGATCAAATCTCCTATTGCAAAGCCACACCAGACATGGCTTTTACTCAATTGGGTTGAGCACAGACTTTGAGTTTTGACAAGAATCTAAACTGAATTGAAATATTGTGTGATTTAAACAACATGTACATATTTTCGAATGCGTTAATTTTTCGCAGGGTTAGTTAAGATATGATGTTATAAGCAATGAACTGTTCTGATAATCCAACTGGGACCAAAAAACCTGTTTGGCTGGAGATCCACTCAATTAAATTCCCATTAACATTTCGATTATTGGCATGTGCGACAAAGTGGTAGTGGTATCTTTTATTTTCTACGTAACTTTTTTTCCTATCCCTTTTAGTACGTTATTGGTGGGTCCACAGACAGAGTGATATCTTTTCTTGTCTATGAAATATTTTTTTCCCTACCCCTTTCGTTACGTTTTTGGCTCGTCCTCGGACAGAGAGTGGTATCTTTTCCTTTCCACAAAACTTTTTTCTTTTCTACCCCTTTTAGTACATTATTGGTGGGTCCACAAATAGAGTGGTATCTTTTCTTTTCTAGGAAACATTTTTTTCCCTACTCCTTCCTTTACCTTCTTCCCGGCCGTAAAAAAAATGTAAATCCAGGAGTATGAATAGTTTACACCAAAAATTTGCTTATTGGAAGTACTCTAGTTAGCGAAATTTCATTCACATCATAGTCAAATTGTAGGATTGATTAGCAGTTTTGGTATGAAGCAACATATTTTCTGTAGTCCCTAAACCAGGGCTTTCAATATTTATTTGTTTTATATGCTGAAAGTGGTCTACTAATTACGACTAACAATGTACGCACAACCCATTTTCTTGAGTTTTGGTCACCAACCAATCTTTCTGTTTTTATTCTCTTAGATTTTTAGAGAATTTACGAATTCTCACGCCCTGTTTGGCTATTTTTCTTTTCTAAGTGTGAAAAATGATTGTGTGCGAGCGTGTAAGAGGATGTCTCCTCAAATGTAACTTAGATCAAGCCAAAACTTAATCAGGCAATTGTTATGGTTCAATTGCCTCAATGAAGAGGACTTTTTATCGAAGTGCTAAGAAACGAACCAACAAAATAAACTGAGAAATTAAAGAATAATGAAGAAGCAAGAAGTACTTTGATTAATAATCAAATAAGTAACTTACTCCCAAATTCTTCTTCAACTTCGAAGTAGAACAAGAACAAGAATGAGAACACCCTGATCGGATGAACTCATAGATTTTCCTAATACAAACTACTCCTATACTATTCCTAAACTACTTCGAACTGAGTCGAATTCCTAAACTAAGCTAATTGCCTAAGGACAAACCGAGCACTTTCATAGTTGCTGTTTGTTGTGTGATTTGTCTGGGGTTTTTTCACTCTTCAACACTGCTATTTATAGACTTCGAGGAGGGTTGCAACTGCTTCAATTTCCCGCTTCATCTTCATCGTTTGAATTGCTTCGAACTGATACTTCTTCCCTCCAAGAGCATTATATGTTGAGGCAAAACGTGCTGATATTACTTGTCTTGCTGTTCAAGGCCTGATTATGGTTGAAGCCATGTTCTTTCCTACTAGAGTTCGGGGCACACGCAATGCGTGTGCAAATTGAATTTTGACAAAAAAAAATATGAACAAAATTAATTATGTGTGCAAGTCAAGTTTACTCATGCAATGGGTGCAAAAGAAACTATTTGTAGAGAAGAAAAATAAAAATCAATAAACTCAAAGACAACATAAATTAAGCCACCATCCTAATTACCATCTTTCCCCCCCTCTAACTAAACCCTTTCTACCATAAGCAGAAGACAATAGGCGATAGTTATTATTATTATTATTGATAAGATCATAATCGATAAAAAAAAACATGAAATGCAAGAATAAGGTTACTTTTCTTTTCTTTCGGTTATCAAGAATGCAAAAGTAACGCAATAAAAAATATAGAGAGGGGCAGGACACATGCGATGCGTGTGCGAAATTACAAAAGCAAATCGTGAAACTAATGGTTGTATAATTGATAACACCAATCGATCAGCAAAAGAGAAGCATTAGACTAAAAAGGAAAAAGAAAAAAGGGAAACATACCCAGTAGCACAAAATCTGAGTCACTAAATGCCATGCTCGGTGCGTTTTTAGTTTCCAAAAGTTCATGGTGATGCAGGAGAAACACACAGTGGGTTTGGGGTGACTTCTCTGAAGTTTTTTTATACATCTGTCCATTCATCTCCTCATCATGAAGAAGCGGTTGAAACCGCTTGGAATTTGAAGTGGGTAACCGCTAGGCTTTTGACATTTCAGTTTTATCCTTTTTGAATGGTGAAATTAGTGTTTGAATCTTTGACCCGGAGGGATATTTTGGGAAAACAAAAGTGTGAGCCAGCCTTAAAAGTGTCCTCACCAAAATTGTGCTCCCCCTTTATATATTAGAATAGATTAGAATAGATGATCTTCCCTCAAACTGATGAACAATAACCGTTTGTAACCGTCTCTTTGAACCAATGACGTCACCCTATTCGAAACAGAACAATTATTTCGGTTTAATAATTATAATTAATATCCTGGCTAATAATAATAGCCAATTCGATTAATAAAACGATGTAGTCTTGCTCGATTGCTTAGGCAAATAATTCTGCGTTTGTGATTGCACCTAGTCACGGTTGGTGGGGGTTACATTGGCCACGCGTAATTTTCCTATTGGACCAATTATTTTATATGTAAATACGCCCCACCCCACAAACGTCATCCAAAAAGGGCCCGAGTCGGTACGACCACGTGGCATTCCAACACAAAGACCAAAACACACTCCACAAAAGCATAAATTAAATTCTATCTAATAAGATTCATATTGTATTAAGATCCATAATAAAATATATAAGCAATTGAAATAAAAGAGACAAAAAAATAATAGACAAACAAAATGTGAGTGAGGGAGTAGTTCTTTACTCTGTCACCTTTTTCGGTTCTTCTCAACAAAAAAAAAAAATTCTATATTTTTTTTTTGACAAATTATTTACCTATTTTTTATAAGTAATACTCCCTTTCGTCCCATTTTCTTTATCCTTTTTAGAAATTTGTGTCAGTTTTCAATCATTTATATCTTATTATATGAATCTCCAAAAATATGCAATTTAGATCTTGTTTGATAATTCTCGTTTAGGTCTATAATATAAAGTTTTCAAAATTAAAAAAAACATTATAGATTGGAACATATAAGTTTTTAAAGAATGATACGGATAATCAAAAAGGGGAAAAAAAAAAAATGGGACAGAGCTGCACAACCGAACTAAATTGCCACCAGGTCCACTTCGCCAACGACCTGATGTCATATCCTTTGCGGCTTGCGCGAGGTTGATGATGTCATAACGTGTTTCTCTCTCTCTTTTTTTGATCCCATTTCTCTCTCTCTCTCTTTCTTAATTTCGTAGTAGTACAAAGCTACAGGCAAGACTCCAATCTTCACAACTCTTTCCCTGGGCCTTTTTTGGGGGAAGCGGGCAGTGTGTAGCAGCGCCCCAAATGGGGCCCATTCCGGTCGTCTCTCCAATGATTGGAGACATTCACATCGTAGAACTTGTTGAGTAGAACAACTGTACCAAAAATCAACTCGATCGGATATCGTTAAGTGTCTTATCGGAACAGAAAATGAGTTGAAAAGACTGGGTTTAGTAGTTTTGATTGTGTGTTTCTGTCCATTTGTGTTCCAAAACTTTTGAAGCTGATTGCGCAGAAGAAGGGGACGCCGTTGAAGCCGAACTGTGAGCTGAACGTGTTTGTGTTTGTGTTGTTTAATGAGAACTTGAAGCCCGGACCGACATCGGAGAGGAATTACGGCTTGTTTAAGCCGGACGGAACGCCGGCGTACTGGCTGGGGTTTGTAGGATGGGGTCAGCGCTAGACCCCCGTTGACCAGAGTCAACGTTGACCCACCACTAAAAGCATGACAAGTGTCACCTACGTGGCACAGCGTCCGCGTGACACATGGCACGCTCCGCACAAGCTTCCGCGTAGGGGGGCCCCACTAACGCGGGCGTGAGCCTCCGCGGGGGGGGGGGGGGGGGGGGGGGGGGGGGGGGGGGGGGGGGGGAGGGGGGAGGGGGGGGGGGGCACTAAAGCGGGACCCTCTTGCGTAAGGCGCCCCAACAGCGCACACCCTATGCCTGACTAGGGCGGTGCTTGAACAGCCATGGGCCATCCGAACAGGAGATCAACCCATGGTTCAGGTGACTGGCGCGGCTCAGAACATGAGCGAAAATGCGAGAAAGCGCCCAAGTAATAATACCTGCTGCGGTCTAGAGGCAGGACCTCGGGGGCCTCCTGAGGCTTGGTTGCGGCATAGGCGAGACCGAACAGGTCACGACCTTACCCTTACGGGAATAAGGGAGATCTAGTGGCTTGGTGGCTATAAAGAACAAGAGGATCGCTGCGCGGGAGAACGGCTTGTCAGGTTGTACGGAAAGGACGTCACCCATACGGTCAGGTTATACGAAAAGGACACGTGTTATCATATTATAGGAGGACAGCTTGGCGCCTGATCATTGGTCCATGGTGCCTATAAATATGGGGACATTCCCTTTCAATGCCCAGAGGTTGGTGTAATCCTGGTAGAAATATATGCCATTGTAGAGAGGAGAACATTCTCTCTACAAGTTAGTCCCCATCTCCTAGGTCACCAAGGGCATTTCGGATTAGACTGAGAGCAATCCACTGCCTTAGTTCTTTCTGCGCACACCTGCTCTGTGTGAACACCTCGCGGAGCGTGCCCACGAAAACGGTTTCGATTTTGGAAAATAATTTGATTGATTGAATGGAGTCGCCACCCGGATTTGAGGATCGTACCCGAGAAACCTCTTTGAAAAATGACTCTTTTGCCCTTGGAATAGAAAATGTTTTACTGGCCTCACAAAAACGAGATCTCTTGGGTTCGGGAGCTAGGTTACGAGAGGGGAAGGAATTCAAAGCACCCCTCTCGCCTGGCACGATTGCCGATCTCTACTCAATGCTTAAGGGATTTTGAAAATGTCGTTTGAATGGACTTTGAACACATATTCATGTGAAAGCATGAAAATGTACCAAAAAGATCAATGGAATGTATGTGGATGCTTGTGCAAAATGCTATTCACCACTTATACAAGTGCATACGGTGCTAAAATTGTGCTAAATTACACCCAAACTACCCTGAGAAGTTTCAGAAAATGATCACAAGCAACAAACATGTCACACCTGGATGACCATCTAGGCACCTGGATTAGGCAGATCCAGGCGCCTGGATTGAATGCAGGTGCCTGGAATGGGCCGATCCAGGCGCCTGGATGGCCTACCAGACATCAACTTCAGAACATCATTTTTCACAGTGAACTCCAGGTATAATGTTCATAACTTATGCACACATGCTCAGAATAGTGTTTAGTATCTCCATGGATGATATGAATCTCAAGATGAACTTAATTACTTGATGTGAACTTAGAAAAGATATGACTTTTGATGATCCAATGATGAGATACAATGCATAAGACATACTATAAACCTGATGTACTGCATCCATGTATAAAGAATGTCATTTGATCAGTTTATGCTTGTAGTTAAATGAAATGGAAATAAGCCTATACTAAAATGCAATAAAATGCTTGTGTTGGACATTAGCAATGTAGAATATGCTCAAGCAACATGAAAACTTATCTAAACACTTTAAGAACTAAATGATTAGAGCCTACAAATGACATATGGACCCATGTGAACATTTCCTTCTCATGTAACCTTTTTATCAAGTGTGATTATGACCTTGAAACACTCCAAATACTCATCATAATGAGGATTAGAACATGAGACATGATTAACCCAAGATCAATGCATGTAAATGAGGTACCATGAACTGATTAAACTGCAAGAGAAGCAAAAAATATGACAAAGGGGAAGGGGATCCAGGTGCCTATATTGAGGGAATCCAGGCGCCTGTATTGAGGGAATCCGTTCGCCTGGACTCAATACAGGCGCCTGGAAAGAGCTGATACAGGCGCCTGGATTAGGCACTGATGCATAAAACAGATTCTTTTCTTGATGATTTTCAAGCCTCTCCTAAGCCCTCTACTGGTATAGAAGACCAATGAGTACTTGATTGAGTCCCCCCTCAGGGTCAATTTGAGCAGATTGGTAGAGAAACTACCTTTTCGACTTGATCAAGAGAGCTAATGGTGGGTTTTTGAATAGATTATGCAGGTTATGGCTGCTGGACTTGAGTGTATTCAACTGATAAAAATAATGTTTGTAGGATTTTGATGGAGTTTTGTATATGGAGGATATGTTGCGAAGAGTATAAGTGGTGCAGAAATGGGTTTATAGGGTGTGAATGAAGAACTTTGAGAGTGATTAGCTAAGAACAAGTTTCTGGAAGGTTTTTTACAGCATAACTACAATGGTGAGAGAGTGAATTTTTCCAACCCCTGAAAATGGAGGAGAAGGGCAACTTAAATAGGCAAACAAGGGTTCAAAGTGGGCCACTTGAACCCTTGGAAAGGTTGAGGGGTCACCTAGGGGGTAAGGTGTAGAGTTAATCATCTCTCTCACACCCCTCTCTAACTGATTCTGCAACAAAATCATCCAAGATATCGTTCCCGCCCACTATCAACTTAAACTACACTCAACCTAGACTGATATCCAGGCGCCTGGTTTCTCTCCATGCGCCTGGATTTGGCCAATCCAGGTGCTTGAAAGAGAAATCCAGGTGTATGTGTTTTAAGGTTTTGGGCCATTCTAGGGGGTTCAAGGGGTATTTTGGTAATTTTCTGAGAGATTATTGGTGGGGTCTTCAGGCCTTTGATCAAACCTTACATGCTTTATTTAGGCATTTTCATCCTCAAGGAAGTTATGGAATTTCGAGGGTTCGGATTGGGGTGTCTACACTCTGTTCTTCACCCTTCCTCTAGACCACCTTATTCCCTTCCACCGTGTCTTTACTGTTGACTATCCATACCTCTCCAGCTCATCATATTCGGCTAAAGCAAGAACTCATCACCTACATTCAGGCGACTTTGCTGGGGAGGTTGCTTAGTTGATGGTAAACACAAGAAGTGGTCTACAGACTTCAGGCATGGCAGCACCAGTAAACCACGCGAACCTTATTCTCGACGATGCACCGCTGATAGAAGACGCCACGTCCAGTCATGGGGGGAACGAAGTAGGCGAAAACCAGGGAGCTCCAGCCATGGAGATAATCCAAGCCATGCAGGCCGGAATTACCCAAATGCAAACCACACAGACACAGCTGCTCGCAGCCATAGCTGGCCTTACAGAGGTCATTACAGCTGCCTTACCTAGAGCCCAACCAACGCCGGTGCCTCAGCAGATCCATGCTGAAGGGGGAGCCCAACTACCTTTGCTTCCACGAGCTCAACAGGCCCGTGGAACCCAGGAAGTGGCACCCTTAGTTGGTGGCTCTGGGGCTCAGATCCTTAACTAGACTGCGATTCCTGTTTATCTTGCCCTGCCAGAAAACCCTGGACTACAAACCACAGGGACTGGTTCTGTACACCAGAGGGCGGCACTAGGAGAGAACGCCGGGCCACAAGCGGTGACCTTGGCAGAGGTGCAGGCTCTCTTGCAAAGAGAGAAAACCAAAATAACTTTCCCCTCCCTCCCTAGCCCAGACATTCAACAACCATACCCCATGGCCATCCTCCAGATGCCATATCTAGAGGGGTACACCCTAGGGGCCTTCTCTAGAGACACAAATCTCAGGTTAAGAGAATTTTCCAAATCTCTAACCAATAGGGCGTACACCTGGTACGTCAACCTCACTCCATACTCAGTTCTATCATGGGAAGACATGGTCAGCCCCTTCTATGCCAAATTCTTCCAAACACGCGAGAAGATAACTAGTCTATCACTCGTTAAGGAGACGCAAGGCCCCAATGAGGATATCACTGACTACATCAGGCGATTTCAGGACCGCACGGTCGACTACCTCGAACCAGTAGAAGAAGAGTACTTGATGGAAATTTGCACGTCTGGACTCTTGCTTTTAGTTAATGTCAAGATTCAGACATTCGCGGCCTTGTTGGAGGCAGCATACAAGTTGTGCCATACTGTACAACCACCCGCGCGGGACGGCTGGAAGTCTAGAAAATCACACTCCGTCGCTGCAGCTGCAACTTCCGCTCCATCTTCGCGCAAGTCGCAGGGGGGAAGAGGCAGCGGCGGAAATGGTGGCGGACGTAGTGGATGGGGTGGAAACAGTAACGGGCGTGGCAATTGGAAGAAACAAAAGGTGTATAAAGAAAACACAGGGGCTCAAGACTACCCCTGCAGCATCGAGGAGGTAAAGGCATTGGTAAAAGAGTGGATAGCAAATGGTGGCCTCACACTACCAGATATTGAGGTTGCGCCCTCGCGCGCAGACAGAGAAAGCCCAAATTATTGCATGTTCCACAGGCACACCAAGCATCCCACTAGTGATTGCTAGACACTAAAAAGAATTTTCAAGAGGAAACTCGATAACAATGAGCTGAGGATCACCACCAAGGCTCAGGATGTGCACACGCACCCCTATCCCGAGCATGGGACAGCCAACATGGCTGAATGCTTCGATTTCGTGCGCGAAATGGAAGAGGATGATTATGGTTGTGATTTAGATTACAATTACGACTATGATTACGATTACGAGGAAGTGTATATGACGTCCTTCTACGATGAGCTCGATGATATTGCGGGGTATGACACTCCAAAGGTCGCCACTCCCGATCCAGAGAGTGGGGTCAAAATTCTACAAAATAGCATGAAGTTCAAACAGTTCTATGACGGTATGGGATTCATGCCTAACGCCAGATACCTGATGACAAAAGCTATTCTATCCATCGCACAAGAGGGCCATGAGGCGTGCGCGGCACAAGGCGGGTCCCTTCCTAGAACCATCAACGATGAGTCAAATGCGATCTCATTTTCGGACTTCGACAGAAGGATTTTACACCCGCACAACAGGCCCCTATACGTCACAGCGCGAGTCAATGGTGTGGAACTGAAGCGAGCCTTCATCGATGGAGGAGCATCCATCAACATCATGCCAATGTCTACTCTGCAGAAAGTGGGAATTCTGGAGGGCCAGATCGTTAAGTCGCTGATCGGAATCACTGGGTTCCAAGGAGATAAGAAGGAATCGCTGGGGTATGTTATCGTTGATCTCGTAGTCGGGCCTATCCGTACTGCTACTAAATTCCACATTATAGACGCGCAGACAAATTACCACATAATATTAGGTCGCAGTTGGATGCACCACTTTGCAGTCATCTCGTCTAGCTACCATCAGTGCCTGAAGGTGATTTGGGCCGGGAAGAAGGTCACTATCGCGGCGTCTGAAAGACCATTCGAAGTAAACGAGGCCCACCTGTCTGATTCGGTGTATTTTACAGAAATGGGAGAAACGCTGAGCGCAACAGTCGCAAAATTGCTCGAAGTTAAGCTACCCAAATGGGAAGATATCAAAGACGAAGGAGGGGTCTCCGCGAGCAAGCGGGAACCATTTGCAGAAAGCGCTTCCGGGCCAGGAAAAATTACCAAACTCAGGGAAGGAGGGAAGACTGTGTACTGCTTGTGACGGGGCGGCGGGCTAGATACTTCTATAGAAGCGTCTGACCCGCGGTGCCTAGAGGCAGAAGGAGCGGAGGAAGACGAGATGGTTAAACCAGAACTGGCTCCTGAATGTATGCAGGATGGCCCCAAGCCGCAGCCTGAGGTGTTAGAGGAAGTCAATCTCAGAGAAGGAGAGGGCACTCTAAGGCCTGTTTTTGTCAGCGCGGCACTCGAGGGCTACATGAAAGAGAGACTAATTCAATTATTGCGGCGATACAGCGATGTGTTCGCTTGGCACTACGTAGAAATGCTAAGGCTAGACACCGAGTTGGTGGCGCACCACCTGAATGTCTTCCCGAATTCTAAGCCGGTCAAGCAGGGCGCACGCAAGTACCAACTGGAGTTGGAAGAGAAAATCAAGGAGGAAGTGGAGAAATTAAGAAAGGCTGGATTCATTCAGCCTGTACAATACCCACTCTGGCTCGCCAACATTGTGCTTGTGAAAAAGAAGAACGACCAGATACGTGTGTGTGTCGACTTTCGCGACCTCAACAAGGCTTGCCCAAAGGACGAGTTTCCTTTGCCACATATCGATACCCTGGTTGACTCCACGTTGGGGCACCAGATGTTCTCCTTTATGGATGGCTTCAGTGGCTATAATCAGATCAAAATGGGGGCGGAAGACGCGGAGAAGACAGCTTTCAGAACGCCATTGGGCAACTTCCACTACACTGTCATTCCTTTCTGTCTCAAGAATGATGGTGCGACATACCAGCACGCGATGACAGCAATCTTTCACGATATGCTGCATCACATCGTCGAAGACTATGTGGACTGGAGAGGGTAGAATCCAATTACATAAGAAAATACCCAAGCACGTACGAACCACATGCTTAGCCTAGACACCACGTGAGGGTGGCTCAATTCGGGGGGACCACAAGAAGGTGCCCCAAGTTATGGCCGAGCAGGGTAGGCCAAGTGTGCAGCCAGGATAGCACCACGAGATGGTGGCAGCATCATGAGAAGGTGCACAAGGCCAGTGCCGAGCTAGGTATCTGGTCGGCAACATCATATATAGATAGGCAAGTATATTGCTGAGCTAACTGCCTACGTGGTAAGGTGGCGGGTCATTCTAGAAGGATCTAGAATAGCCTCTTACATGATAAGGGGTAAATCCTGAGAATTAAGGGATTATCATTAAGCTTCCATATTGGGCAAGAAACCCAATATGGATACAGAACCCTGTCAAGAAAGGAATTCTGATTATATTGCCATATGGGACGAATCCCATAAGAGAAAGGACTCTTGACATAAAGAGGATTCCGATAATAGCAAGGATTCCTAACGTGGAAAGAATCCTTGTAGAATAAAGATTGTGTTTCTATATGGAACGAGTCCCGTATAGGAAAGGACTCCTAATGAGAATAGGATCTTTGGACATCAAGCACCCCGCATCTATAAATAAGGTGCAATACCGATGAAGAAAGGAATGTGGTAATTCGTGTTTACATGCTTTACGTGTTTTATGGTTTCCTCCTAGTACGTGATACTGACTTAAGCATCGGAGGGTCTTTGCCGACGAGAGACAAAGGTGCTCTAACTGTTTATTGTCTCGCAGGGCTAGGGTTCCAGCGAAGAGTGCATATTGTTGATCTCATAGAGGCATGGAAATAGCGTGCCCAGATTTTTCCCCTCTACATGGACGACCTTGTTGTGAAATCAAAGGAGAAGTTCGACCACTTGGATCACTTAGAAACGGTGTTTACAAGGTGTAGGAAGTTCAATATGAGGATGAACCCACTAAAGTGTGCATTTGGCGTCGCGTCGGGGAAGTTCCTAAGGTTCCTGGTCCATAGACATGGAATAGAGGCAGATGATGCAAAGATAAAGTCCGTTATTGAAATGCCTCCCCTGCACTCTCAACGGACACTCAAGAAATTCTTGGGTCGGGTTTCGTATCTACGCAGGTTTATCCCCGCGCTTGCGGAAATCTCAGCACCCTTTAGTGATCTGCTAAAGGGAAGGGCAAGATTCGAATGGCGCGCGGAACACCAGGGTGCATTTGAAAGAATTAAGACGGTTTTAACTTCCCCGCAGACCATGATCGCACCGCAAAAGGGCAAACCCTTGATCCTGTACTTGACGTCCACCCCAAGATCTATTGGGGCCCTACTTGTACAGGAAGTCGAGGGCTTGGAAAGGCTAGTATACTATATCAGCAGGAAAGTACAAGGAGCAGAAGAGTGGTACTCGCCGGTGGAGCGGCATTGCCTAGCGTTGGTCTTTACCGCACAAAAGCTACGCCACTACTTCTTATCGTTCAAAATCCACCTCGTGACGAAAAGTGATCCAGTGCGCTACCTGCTATCACGACCAACTCTCACAGGAAGGGTGGCCCGTTGGCTTTTGGCTCTGGTCGAATTCGAAATATCATGCGTCACTCCCAAGGCGATTAAATGTCAAGCTCTCGCAGACCTACTCGCACAATTCCCTAGTGGACAATGCGAACCAGTCCAAGAGGAGTTGCCAGGTGATGGTTTCGAAGCATTAACGGCTGCGTCTATCACTTGGACGTTAAGCTTCGATGGGGCCGCAAGAGGGGGCGCGGGTGGTGCCAGAATAGTCCTCACCAACACGGATGGACAGCGCAAGTACCTCGCATACAAGTTATCTTTCCAATGCTCAAACAACGAAGCAGAATATGAGGTTTTGATCCTGGGACTCCTAGTAGCCATCGCAAAAGAGATAAAGACCCTCAAAATTGTGGGGGATTCAAAACTTGTAATTCTACAAATTGAAGGTGTTTACGCGCTCAAAGAACCTGCTCTCGCTCCATACAGGGCAACGATACAGAGGCTGATGTAGTGTTTCGAGAACATGGAGATCATCCACAAGCCCAGGTCAGACAACAGGTTCCCTGATGCGCTTGCCAGGCTTGGTGCGAAAGTTGGGTTCAATGAAAAGAAGATAGCCATAAAAATTGTCAAGAAGACAGAGCCATCAAGCACTGATGAAGTTAGCAAAGAACAAGCTGTAGAGAGGTGGCAAGAAAAGTTAGTAAGGCAGCTAACCACCGGACAAGGCGACGTCCCCTTGGCAGAATTGGCACAGTTTACCATGATTGGGAAGAAGTTATACTTCCGCGGCCCTCAGGGGTGGCTCGCACGGTGCATCGGGCTTCAAGAAGCCAAGAGCAGGTTGTGTCAAATCCATGATGCGACTTGCGGAGAAAATGGCATCTCTCTTTACCAGAGGGTTCAGAGACAGGGCTATTATTGGCTTAGCATGAAAGCGGACGTTGCAGAAGTACTAAGGAATTGCAAGAGATGTACCCTAGTGTGAACACCCCGCGGAGCGAGCGTCCACGAAATCGATTGTTTGGTTTAAAAAATGGTTTGATTGGTTGAATGGAGTCGCCACCCGGATTTGAGGAACTTACCCGAGAAATCATTTGAAAAATGACCCTTTTGCCCTTGGAACGGAAAAATACTTTACCGGTCTTTAAAATGAGATTTCTCGGGTTAGGGAGCTAGGTTACGCGAGAGGAAGGAATTCAAAGCACCCCACGCGCCCGGCATATGTTACCGGTCTCTACTAAATGTTTAGAAAATCTTGAAAATGTTACTTAAATGGACTTTTAAATTCAAATTCATGTGAGAGCATAATAAACACATCGAAATATATTGATGAAACTTGAATGCATGTTTATGCAAAATGTTGTGAATGGATAATTTATGCACAAAAGATACAGAAATTACACTAAAACATCCCCAAAATGCCCTAAAATACCTCAGAAACTGATCATAAGATGTGGACCTAGAGGGAGTCCAGGCGCCTGGAAAAGGTGAGTCCAGGCGCCTGGATTGAGTCCAGGCGCCTGGAAGGGGTCAATCCAGGCGCCTGGATGCCATCCAGACAGAATCCTTAAACCCTCATTTTCTTGCAAAACCCAGCAAAATCAATGTTCTAATTGACTCTCATGCATTCTGGACAATGTTTAACCACACAGCAACAGGTTTAAACTTGAATGTAACTCAAATACCATGAAATGGTGCTAAAATGCAACAAAAATACATTGATTATACTCATTTTTGACATCCATGAAAGATGTGCTTAAGTATCATATGAAATCCTAAATAGACACCTTAGAAACTAAATGATCAGAACTCAAGAATGACACACAAGCTTATTTAACCTACTCTTTCTTATGAGATCCTCTTTAAAAGCATGATTCCAAAATCAAAATACTCAAAATGAACATCTAAATGGAGATCAGAACTTGAAATATAATGAAATATGGATCAAGGTATATAAATGATACACCAAAATGATCAAAATATGAAAGAAAACGGAAAATGTGACAATGTAAAGGGGGGTCCAGGTGCCTGCATGGGATGAATCCAGGCGCCTGGACTCAATGCAGGCGCCTGGAAGGTGATGATCCAGGCGCCTGGATTGAGTTCTGATGCACAATCTGATTTTCTCTTTTGATGATTTTCAGACCTCTCTCAAACCCTCTACTGGTGTAAATGACCAAAAAGAGCTTGATTGAGTCCCCCTCAGGGCCTATTTGAACATCTTGGTAGAAAAACTACCTTTTTGGTTTGATCAAGAACTTGAAAATGGGTTTTTGGAGTGAGTTTTGGAAGAATGTAGCTACTGACTTTTAGTTTTACAGAGCTATGAAAGATAGTTTATGGAAACTTTGATGAATTTTGGTTGATGAGGGTGTATATATGGAGGTTTTAGAGGTAAGGGAGTGATTTTTGGGGTTGAAATGGGTTGGATTTGAGAGGTAGATGATGAAACAAAGGATTCTGAGGTTATTTTGACAGAGTAACAGCCAAATGAGAGAGTATTTTTCAGCCCCTAAAAATGAAAGAGGAGAGTTGGTTTTATAGGCAAACAAGGGTCCATAAAGGGCCACTTGAGCCTTTAGAAAGGGTAAGGGGTCACATAGGGGGTGAGTTATAAGTATAATGATCTCCCCCACACCCCTCTCCAACTGACTCTGTAACAAAATCCCCCAAAATCTCGTTCCCGCCCACTAACAACTTAAAACACACTCAACCTGGACTGATATCCAGGCGCCTGGATTGTGCATTTCCAGGCGCCTGAACTGAATCCAGGCGCCTAGACCATGTAATCCAGGCGCCTGGATTTGACCAATCCAGGTGCCTGAAGGCCAATCCAGGTGCATGCATTTCAAGGTTTTTGGGACATTCCGGAGTTCTAAGGGATGTTTTGATGATTTGATGGAAGGTTATTGGTGGGGTTTTTCAAGTTCCTGATCAAGCCTTGTGCGTCCTTGTTAGGCATTTTCATCATCGGGGAAGTTTCGGAATTCTGTAGGTCCGGATTGGGGTGTCTACACCTAGCCATCCCAGCGCAAGAATGCCATTTCTCAGTGGAGCAAGACTGGAGGCAAAAGTATGTTGATTTCCTACAGGAAGGCGCGTTACCCGTGGAGAGGGAGTACAGAAGGCAAATCAAGATGTCCGCCGGGCGATTCTTCATCAAAGATGGAAGTCTGTGCAGGAGAGCCTTGGACAACATCCCTTTAAGGTGTTTGTCCAATGAAGAGGCTGAAGAGGTGTTAAATAAAGCTCATGAGCTAGAGCATCAGGGCGGACGGAAACTATATGAGCATATTATCCACTTGGGATATTACTGGCCGCGGATGAAATCCGATGCCAAGGCGCACGTACGCCGGTGTCATGCATGCCAAAGGTTTGGAAACCCGGTCCACGCATCGGCAGTAGAACTCCACGCAATCCGCGCGCCATATCCTTTCCACACTTGGGCGATGGACCTCGTTGGACCCATTTCACCACACTCATGCAAGCATCAGTGGATCCTGGCAGCCACGGAAGTCAGTACTAAGTGGGTGGAAGCAGTGCCATTGAAGAACGCGACTGGCGCGGCAGTCGCCCAGTTCATCAAGGAAAACATCATATGCAGATTTGGCATACCAAAGGTGATCCTGTCGGACAACGGGACCCCGTTCGTCAACAAGAACGTAGGTGAGCTACTCCAATCCTACTCTATAGAGCACCAGACCTCAACACCATATTACCCTCAGGGAAATGGCCAGGCGGAGGCCACGAACAAGTCTTTGGTGCAGATCCTAAGCAAGCTGCTAGATGAAAGGGGTGGGACATGGTCAGACCACCTGATCACCGCGCTCTGGGCATATTGCACAGCTAAGAGAAAGGCAACGCGAACCAGCCCCTTCAACTTGGTCTACGGAGCAGAGACAGTATTCCCCGTCGAACTAAGCATTCCCTCCGCGCGGTTGGCTCTGTCAATAGAGGCCACCGCCGCGGAGCAGCGTGCGGATCTAGAAGCTCTGGAAGAAAGGCGAGAGCTCACCGCAGAGCATCAGGCCAAGTATTGGAAGTCAGTATCGAGATTCTACAACAAGAGTGTCGTTCTGCGAGAGTTCAAAGTCGGAGACTTGGTTTGGAAGTCAACTGCAGACGTGATGAGAAATGTCAAGCTCCCCAAATTCACCCCGAGATGGGAAGGACCGTACCAAGTCATCAATGCTGGGATGAGCGGTCACTACAGGCTTTCCAAAGTCTCCGATGGGTTTTTGACAGGGCCCATCAATATTAAGTTTATGAAGAAATACTACCCTTGAATGAAAAGATATTCATGCGGGCCCCTTATCCAATTTATTCTTTGTAATTCCTATTCTGATGTTACCGTCAAGTTAATGAAATATTCAATTTCATACAAGTCATTATAAGCACGAAAAAACAACCAGAAAAAGCGAAACATGAATCAAAAACTCTTTATTATCCGTAAGTCATGATGTGACAACTTCCATTACAAAAAAAAGAGAAAGAAAAGAAGAAAAGAAGAGAGAAAAAATGTAGTCATAATGAAGGGAACAAGCCCCTGGTAACCGGGTTGTTCTTCCCAAAAATCTCCCCGCCCGCGGCTTCATATTCTATTTTCTCGTGCAAAACGGCCTGCAGCTCGGCCTGTCTTTCTCTCAAGTCTGTTTCCCTTTGTGCAAGGACGGCGTGCGTGAGGTCCACTCTCTCCTGGGCCCGTTCAACCTCCCTCTACTTTGCCTCAACCCGGAACGAAAGCTTGAAAGCCCAGCGCGAACGGTGCATTCGCTCCATATGAGCGATGAGCCAACCAACCTCCAAGCTTCCCAAGTTTTGAAGATCCAGAAGAGCACTGTGAACACCCCGCGGGAATGCTCACAAAATTGAAATTTGGTTTGGAAAGCGGTTTTGATTGATTGAATGGAGTCGCCACCTGGGTTTGAGGATCGTACCCGAGAAACCTTTTGAAAAGTGACTCTTTTGCCCTTGGAATAGAAAATGCTTTACCGGCCTCTCAAAATGAGATTTCTCGGGTCCGGGAGCTAGGTTATGAGAGGGGAAGGAATTTAAAGCACCCCTCTTGCCCGGTGTGACCATCGGTCTCTACTAAATGCTTGAGGGATTTTGAAAATGTTGTTTGAATGGACTTTGATCACATATTCATGTGAGAGCACATAAATGCATCAATAAGATTAATGAAATAAACGTGGATGCTTGTGCAAATGTCGTGAATGATTATCCTAGATGCTCGAGACACTTAAACTTCATTTAATCACCCTCAAGCTGCCCTGTGATGCCTCAGAAACTGATCGCAAACATCAAGCTTGACACACCTAGATGGCAATCTGGGCGCCTGGATTAGGCAGATCCAGGCGCCTGGATTGAATACAGGCGCCTGGAATGGGCCAATCCAGGCGCCTGGATGGCCTTCCAGACAGCAACTTCAAAACTTTATTTTCAACAGTGAACACCAAATGTAATGCTCATGACTTATTAACACATACTCTAAATGATATTTAAGGGTACAATGAGTGGAATGAACCTCAAGCTCAACTCAAATGCATGATATGAACTTAAAAGAGGCTTGATTTTAGATGCTTTATGGATGCAATGAAACATGTCAAACTGATTCTTAGCAAGCACCATGATCTTTTATGCATATGATGAACTATTGAATAGGTTTTATGACCATAAAATAGAAAGAAAGAATGTAAAATGATCTTAATCTTTGGTATAATGAATATGCTAACAATGAGCTTGAATGCTTGAATGCTAAAAATGATTTTCTTCCTTACATGTTTCAAACCTCTTCCAAGTACTCCACTAGCATAGAAAGACTAGTAAGAACTTGGTTGAGTCCCCCTCAGGGCCATTTGAACACAACTTGGTAGGTAAACCACCTTTTAGGCTTGATTGATGAACTTGAATGAGTTTTAGAGTGAGTTTTGTGGACTTGTAGCTACTGGACTTGGGTTTTCAGAATCATTGAGAGCTGATTATGGTTGAATGGTGGGGGTTTGTGTGTGGAGGGTGAAGTATGGATGGGATCAAGTGAGTATATGGAGCTAGGATGGGGAAAAATTGGGTTTTGATGGTTGAAATTGGATGGAATTGAGAGGGATCAGTTGGGGATGAGTTTCTGGAAATATTTGGGCAGAATAACAGTAAGGGAGAGAGGTGAGAGCTGATCCTCTTAAATGGAGTGGGAGGGGGGTATCTATGGGGAGAAAATGGGGTAGTTTTGGGTAAAAAAAAAGGAGAGGGAAAATGATGTTTGAACTCAAAATGGGGAGCCAGAGTCTGTTGGAGGGAGATTTGAGTGAAAAAAACGTGGGACGATGTAGAGAAGAAGCCCATGGTTTCATCAAAAACCAGCAGCAAATTGTTCACTGGAAGTGATTCCAGGCGCCTGGAATTGGGAAATCCAGGCGCTGGATTGGGGGACTGCACAACAATCCAAACTTCGCGGGGCCATTCCGGGTGCTACCGAACTCCATTTTGTGCATGGTTGGAAGCGTTGGAAAGCTTGTCAAGTATACTTTCTAACCCAAGTAGTTTTAACCCAAAATGATTTGTACATCAAAATATGTGACCATTTTACCCTCAGAAGGTCGGGAAAACAAGTGATTTTGGTAAAACGGGCACATCTCCCTCATTTCAAAATGGATTAGGGAGTATTATATGTCGATAAAGAGGGTTTTGAATGTACTAGAAGGTGGTGTAGGATTGGGTTTATTTTGAAGAGGTTTAGGAGGGGTTTCCAAGTTCACAATGAAGCCTCGTGTGCTCTTATCAGGCATATTCATCATCGGGGGTGCCAAGGACTTTCATGGGTTTAAATTGGGTGTCTACAGTTGCCCCTCTTTGACGAGACTTGACATAATTGATTTGATGCGTGTATCGTCAAAGACCTAGACAGCCCAATTTGCTGCCCAAGAATTTCCAAAGCGACAAACACAAACATTGAAATCACATGTTCGTGCTCGACGAGCTGCCTACGTACCCTTTTGTAGGGATCAGACCAGCATAGTTCTTCGGGGCATATGCAAACAAATTCAACAGGTTTTCCTAGCCGTCAAACAAACAAAATCATGTGAATCGATGAGCCTTCCTGGGTCATGCAACGCCAAACAAACAAATCATAATCATGCAGATCAACGAGCCTTCCCAGGTCGTGAAATGCCAAACAATCAATTGTATGCACCAGCTAGGTGGCTAAAACAACTCATACCGTGACATGATTAAACGAAGCTACCCTCTGAGCAACGGGGAGGCTAAATCTGACGGTGGCTATCCCTTGAGCAACAAGATGGCCAATGATAAGATGATTGTCTACTGAGCAACGAGACAATCGAGGAAATGTGATTGCTTACTACAAATAAAGCATGAACCAATCAAATGCACTAGCTAGGTGGCTATAACTACTCATACCGTGACATGATTAAATGAAGCTACCCTCTGAACAACGGGGAGGCTAAATCTGATGGTGGCTATCCTTTGAGCAACAAGATGGCCAATGATAAGATGATTGTCTACTGAGCAACGAGACAATCGAGGAAATGTGATTGCTTACTGAGCAAAGAGGCAATCAACACGCTACTGAACCAAACACATTTATGTGATGGACTTAGCGACACGATGGTTCATCAATAAATACTCAAAACAACTGATTGAAATCATTAACTGAGTGATTAAGACAACTAACAACTTGATAAGATTGATGCACCAGCTAGGTGGCTAAGATGATTGGGGTGCACCAGCTAGGCGGCTAAAATGATTGGGGTGCGCCAGCTAGGCGGCTATGATTGGGGTGCGCCAGTTAGACGGCTACAACAGGTGAGAAATTTATTTCCAAGCAACATTAAGAAATCTATCCCCTGGCCAACATGGCTAGGGAACTTAAATCAATAGTAACTAATCTACCCTCTAGACAACGGGGTGAGGCATCTAACTCAAAACTAATTGAAATATTGTTCCATAGGATAGTTTGATTGAAAGGTTGTCCCGCAGGATGATTGATTTAAAACTGTCCCGCAGGACGATTTATTTAAAAGTTGTCCCTTAGGACGAAAAAGTTGTCCCTTAGGACGATTGATTTAAAAAGTTTGTCCCTCAGGACGATTGATTTAAAAGTTGTCCCTCAGGACGATTGATTTAAAAAGTTGTCCCTCAAGATGATTGACTTAAAAGTTGTCCCTCAGAATGATTGATTTAAAAGTTTGTCCTTCAGGACGATTGATTTAAAAGTTGTCCCTTAGGACGATTGATTTAAAAGTTTGTCCCTCGGGACGATTTAAAAGTTGTCCCTTAGGACGATTGATTTAAAAAGTTTGTCCCTCACGACGATCGATTTAAAAGTTTGTCCCTCAGGACGATTGATTTAAAAAGTTTGTCCCTCACGACGATTGATTTAAAAGTTTATCCCTCAGGACAATTGATTTTAAAAGTTTGTCCCTTAGGACGATTGATTTAAAAGTTTGTCCCTCAGGACGATTTAAAAGTTGTCCCTTAGGATGATTGATTTAAAAAGTTTGTCACTCAGGACGATTGATTTAAAAGTTTGTCCCTCAGGACAATTGATTTTAAAAGTTTGGTCCCTCAGGACGATCGATTTAAAAAGTTGTCCCGCAGGACAATTGCATGCGACTCGTGCATCGACACTTGATGACAACAACGACAACATTCCTTCTTTAAAAAGTAGGAGTCTCAATGGGGTGACTCTTTTGCTTTACTGTCTTTCCCTTTTGGCCAAGGTTTGGGTTTGAGCTTGGCAAGACTTTGGGTTTTGGATTACTTTCAGACTTTTAGGCTCCTATGCCCCAGTCCTGGATTTGGGTGTATGCTTTCCCCCATAAATGGCATTAGGCTGACATGCCCCCACAGGTGATGATCCTCAATTCTGATTTTCTTTCTCGGCTCTGCTAATGGTTTGGACAACCAATTGACCATGTACCCAAACATGGGTTCTTTGATGCATTGAAATCGTTTCCACGAGTCAAGGATAGACAAGGCTAAGACTACATGATTTATTGCTTGACAAAAAGGTGGATTTTTACAAGGCCGAGGAATTTGATCGGCCTTTTGGACAAAAGGATGGACATTGATGAGACTGACAAGGCCAAAGGATTTGATTGGCCTTTTTGATAAGGGGGTGGATTTTGATAGACAAAGCATGAGGGATTTGATTGACCATGTTGACTTGACAGATAAGAGCAACTATGTGAATGACTTCACTGGGGTGCCCCGAGTGGGCAAAGGAAGAACGTGTCGACTTGAAGGATATGGAAGATTACATTGACCTAAAGTTTTGAAAGATGGCAAACATGCCTCACCATTGATGTCAAAATTGTCATGATAAAATTGGATTTTGATTTTGTGATTGTTTCACTCCATCAAGTGATGTTCATTCAAATCTACTTATCAAAGCACAAGATTTCTTATCATGAACCCATGCCCCAGATTGCTGATGATGCCTCATTGATTTTCCTTCAAAAATGCCCCAGTTTAGAGGGCTGCTGATGAAGACTCGTTGATATGCCCCAGTTTGAATTTTTGCTTTGTATGACGCTAGCATTTGCACAATGCTTTGACTTTTTAAGAAAGATTTAACTGTTCTCTTTTGACTTGAATTCTCACTATCAAGTTGCACTTTTCAATCTGAAAGGACTTTATCTAGGCTGTAATGGGGCCAAGGCTTGGGCTCAACAAAGAAAGGGAAGAAGGCTCAAAAATTTCTTTTTCGTTGGGTTATCATAGCTAGCAGCTATCTCAGACTTTATCTGTGCCCTTTTTACTTTTTGATGGACGCTTCTTCTTTTTTTTCTTCTTTTGTGCCTATTTTTGATTGGCACTTTCTTTCCATTTGATTGTTTCTGTTTTATTTCCTCGACGCTTCTCATCTTGTTGTGCCCACTTGTTTGGTGTTTTCACACGTTTATCAGCTTGGCACTTTCATTCTTGAGATGCTTCAAATTTTCACACGCCTACATCTTTAACAATTTTCATTCTTTCCTTTTTGCCCCAATGTGGGGGATAGCTGCCTAGCTGGGTTCTTTTCCAAAGAAATTGATTTAGGCTCAAAGGGGCTTGCAATGGATATTTATGTGGGGAATCAAACAAAGAATGCCTTTCTTTATCTTGAATTGCACAACTTGATAGGAAGAACTCATGCTTGCTCTAACTTTTGCCTAGATCTCATTTTGAAGTTTGATCTAGCGAGCTTTTTGCCTAGGCCGCCCTTGCGGGTTTTCGACCTAGCAGGCTTTTCTTGTGTCAAAGCATCGCCTCTTGATGACATCGGGGAATGGTCCACTGGAAATCCTCCTTCTGCTGGGCAAGGGTTCAATCAAAATTCATCTCGTGTTTCGAAGTGATTATCATGTTTCTCAAATGATGGTGTAAAACAATTCCAAGTTGAGAGATTATTGCAAAAACCCAAGTTTATGATTGACAATTTCGACACAACAGCATGAAGTTTATTTTTGATGGTTGTGACCGAACCACTAAGGGTTACCTACGTATCTCTTTGCAAGGAATCAGGTCATGCGTAGTTCGGGACTACAAAGTTGACTCTATTTTTGGTGTTTTTTCTTTTTTTTGACAACAACAACAACAATCAAGACATTACAGACTCGAACATGAAAATACATAGACGAGGAAAACATAAACAGACTCAAAATACAAACTGACTCAATCAGAAGTGAAAACTTGACATGCCACTTGAAGATTTCCAAGACTCGTGGAAAGTTGAACTACTGTATGGCCATTGTTAGTTTATTGGTTTGACGAGGTGTTCGGCTTCACCAGTGGAGCAGAGATGGATCCGTTGTCAATGAGATCTTGTACTTCGTGACGAAGGCGTTGACATCTCTCGGTAGGGTGACCGGGTGTTTGGTGGTAAATGCAAAAGGTATTTGGTTTGTAGGAAGGCAGGGGATTTTGTGGAGGTGGAGTTGGCTGGAGTGGTTTGAGGAAACCGGCCATGAAAAGCTCTTTATAGACCAACGGCAAAGGCGCAGATAGTTGGGAAAATTTTCTTCGTTGGTTTTGACGGTTAGTTTGGGTCGTGATGTTTGGTTTGGATCATTGTTGGTGGAGCTCGAAGGGACATTTTCAGTGGAGATAAGGCTATTTTCATTGACGCTGAGATTTTGTTTATGTTGTGGTGTGTTGGATTATAATGGAAGAAGAGAGATGGTTTTATTGTCAATGAGATCCTGGATCTTGTGACGGAGGCATTGACAATGGTCGGAAGTATGACCGGGCACTTGATGGAAAGCACAGAAGGCATTTGAATTGTGGTAAGCTGGGAGCTTTTGAGGTAAAGGAGTTGGAGAGAGTGGTTTAAGAAGACCGACCATGAGAAGCTCCTCATAGACCGAGGACAGGGGTGTGGGGAATTGAGAGAATTTTCTTGATTGGTCTTTAGGCCGGTTGATTTGGATTGTGGTCGTGGTTGGTTTGGCTTTGCTGATAGTGCTAGTTGTGAAGTTGGAGCTGATATTTGAGGAGCTGAGGGTGGCGTTTGCATTTTCATTGTTGGTAAATAGTGAGCTACCCTTCTCAGAGTAAACCCTTTCGCTTTCCGGACTGAGGTTGTCCTTTTCGACGTCCCAGTGGTGCATCTCCACTTCTATGGGTTTGAATCCTTCCAGGATAGATTCCTTTAATTCAAAGATCTTGGCCAACGCTGCGGCCATTTCCGGAACTTTTCCGGGTCGTTGGAGATTCTCTTTGACCTGTGGGAGACGGTCACGGATGTCTTGCACCATGATCATGAGCTGGGTGATTTGATTGCCCAGGTTATTCACAGCCACCTTGAGTCCTTCGATTTCAGATGGAACATCCATGTCTTGAGGTTTGGGTTGAGCCAACCTCTATTCGGGGACAGTAAAGCAAAAAAGGTCAAATTTAGATTGTGCCCCTGGTTTTATTGAAGAAAATGTTGTGCATGTGTCGTTGTCATCGTCCTAAGATCTAGATTATCGGTCTCGGTCTCACTTAGGACATTGCATGGATGTTCAAAACAACAACCACGGGTAAGTTGTGACAGGCAGGTTAAATTCCAATCGTCGTGGAATCAGAGCCAATCTCCTTATAGACCATCCGAGACAGAGCAATGAGGTTGTTGAAATCCGGATGCAAATGCATTTAAGGCTAGCACGAGACAGGGGGAGCCATTCGAGCACGGCAAACACTAGAGGTATCTCAAACTCCATGGATTTAAAGTCTCCTAGACTGAATCCTAACCTAAGGATTTTGCTACCGGTTTCGATCTCACTTAAGGCATTGCACGGATGTGCGAAACAACAACCATGGGTAAGTCGTGACAGGCAGGTTAAATTCCAATCATCGTGGAATTAGAGCCAATCTCCTTATAGACCATCCGAGACATCCGAGACAGAGCAATGAGGTTGTTGAAATCCGGATGCAAATGCATTTAAGGCTAGTCCGAAACACGGGCGGCCGTTCGGGCACGACCAACACCGGAGGTATCTCAAACTCCATGGATTTAAAGTCTCCTAGACTGGCATATAACCTAGGGTTAATCTACTGGATCCGAATCTCACTTAAGGCCGTTCCACAGAAGATTTTCTAACACCCCGGGTAGGCCATTACTCAGCAGGTTAAATTTCAATCTTGTTGGAAACAGAGCCAATGGCTTTTCTTGACCATCCGAGACAGAGCAATTTGGGTGTTGTAATCCAGCTATTAACACCCTGAGGCTAGTTCGAATCACGGCAGCCGTTCGGGCACGACCAACACCGGAGGTATCTCAAACTTCATGGATTTTAAGTCTCCTAGACTGAAATTGACAGTTTCGGAAGGTTGCCCCAATCCTCAAGTTTTCTTTTAAGCCATAAGTCTTTTATGCTGGACGAACAGATTTGGGAGAATATGATTTACACGAATTTTGGCAATAATCTAAATTTGGATATTTAAGAGCGATTGTCCCTTCTCGGGCTAATGGCCCTTAAACCCATTTAGATCATTGTCGAGAATTTGGTCATTCAAATTTTCCCAAGTCCGATCGCCCTAAAGACTAACTCGAAAGAACAACGTGCATATGAGATGCACGACTCATCATCGGGCCAAGGCGACCTTCTACTAGTTGTCGGGGACCTAGCTTATGCTAAACTGACAATGTGCGAGACAAGAATATATGCATATGCAAGTGTATACATGTATGCAGTATGGCATGCTAGGGAAAACGACAACATATAGCACATAACAGGATGGAGCATGTCACACCCCACTCTGGCAGGATATAACCTGCACAAAGTGACTGGACACCTGCCACCACCTGTATGCCTTTTAGGCTACTCACAAAAGCTATTATACAAAGCTCAACTGCAACTCGTAACGAATGCAAACAAAAGATATTATAACACCAAACTCAACTGCCATAACCATAACAGGTGTTCACACCTCCTCAACAACTGTACAGTCAAAATCATTTGACATGTACTCAACCACATTAACTCCACAAAATACTGATTATCCACATCACCCACTGACTGACAAAATCACAGAACACAACCTCTAGGAACACCTGTCTAGCACTCTGGCACTGTAGTGGATCGACGTCTAGCTCAACTGGAAATCTGCAACCAAAAAGGTTACAGGAGAATGTACCTTAGCAACATAATAAATGGAAATGATAAGTGTTTAGATGGATCGAAATATAAACAACACACCAACACATTTGCTTAAACAATTTAGATGGATCACAGTTTTAAACATCACACCCACACTTTTATCTCAAAAACACAGCCCACCATATTTATTTCAAAAATGCAGCCCACCGGCTCATCTCAAAACATGGCCCACCGGCCCATCTAAAAAACACAGCCTTTCGGCTCATCTCAAAAACACGGCCCACCGGCCCATTTCATCAACACACCTCTGCGGGTTTTGCAAAATATTTCACATTTTCTTTCACAATATAAAATAATATCAAATCAATTTACCCAATGTGCCAACGAGTCGCCAACCTCACGACCGGGAGTTATGACGGTACCGTGACCTCGCTCACAGGCTCACATATAGTGGCGGTGACGAGGGCCATTCTTTATCACCAATGGTAGGTGCAACCCAGAAGGTAAGCAAAGCTTACCGGCAAGCAGCAACCAAGCTTGCCCCACATAACGCAAGCAGCAACCAAGCTTGCACAACCACAAATAGCAAGCAGCAACCAAGCTTGCACAACAACAAATAGCAAGCAGCAACCAAGCTTGCACAACATAAAGCAAGCAGCAACCAAGCTTGCAAACATTGGCACAAGAGGCATAAAACATTTTCCTTCCACACACCAAAAATCATTTGAAAACACCACATAAACACTACACATTTCTATTTATTATAGAAGCTGTACATCCTCACCTGTCACAACAGAACCAACTCCGCCATAGACTTAACCTCTATGCACCAGAAGTGTCACCTCGACCATCTTACAGTATCATCACCTATGACATCAATTATGTATCACCCATAAGCTCACTACCAAAAATTCATGCCCAAATGCAAGTGAAATGCATGAAAATGTATCCTACGACTCAACAGTGCTGCGCTCTATGAATTTTCAGAATTAATCTACTTATCCGATTCCCACGAAATTTTCACCACAAACTCCAAAATCACACTTCATCATCATATCCAAAATTCAGAATTTTCTGAGCTCCGTAACTATTTTTAAACAACCTCCACACAAACCCAGAACTTGCTGAAAATTCCCCAAAACAGATTTTTCCCCAACTTCAAATTAAAAACTGCTATTCTCTGGAAATAATTAAGGCACAACCCATACATCGTTTCGAAGGTATACGAGTCTAGTTTCATAATCAAAAGACGGTGTACCAATCGGATACCCGAGCTAGAAGTTATAACCTTTTTCCCAAGATGTGTCAGTGCTGTCTGCCCAAACACGAACCCGACAGCAGATTGATTCACGAATTTTCTTATTTTCTGTACTTCGAATTAAACCCCGAAATTTTTACACAACATAAAGAATATCCATGGGTAGCTACTGTAAAAATCTCATAAATTTCCAACTTTGGGAACCATGTCTTAAAATTCGCCAAAAACCATGGCAGATTTGGTTTTTCACAAAACCAGTCAGTGAACCCTTCACCTTCCTTTCACGAATTTTTGTAAAAACAACCCCAAATCATTCTTATGAGATGCAAAATACCAAATTAACTTGTATATGAACATCATAGCTTAAGAATTTCGGAAATTAATCTTCAATTCGTACCTCAATTTGGGTTTTCCCCAATTTTCCTTCCTTCTTCCTCTTCTTCTTCTTTCTTCTCCTTCTTCTCTTCTTCTGCTATCTCTCGCTCTCTCTCCAATAAGTGTGTGTGTGTGTCAGCAAGGAGGTAAGAAGAAGAATAAATATCCCACTTAGGGAGATTATTGGGTGTAGCCACACCACCTCTCCAAAATACTCCCACCCAATGAAAACATTCTGTTTCGCATACTTTCAAATACCACCAATTAACGCAAGTAACGCGCGCAATTAAAATAAACACGCACACAAACATAATTTAAAAGTCGGGTGTCATATTCTTCCCCTCTAACTTCCGTTGCTATTAACTTTAAGCCCAACACTTATGAAAATTACCTTTCTCTTCTTTCCCTCTTCCATAATTCGGGTCTCGCAGACACCTCAAACCGTACCCCACATATACGAGCATATCGATAGGTCCGCTAGCATCACGTGAAAAGGTATTCAAATATTTTTGAAATAATCCGGGGTGTTACAATTCTCCCCACCTTATGAAATTTCGTCCTCGAAATTTTGTTTCCCATCATCAACTAATTTTTCGCATTACTTCGCGCTTTCCCAAGTTCCTTGCTCAATCTAATAATTATGCCCCAACATTTCCCAACAAAATTATTTTAATGCATCATACTTGATCTCCCGGATACAAAATATTTAGTAGTTTCTCCACATAGCCCAAATATTCGTTCAATCACCCAATTTTCCAATTCGCTTTCTCAATGAATGTCCACGCAATAAACCTAACCCAAGGAACCGGAACAAGATAAAGCATTTAAGTTCCCTCAGAAATTCTCCTCAGTTTTCCGAACCCATGCCAACTTACCAAACCAAATTCAACATTTCCCATAATGCCTCTCGAATTTTGACTACTTATACATCACCTTCCCAATCAAAATTTATTGCTCACAACTTTATTCTTGAACATTAACAATATCCTCAGCACAATTACTAACTTATACAAAACTTTTTTTTTTCGCTTCCTCAAATTCTCCAATCATCCCATCTGTCGACCAAACTACCGAAATTTCTGACGAGAAATCTCGTTGTTTAACCATCATTCAAGAATGCCGATTGTATTCCATACTCAACTGTAAACAAGCAGCACACAATTCTATAAACTCCGGTTCAACTCTGCCTCAACGACAAATACCCATAAATTGATCGCTTAATGCTCCTCACTTTAGTAATCAAACTACAGTTTCCACTCAATCCATGGTTGCCAACCAATCAAATGTTTTGCCCTTGGGTGTATTGCACCTCTCAAAATGTAACCACAAACATTTCTGTTTCTTTTTTTTTTTCCAACACTTCCCTCTAGAACATAAAATCATTTAGGCTTTCTGAATCACAAAATCCTCAATATCATCATATACTTAGTACTAAGGACAAACTTCACACAAACCAGTAAATAATTTGCAGCTCTAACATATTTTAATCATCTCAACAGTTCACATATCAAAATATCTTATTCATTCTTGCTTCCGAATTTCATATTTCCACATACACGACCAAAATGATATCCCACCAAACTCAAAATTTCAAATTCTAGAGCAATACCCAGTCAGTCATTGTGCACTCTTTAACTATACAGAGTCAATAATATTCTCATTTCCCAGTAAATGGCGTATGGAAAGGACTTTCACCTTATCCCACCTGAAATAGTGCTTGAAAAATCATGTAACGTTCACAAAGGTCGATCACACTGTAGTCTAAAGGAAATCAACATATAACCTTAAACCACCTTGATCATTATATCCAACAATGGAGCTTCCATAATTATATCAATCCCAAAAGGAGATCTATGAAACTTGAAGTGCTCCCAACTGATGAAGCAACAATCTTTAATTATACATTATAACAACCTCACCCACCAAAATCCCAACAACCCAATTCAGTGATATTCAAAGATGTCCAAAACTTTCAGCTAAATAGAATCCAACTAATGATCTAACTTCCACAGTCCTTTCTCCCAGATGTCTACAAATTTTGCCGTAAAAACTCACACTTTTTTTTTCAATTTTTTTTTCCAAACCCCACAAATTACATCACCCGAAGAATCCACGTACCCAGCATCACCTTTGGATTGAACTTACGTCGCTCTTAACACCATTTCCATTTTGTTATCCACATTCACATTCCCATCCATGAATACACCTATTAATATAATCTCCTTGGTAGCCATCCGAAAGTAATTTCACTTATTCACATTTAACAACTACTATCCATTGTTTGAGCATGCGCCACCAAATCAAATATAAGTCAACCATCGCATTCGGTCCACAGTCCCCTTAACTTCCAGATTATACCACCTAAGACACTTATCAAAATCTTATATTATTTCATGCTCTTTAGACATACTACCAATAATCCCAAATCTCTAAATTTTTCACACATTTTTGCATTTTGTAACCATAACTCAAAGCTAACATACCTTTCAACTACTAATACCTTCCCCACAAATGCACAATACACAAAGCACTGCCCTTAGGAAATGTTAAGGACCCGAACCCAAATTTAGCAACAACCAACTCACCATCTATAAAACAAGCTTCCAACACATAATAAAATATGGACTACTTCACCTGCTACAATCCACAATATCACAATTCGTCCAAACCCATTTATAATTCTATCTGGTACACCCAATACCTGTTTCCTCTCAGCTATGACAATTCACATACTCAAGTTTACCCTTTAAAAACCATAACACCCTCATAATATTCTGTGTGTCGAAGATAGATAAAAGTCCAAATCCTATCAAATACCTCAAATAACCCCTTTTTTTTCAACTGTACATCTCAATATCCGCAGGACTGCCCAAAACCAATGAACAATGTCTAATAGTGATTCTACCTTAACACACAGCTTTAATAGACCAACTCCAACTTCGTAACCAAATTGATCACCCCAACACATAATTACTCCCACAAAGTGCTGACAATTATCAGATAAGAAATTAACATGCACCCAAATTGCACATGATATCAAATAGCCCAATACCAAGAATCTCCAAAGATATATAAAATCACGGGACCACGTCAACCCAGTCATCTATAAGAAAATTATCTACAAATTTCAAGTACTAGGACTAAACATTTTATCTCATTCCATTCATTATCCTCAATATCCATACCACTACCTTCAATGCCCTCAAAGTAATAATCATCATGTGTATATAATTTCCTCATCAACAGTCTATCTCATTGAAAATACGTACCGCATCTTCCAACTAATTTATACCTTTATAGGACCAATAATTCCAATAAATTCTTTAACATCTGCACCATGTCCTCTCTTCTGATCACATTAAGCTCTTAGCACATCGATCAAATGTAGAACCATACACTTTCATAATAAATACACAAGTATGCCTTTTAACATCGACATCTGTTCTACCGCATGTACTTCTTTACACACCTTCATCCACCCACACGTGGTAATAGAGTGACATCAGAGGTTTGTTTTGAAGTGTGCTGGCCAGGCACTCTTCAAATCAATCCACCATGTCATTCTTAACCACCACACTGGGCATGTTCTCTGCCAATCTCAACATAACCTCTAATATTCTAGCATGTGGGTCAAACTAATTTACGTACTCATGTTGCACCTCTTGTCCCTCCACACCAACTGGCACCACAGCATAGGACACTTCTCTCTCAAAACTTTCCATTTTCAAGCTGCTACAAAAATAAACATAAATATATGCATGAATCTTACATGTATGCATGCACCCACTAATCTCACCACTGTGAAACCCATCTCGACATTCTAGGTTTTACCTAGACTCAACAACTCAAAACAACACCGCCTATGGTCCACCACAAGTGCCACACTCTCATAAAGTCTACAGAACCTATAACCTAGGCTCTGATACCAAAAATTGTCACACCCCACTCTGGCAGGATATAACCTGCACAAAGTGACTGGACACCTGCCACCACCTGTATGCCTTTTAGGCTACTCACAAAAGCTATTATACAAAGCTCAACTGCAACTCGTAACGAATGCAAACAAAAGATATTATAACACCAAACTCAACTGCCATAACCATAACAGGTGTTCACACCTCCTCAACAACTGTACAGTCAAAATCATTTGACATGTACTCAACCACATTAACTCCACAAAATACTGATTATCCACATCACCCACTGACTGACAAAATCACAGAACACAACCTCTAGGAACACCTGTCTAGCACTCTGGCACTGTAGTGGATCGACGTCTAGCTCAACTGGAAATCTGCAACCAAAAATGTTACAGGAGAATGTACCTTAGCAACATAATAAATGGAAATGATAAGTGTTTAGATGGATCGAAATATAAACAACACACCAACACATTTGCTTAAACAATTTAGATGGATCACAGTTTTAAACATCACACCCACACTTTTATCTCAAAAACACAGCCCACCATATTTATTTCAAAAATGCAGCCCACCGGCTCATCTCAAAACATGGCCCACCGGCCCATCTAAAAAACACAGCCTTTCGGCTCATCTCAAAAACACGGCCCACCGGCCCATTTCATCAACACACCTCTGCGGGTTTTGCAAAATATTTCACATTTTCTTTCACAATATAAAATAATATCAAATCAATTTACCCAATGTGCCAACGAGTCGCCAACCTCACGACCGGGAGTTATGACGGTACCGTGACCTCGCTCACAGGCTCACATATAGTGGCGGTGACGAGGGCCATTCTTTATCACCAATGGTAGGTGCAACCCAGAAGGTAAGCAAAGCTTACCGGCAAGCAGCAACCAAGCTTGCCCCACATAACGCAAGCAGCAACCAAGCTTGCACAACCACAAATAGCAAGCAGCAACCAAGCTTGCACAACAACAAATAGCAAGCAGCAACCAAGCTTGCACAACATAAAGCAAGCAGCAACCAAGCTTGCAAACATTGGCACAAGAGGCATAAAACATTTTCCTTCCACACACCAAAAATCATTTGAAAACACCACATAAACACTACACATTTCTATTTATTATAGAAGCTGTACATCCTCACCTGTCACAACAGAACCAACTCCGCCATAGACTTAACCTCTATGCACCAGAAGTGTCACCTCGACCATCTTACAGTATCATCACCTATGACATCAATTATGTATCACCCATAAGCTCACTACCAAAAATTCATGCCCAAATGCAAGTGAAATGCATGAAAATGTATCCTACGACTCAACAGTGCTGCGCTCTATGAATTTTCAGAATTAATCTACTTATCCGATTCCCACGAAATTTTCACCACAAACTCCAGAATCACACTTCATCATCATATCCAAAATTCAGAATTTTCTGAGCTCCGTAACTATTTTTAAACAACCTCCACACAAACCCAGAACTTGCTGAAAATTCCCCAAAACAGATTTTTCCCCAACTTCAAATTAAAAACTGCTATTCTCTGGAAATAATTAAGGCACAACCCATACATCGTTTCGAAGGTATACGAGTCTAGTTTCATAATCAAAAGACGGTGTACCAATCGGATACCCGAGCTAGAAGTTATAACCTTTTTCCCAAGATGTGTCAGTGCTGTCTGCCCAAACACGAACCCGACAGCAGATTGATTCACGAATTTTCTTATTTTCTGTACTTCGAATTAAACCCCGAAATTTTTACACAACATAAAGAATATCCATGGGTAGCTACTGTAAAAATCTCATAAATTTCCAACTTTGGGAACCATGTCTTAAAATTCGCCAAAAACCATGGCAGATTTGGTTTTTCACAAAACCAGTCAGTGAACCCTTCACCTTCCTTTCACGAATTTTTGTAAAAACAACCCCAAATCATTCTTATGAGATGCAAAATACCAAATTAACTTGTATATGAACATCATAGCTTAAGAATTTTGGAAATTAATCTTCAATTCGTACCTCAATTTGGGTTTTCCCCAATTTTCCTTCCTTCTTCCTCTTCTTCTTCTTTCTTCTCCTTCTTCTCTTCTTCTGCTATCTCTCGCTCTCTCCCCAATAAGTGTGTGTGTGTGTCAGCAAGGAGGTAAGAAGAAGAATAAATATCCCACTTAGGGAGATTATTGGGTGTAGCCACACCACCTCTCCAAAATACTCCCACCCAATGAAAACATTCTGTTTCGCATACTTTCAAATACCACCAATTAACGCAAGTAACGCGCGCAATTAAAATAAACACGCACACAAACATAATTTAAAAGTCGGGTGTCATATTCTTCCCCTCTAACTTCCGTTGCTATTAACTTTAAGCCCAACACTTATGAAAATTACCTTTCTCTTCTTTCCCTCTTCCATAATTCGGGTCTCGCAGACACCTCAAACCGTACCCCACATATACGAGCATATCGATAGGTCCGCTAGCATCACGTGAAAAGGTATTCAAATATTTTTGAAATAATCCGGGGTGTTACAGAGCACATAATCCTAACACATGTGTTGGTCAACTAACGTGGGGTTCTACGGTTATCTATATGCAAAGACTGGTTTTGGTTTGTGAGAGGTACCCCGGACTCAAAGCCAAAGCTGTCTCCCACTGCCAAGGATCCCGCAAGGCGATGGTAATAACAACAATTGTGACTTATCACAGTCAGGGGGTGCTGAGCATTTCGGGATTCCCCGTCACCGGCAAGCCGGGCAGGATTGCCGAAACACGTCAGCGAGGCTAGTAACCCTGCACGTGCAATGCAAAAGTCCATAAAAACAACACTTTCAAAATTCTTTAAACTTTTTTCAAGTTTAACTCTCGATAATTAATACACATTTTAATAAAATTACACATAAGTGCAATAACACTAAAATATATATTAATCACCCGTCCCCAGCCTTTTATCAAGGAATGTAATCAAGCCTTTCATCAAGGAATGTAACTTACCAACCGCTACTAAATTCTACTAGCTTGAACTAGAAGCCCGAAGGCTGATGTCGCTAACAGTCGGTCTTGCTCGCATAACCCAGAGCTGGTACGAGATTTCGAAAGTCTATCTTTCTTGATTTGATGAGCGAAGCGAATGATAGCAAATACCCTTACTTTTATTGGACATCATCAACCTCGCGAAGGATATGAAAACTTATATGTTCCATTTTGCGAAGGATATGACATCAGGTCGTTGGCGAAGTGGACCTGGTGGCAATTTAGTTTGGTTGTGCAGCTCTGTCCCATTTTTTTTTTTTCCCTTTTTGATTATCGGTATCATTCTTCAAAAACTTATATGTTCCAATCTATAATGTTTTTTGATAATTTTGAAAACTTTATATTATAGACCTAAACGAGAATTATCAAACAAGATCTAAATTGCATATTTTTGGAGATTCATATAAGAAGATATAAATGATAGAAAACTGACACAAATTTCGAAAAAGGATAAAGAAAATGGGACGAAAGGGAGTATTACTTATAAAAAATAGGTAAATAATTTGTCAAAAAAAATATATAATTTTTTTTTTTTTTTGAGAAGAACCGAAAAAGGTGAGGGAGTAAAGAACTACTCCCTCACTCACATTTTGTTTGTCTATTATTTTTTTGTCTCTTTTATTCCAATTGCTTATATATTTTAATATGGATCTTAATACAATATGAATCTTATTAAATCGAATTTAATTTATGCTTTTGTGGAGTGTGTTTTGGTCTTGTGTTGGAATGCCACGTGGTCATACCGACTCGGGCCCGTTTTGGGTGATGTTTGTGGGGTGGGGCGTGTTTACATATAAAATAATTGGTCCAATAGGAAAATTACGCGTGGCCAATGTAACCCCCACCAACCGTGACTAGGCGCAATCACAAACGCAGAATTATTTGCCTAAGCAATCGAGCAAGACTACATCGTTTTATTAATCGAATTGGCTATTATTAGCCAGGATATTAATTATAATTATTAAACCGAAATAATTGTTCTGTTTGGAATAGGGTGACGTCATTGGTTCAAAGAGACGGTCACAAACGGTTATTGTTCATCAGTTTGAGGGAAGATCATAGGAAAGAACATGGCTTCAACCATAATCAAGCCTTGAACAGCAAGACAAGTAATATCAGCACGTTTTGCCTCAACATATAATGCTCTTGGAGGGAAGAAGTATCAGTTCGAAGCAACTCAAACGATGAAGATGAAGCGGGAAAATTGAAGCAGTTGCGACCCTCCTCGAAGTCTATAAATAGCAGTGTTGAAGAGTGAAAAACCCCAGACAAATCACACAACAAACAGCAACTATGAAACTGCTCGGTTTGTCCTTAGGCAATTAGCTTAGTTTAGGAATTCGACTCAGTTCGAAGTAGTTTAGGAGTAGTATAGGAGTAGTTTGTATTAGGAAAATCTATGAGTTCATCCGATCAGGGTGTTCTCATTCTTGTTCTTGTTCTACTTCGAAGTTGAAGAAGAATTTGGGAGTTAGTTACTTATTTGATTATTAATCAAAGTACTTCTTGCTTCTTCATTATTCTTTAATTTCTCAGTTTATTTTGTTGGTTCGTTTCTTAGCACTTCGATAAAAAGTCCTCTTCATTGAGGCAATTGAACCATAGCAATCGCCTGATTAAGTTTTGGCTTGATCTAAGTTACATTTGAGGAGACATCCTTTGACACGCTCGCACACAATCATTTTTCACACTTAGAAAAGAAAAATAGCCAAATTAACAGGGCGTGAGAATTCGTAAATTCTCTAAAAATCTAAGAGAATAAAAACAGAAAGATTGGTTGGTGACCAAAACTCAAGAAACTGGGTAGTGCGTACATTGTTAGTCGTAATTAGTAAACCACTTTCAGCATATAAAACAAATAAATTGAAAGCCCTGGTTTAGGGACTACAGAAAATATGTTGCTTCATACCAAAACTGTTAATCAATCCTACAATTTGACTATGATGTGAATGAAATTTCGCTAACTAGAGTACTTCCAATAAGCAAATTTTTGGTGTAAACTATTCATACTCCTGGTTTTTTTTTTTTTGGGGTTGGATTTACATTTTTTTTACGGCCGGGAAAAAAATGTTTCGTAGAAAAGAAAAGATACCACTCTATTAGTTGACCCACCAATAATGTCCTAAAAGGGGTAGAAAAGAAAAAAGTTTTGTGGAAAGGAAAAGATACCACTCTCTGTCCGTGGACTAGCCAAAAACGAGAGGTGCTTTGCACCCCCCTTGACATTGACTACCTTGGGCCCCACCCCACCCTCTCCCCAAATTGCCCCCCCCTCCGGCCCTTCTTTTTCTTTTTTCTTTTTTTTTTTTTCTTTTTTGGTTTTTTATTTCTGCCACTTTTTTTTTCTTTTTTGGTTTTTTATTTCTGGCCCTTTTTTTTCTTTTTTTTCTTAACCAAAGCTAAAAAATTAAAGTTGGCCAACCCAAGTTGTTGTTTGTCAGGTGGTAGAACTGAAATTTTTTAAGGCTTTTTTTTCTTTTAAGTTTTAGCTAGATTGAAAACACATCAAACGTTATCAATTCTTATTGGGCCAATTAGTGGCAGCTCTAAAAAATTTAGTTAGATTGTTCATAAAACTACTTCAATTCTACCACCTGATCAACAAATAATTTTTATGGGTCGGTTAGTAGCGGCTCTAGAAAACACATAAGTAGAACTAAGATTCAAAGGTTTTTTCTCTTTTAGGTTTTAGCTAGGTTCAAAACATATTATACGTTATCATTTTCTTTTGAAAATATAAAGTTAGAGTAATAAATAAAGGCGAGATCTTAATAACTTAACATGTTTGTTTTTCCTGTTAGGTGGTTTTCGGCTTTGTTTTTTTTTTAGGTGTCTTTTCTTTTTTCAACCTTGGTTGGATTCCCTTCCCCTCTCCCTCGACTTGATGTACCCTTTGTCAAGTCTTCTTTAATAAAAAAAAATTTTGCCGATAAAAAAAAAAAAAAAACATGATCAAAGACAAAAGAAAAAAACTATGAAAGCACATGAGTGGAGTGTGCAAATCACTTCTTTAAAAGCACAGCGCAATATTTTTTATACTCCGTATTGATCTTTCAGCCTTTCGAAATTAATTGAGACGTGCATGAATTGACTTGAACACCTTGACTCATACAAAATAAAAAGAAAAGGGTCATGAAATATTCGCAAGCAAGTCCTCAATCATAGAAGTACCTCTTAGACTTTTATCAAACCTCCTATGGGTACGCACACTTGCGTACGCCAAATGCATGCAACTCGTCTTAACCATTCATATCAGAAAATAATGGTTTGGATTTTAAATAAACTATTCGCACGAATACTTATGTAAAATCTGGAACGTTGAAAGTGCTTTTAGACGGTTAAGGTGCACCGTCCGTGTATTTGGCGTTCACGAGAGTGTGCCTACTCATTGCATTTTGGACTTTTATATATCCCGAATTAAGGCAATGATGTATCCATTCTGTACGTAGTTTTTTTTCTCCAATTAAAACTTGGGGCGGCAATAAAATTTGAAAAAAAAAAAAAAAAGGAATTTCGGACGGCAGGAGAGGGGGGGGGGGGGGGGGGGGGGGGGTGCAAATGGGGAAAGGGGGGTGGGGCCGGGGGGAGGGGCGCGGGGTGTAGGGGGGGCGGGGGGACGCAAAGCAATTGGCGCCAAAAACGTAACGAAAGGGGTAGGGAAAAAAAAATTTCATACTCCAGAAAAGAAAAGATATCACTCTGTCTGTGGATCCACCAATAACGTACTAAAAGGGATAGGAAAAAAAGTTACGTAGAAAATAAAAGATACCACTACCACTTTGTCGCACATGCCAATAATCGAAATGTTAATGGGAATTCAATTGAGTGGATCTCCAACCAATCAGGTTTTTTGGTCCCATTTGGATTATCAGAACAGTTCATTGCTTATAACATCATATCTTAACTAACCCTGCCAAAAATTAATGCATTCGAAAATCGGTACATGTTTAAATCACACAATATTTCAATTCAGTTTAGATTCTTGTCAAAACTCAAAGTCTGTGCTCAACCCAATTGAGTAAAGGCCATGTCTGGTGTGGCTTTGCAATGGGAGATTTGATCAGCCTACACCTTTATAAAAGGAGACCTTGACTCTGGTTATTGGCAAGACCAACAATGTAAATCACAGAGAGATTGAGAGTAATGATTTGAGAAAACATATTCTTGTAAATCTAGTTCAAGAGAGTAATGATTTGAAAAAACATCTTGTTCTCATCCGTGAATATCTGATTTTGGGAAATTACGTAAATATTGGAGTATGTTGTTTGTGTGTGTGTTTTGGTCGGTTTTGTTCATTTTGGGTCTCAAAATTCATGAGCACTGTTTCCAATAAATTTTCTTTATTTACCTCTCTTCACTCGTTATTCTTAAAAACTTTCCTCAAAACTCAAACCGAACAAGTACACTTCATAAGTTTCCCCCTGTAGTTTAATTTTGCAAGTATATATGTTATAAAATATCCAAGACATAGTGGCTAGCTAAAAATGAATTCAAACTGCTCTCAGTCAAATTGTACATCATAAAGCAATATATGTCGGTCGGCCACATATCCATATTGGCATATTGTGATCCAAAGCGTGGAGTGCGACGACACTGTGTTAGTGGTGACCCCACAGAAGGAAAAAAACAACTAATATTACAGTACTGCACTTTGTCTCTTTTAATTATTTCAATTGCTTATATCTTTTAATATAAATATTCAAAGATAAACAATATGAATCTTATTAGATAGATTTTAATTTACTCTAATACAAAGTTGTTGAAATCATGAAAACAACACATTCCCATTTGAACCGGTGGATCCATTTAGATCCAGTTCCACCCGACTCATATCCAGCCCTGAATTGCCACCCGGTGCACTTCCGACGACCTGATGTTATATCCTTTGCGAAGAAGGAAACGGAAATGACTGGTTTATCTTGTCACACGGAGAGGAATCGAGGCAGATCCAAGCCAGATTGTAGCTATCCAGAACCTACGACCCCCATCCAGAGTGAAAGAAGTGCAACGAATGACTGGGATGGCTGCAGCGCTCAGTCGATTTATAAGCCGATCCTCGGACAAGTGTCGTCCGTTTTTCGGTACTTTGAAAGGAACGACAAAGAGGTTTGTCTGGACGGAAGAATGCAACATTGCCTTTGAACAGCTGAAGACTTACCTGACGACGCCACCCTTACTCACTACGGCTCAGGGTGACGAGGATCTGTACCACTATCTTACCGTATCTCCGCATTCGGTAAGCTCGGTCCTAGTCAGACAGGAAGGAAGGTACCACATACCGATCTATTACACCAGCAAGACGATGTTGGATCCGGAGACACGGTATCTACCTCTTGAAAAGCTAGCCCTAGCTCTAGTAACGGCTGCAAGGAAATTGCAACCGTACTTTCAAGCACATAAGATCATTGTACTTACCGAGTATCCTCTAAAGGCCATATTGAAGAAAGCCAACCTCTCTAACTGAATCTCGCGATGGGCAATTGAGCTCGGCAATTATCACATTGATTACCAGCCCTAAACGGCGATTAAGGCGCAAGTGTTGGAGGATTTCGTGGCCGAATTCACCCCACCTCCGGATATTCCAGTCGAAATCGATGGGCCATCACCTCCGGTATGGACAATGGTCCACGACGATGTTTGGAAACTCTTCGTCGACGGTGCATCTAACTACAAAGGTTCAGGAGTCGGTATTGGACTTATTTCTCACTGCGGGACAACTCACGAGCATGCTCTTTGGCTCAACTTCAAGGCATCCAACAATGAGGCAGAGTATGAGGCGCTCATCGCCAGTTTGAAAATAGCGAAAGGACTTGGGATTAAAGACTTGCTGATCTATAGTGATTCCCAACTCATCACCAACCAGGTTCTAAGGGAGTATGAGACCCGGGACGATCGGATGGTCCGGTACATTGAGACAGTAAAGGAGGCCTTCAAAGACTTTAACGAAGTAAAGCTCGAACAGATTGGCCGAGAGCACAATGCTCATGCCAATGCTCTCGCAGGACTCGCTTCGGCTTGCGAGTCAGGAATCGACCAAACTATCTCGATTGGAAGCATTGATAGACAGACGACAGAACAACCGGAAGCGCAAGAAGTACTTACAACTATGTACGGTCCAAGCTGGATAGACGATTTGGTTTGCTATCTGAAGGATGACACTCTTCCTACCGACAAAAGGGAAGCACGAAAGGTAATTCTCAAATCTTCCAAGTTTGTTTTAGGCAAGGATGGGACTAGTCTCTACCGACGGTCGTTCAGCGGACCGATGCTTAAAGTAGTACACCCAAGTGAAGTGCAACTACTGCTCCAAGACCTCCACGAAGGAAGCTGCGGATCTCATGCTGGAGGATAAACATTAGCACACAGGGCCATAACCCAAGGATATTGGTGGCCAAAGATGGAGGCCGACGGGGTTGAGTATGATCGACGCTGTGACCGATGCCAACGGTTTGTTCCAATAATAAAAAAAACCAGCTGAAGAGTTAAACCTGTTAGGAGCCCATGGCCATTCGCGCAATGGGGGATTGACCTCGTCGGCCCCTTAACAATGGCTCCTGGTGGTTTCAGACACTTGATCACGGCGACGGACTACTTTACCAAATGGGTGGAAGCCAAGCCTCTCGTGCATACGATCGACGAAGACGCGAAAAGTTTTTTATGGAAGCAGATTTTTACTAGGTTCGGAATACCGTACGTAATCGTCTCAGATAACGGATCACAGTTCACAAGTGAACCGATGGTGGCATTTTTAGCAGCGCACAATGTGCGGTTCTACAACTCAACTCCTTACTATCCACAGGGCAATGGCCAGGCCGAATCGTCGAATAAAACCGTAACTGCCGGGATTAAGAGGAGGCTCACTGCTAAGAAGGGATGCTGGATGGAAGAGCTTCATCATGTTCTGTGGGCTTATCGCACGACGCCACGACGGTTGACCTGCCAAACAACATACTCTCTGGCTTTTGGTATGGAGGCAGTCATTCCAACGGCACTTCTGTGGCCCACCAAACGAACTCAAGAATTTGACCCACAACGGAATGAGGAAGCAATTAAGCTGAGTCATGATTTGGCAGAAGAATGGAGGGACCGTGCTCGAATCAAAGTGGCAGCGTACCAACAGGAAGCAGCCAAGGAATACCACCGGTCAGTTTGTCTCTGACCATTTAAGCCTGATGATCTAGTGCTAAGGAAGCAGGTTGGCAAGGGGAAGAAGAAGAAGCCAGACCCGAATTGGGAGGGACCCTACCGCGTCACCAAAATCGTTGGGATCGGATCCTACAAACTAGAAGCTTTGGATGGAACCCCTGTGCCACGACCGTGGAATGCCAACAGTCTTCGGCGCTATTATGCTTAAGACCAGTTTTATTTAAACGGTATGTTGCCGATCCAATCTTAATTTATCTTTGTTTTGGTTTCATCCTTGTATTGAGGTTTGGTATATGAGTGATCGGTCTATGATTGAGGTATGACTTATGTAACGTACCGGTTTGAATGCAATGGAACTTGCCTTTTATGCAATCAGTATTGAGTATTTAATTGACATCAGTGTGATGAGTATTACCGTAGAGTTTCTACAGCCGATGCTAAGTTTAACAGGTGTTATTTCTTATACGGTGTTTATCTTGAGTATAAGAAATACTGACCCGGGGTATTTTTAACTTCGATCGGGGGTATTCATGTTACCGTAGAGTTTCTACGGCCGATGCTAAGTTTAGCAAGTGTTATTTCTTATACCGTGTGTAAGAGGGGAAAAACTCACAAAGTTATTTCCTTGCTCTTATGAGATCAAATCCTCTTCAAATGGAGCGACCTTGATCCTGCAGCACAGACAAACTGTTAGAGCACCCCTGCCTTTAGGCGGCAAGGGCCCTCTGATGGCTAAGTTAGTATTGACGAGCTGGAGGATAACTGAAACGAGTGTATAAGTGCCAGAGTGGGTTTAAGCATACCTCTAGTATTTAGGAGTCCTTTTCTTATATAGGCGATTAGTTTGCATTTACATTCCCAGTGGAATTCTTCTTTGTATGGAATCCTTCCAAGCTTAGGATTCTTGCTTATTGGGCAGCGTAGCCCGCATGATTCTGTATCCTTATTCGATAAGGATTCTTGCCAAGATGGCCGCATATTGCTCGTCTGGAGCTTTACCCTACATGGGAGTTCGCTCCTGTTTAGTAAGTTGACTGGCTTTCCATCTCTGAGTAAGGTTGTGCTTATCTTCCCAAGCTCAATTGATTCTGGAAATATCTTCGAATATTTCCTCCTTTCCTTATCTTCACAAAGTAAGGCTGCTACTAGGGTTTCTCATGTATCGGGCCGTTCCTTCCGCGTTGTCCGACGAGCAGGTAGACTTGGGTACTTGCTGAATTATGGACTTTTTAGTCGTTGGCGTACTATTCTGTGTCCCTTTCCTCGTGCATGTCACGTGGTAGCTCTGGACGAGCTATTCTGTTCTTCTTTCGTATCTATTGGAAAATACCCCACACAATTGCTCCCCAGCTTTTGGTCGTCCATGCATGCTCGCGCATGACGAGCTGAAGCTACTTGACGAGAAGTTACTGCTGCGTTTATCTTTTCGTACCGTCGCTTCGCTTCGTACCGGTAGTACAACTGCCATGCGTCAACTGTTGCGCAGTTGTTTCAAACGATAAGTCTATTCGAGCGTAACTTCCCAGGCACCTTTTCGTCCCCGGGTGGCTTTGAATCATTACACCCTTTTAATTACCGATTTGACGTTTCTTGGAAAGGCGTGAGGGCTTTTAAATGCCGTCGTTTTGGGTGACGTCACGAGGCTTCATTTTGAATTTCGAGAAAGTATATGACGGTTCCTCAACCTTCCTTCTCCTTTCTTTCCATATCTGCATATTTTAGAGAGAGAGTTGCTTTGTCAAGAACTCCATTACCCTTGTGCTTTCCAAGTTGCTTTTTTTCTCAGATTCCCCTTTGCCGGAAAAGGCCTTCTCCAGCCGTCTTCGGTTGCTTGTAAGTTTCTTGCAACCCTTCTCCGTTCTTCTTGCACAGTTATCTTAGGGTTTTCTTGTACCTGCACCGCTTTTTCGCCATGGGTAGATTTAGGAGTCTTTGTGATGATGAGGTCCACATGGAGGCCTTCCACCGCCGTTACAAAGTCCCTGATGATGTTAATCTAGCCCTGGCTCCTCCTGCTATCGATACCCATGACCAGACTGAGGATAGGATTCACGTTCCTCTTCTAGCCGTTGTGGAGGGTGGTGTTAGGTTTCCTCTGCACCCTTTGCTAGTTGAGATATGCAATATTTGCCGCCTGACCCCTTTCCAACTCTGTCCCAACTTTTATCGCGTGGTTATGGGAGTTGTGGCCCTAAATAGACTTTTGGGCACAAACCTGGGATGGTATGACATCCGCCACCTTTACAGCGTTTGCCCCACCACCCACGGGACCTACTACCTCAAGATCCGTGACAAAGACCGTAGTTTAGTGACCGATCTTCCCAATTCCTATCGTGGGGAGAATGATGACTTTTTTACTGTGACTGGAAACTTCTTGCCCAGGGACGAGGGTGGCAATGCCGTGGGGCCTCCCTGCGCCCATACTTTTGGGCGTACAAGTCGGTTTTCCTCTTTTTACCCTTTGTCAATTTCTTTATTGCAGTAGCTTTTTTCCTGTTGTTCATTACGTCTACTTCTTTCTGTTTGTACAGTGGCAAACATCAACGAGGGTCATCTGGTGGTGCACGACGGTGTCCATCTTCTTGACATTGAGAGAGTGCTCAAGTTTTCGGGCATCAGGGGAATTGATCCAGAAGGGCTTGGCAGGGTTGCACATGTTTTGCTGAAGTACAATCCCTCCTACCGTGGTGGTGTCCGTATAAGTGAGGCCTCTACTTCTGCCAGGAATTTGCGTAGGGGAAGAGGTCGTATTGGGGTAAGATGTTCTTCTTTTAAGAAGCTTTTTCTCCGTAATCAAGTTATCCACGCTTCTCATACGAACAACTATCTTGGATTTGATTTGTCTTGTGAAAATATTCAGAGTGAATTGTTTGGAGAGAGTACTAGCAATATTCCTGTGAGAGACCAATCCCCTGTTTCTGCCATGTCGAGAGTTGTGCCTGACTTCTCTGATTTCATAACCCTTGATGACGATGAGTCCCCAGTCCAGTTCCTTGATCCTTTGGGAGCTTCCTCCTCTGCTTATCCTCCTTCTCCTCCTCTTCCCCCTCCAAAGCAAAGGGAGCCTGATGTTGCTCTAGAGAAGAGGCCCAGAGAGGAGTCAGTTCCTGTTCCAAACCCTCCTCAGCAGCATCGTCGTACTACCAGGAGTTCTTCTGCTCAGCCACCTCCCCCAACTCCTGAGCCAGAACCCGAGTCCGATTTGGCCGTGTGGAACCCTTCTTTGCGTCGTGGTACCCAGCCTATCCTTGCCACTGATAGTTGTGATAACGCTAACGTTGCTTTGGCAGTTGGACGAGCTGTTCTGCTTCCTGGGGATGTTGAGAGAGAGGCTGGATCCAGTTATCTCAAGCTTTTGAAAAGTGGCTTTCAATACCACATCAAGGTACGAGTTTTGTTGTTTCGTTCTTATGGTATTCTTTGTTAGGGGTTCCTTCTTTTTGACGTGTTGTTTCATTGAATGTTTGTGATGAACTACAGTCCATGCAACTCATGTATGTCACTTGCAACCGTGCTGTCAAGGATAACAGAACGATCACCGATGTCCACACACAGCTGAGGACTGAGAATGACGAGCTGAAGGTCAGTGCCAATCGCCTGATTAATGCCAACCATTTGATGACCACTGAGAACGAGAAGATGAAGGAAGAGCTTGCTTCATTGAAGCGTCATGTGGGTGAGTCTGAACGTAACTTTAGCGATGCCATGACCAGACTTGGGCTCCTAGAAACAGAGCTGTCAAACGCTCAAAGAAGCAAGGCAAATCTGGAGGCTGAATCGGTTGTTGCTTAGGCATCTTCTAACCAGGCCTACAATCAGGGAGTGAATGATACAGAGATGAAGTTCAAAGCCCAGATGCCACAGTTCAAGGACTTGTTTTTTGCCAGAGGCTGGAAGCAATGTCTGACCAAATAGGATGTTGACAGACGAGACACAATTTGGACTAAGATTGAATATCCCAGACGTAGGGATGCCACTCCTCAGAATGCTGCTATGCCAAACCAGAGTGCAGTTGTTGTCCCTAGCCAGGAGGAAGCTGGTGGCAACACATCCGTCCCTGACGAGCAGCGGGTTGAGCTCCCCTCTTCCGGTGCTGTTGAAGAATCAGGTAACATTTCTGCCACTGAGGTCCATGAGGCCCAGTGAAAATGCCTTGTGCCTGTTTGATCCGTTTAATCGTAACCCTTGACATTCTTTGACTTTTGTTTTGGTATGTTAACACAATTTTTGTCCCATGCCCTGCGTGGCTATTTGGACAAGTTGACCCTGCGTGGTCCTATTTTTGGAAGTACAGTAATTACACCATTCCTGGTGCCGGGTGGGCTGAAGTCTTGGATGCCCATTGACATGACTTGGAATTTTTGTTTTAACTCTGAACATTCTGGTTGCACCTGTCTATGTAGCAATTGTTGAGTAATGTGTTTACAGGTACGAGGGGTGCAAGTTTGAGTCTTGTATCTGACCCTTCTTTTGCTTTGACTGGTGATTCGCACCCTTGAGGTGTGCGTTTAACGCTCCTGCATGCAATCATGTCAGGCAGCAATGTTGTGGCTGCCCTCTGATAGGTCGACCCAGCATTTTTTAGCCCAAAGGGCATGACCCTGTAACAGTATGTGCCCCACTTAGTGGTGAAAGTAGTTTTCTCGCGGTCTTCGGGAGCCATGAGAATCTGATTGTATCCTGAGAAGCCATCCATGAAAGAGAGGAGTGCATGCCCTGCAATATTGTCCACAAGTACATCTATGTGCGGCAATGGGAAATCATCCTTAGGGCTGGCCTTGTTCAGATCCTTGAAATCTACACAGACTCGAATCTTCCCGTTCTTCTTAGGGAGAGGAACGATGTTCGCAACCCATTGAGGGTATTTTGTCACCATTAGGAACCCAGTGTCTATCTGCCTCTGTATTTCCTTCTTGATTTCCAACACCCAGTCAAGTCTCATTTTCCTTAGCTTCTGCTTAACAGGCTTTGCATCCGGATAAAGTGGGATTCGATGCTCCACAATTTCGGGGTCGATACCAGGCATATCTGCGCGTGACCATGCAAAAACATCCTCGAATTCTTTTAGGAGATCCGAGTGGGCTTTGAATTCTTCTGGAGATAGTCCGGAACCAATTTGAACCATGCGCGGATTGCTTTCATCTTTCAAATTTATAGAAATAATTTCTTCTTTTATAGGCTGAGCATGCCTTTCGTCTTCCCTTCTGATTAGAGATTGAAGTTCTTCTAGAATTTCTTCCTCGAATTCAATCTCTTCATTATCGGGGTTAACACAATTTATTTCGGATACAACAAGATAAGCAAAGTCTACTTCATTGATAGCAAATGCGGGGGCCCCAGGGGCGTGATACATGAAAGTGGACTCGAATTCAAGAGAAAAGTGATGACGCGGGGGAATGACAGATACATGTTCAGGGTCAGACTCAGACTCAGTGCTAGACTCAGATTCTGACTCAAATTCAGTGTTAATGTAAGTGATCCTAGGTACAAAAGTGCAGTTTTTATAAACTCCATTGGCATCCACAATGAGTGCAGTAACATCTCCAAGGGCATCCTGGCTCAGCATCATCAATTCTAATTCCTTGGCAAGCTCCAAATCGGACTTCAAATCAAACAGCATTGTAGCAGGCTCGTCCTCCTCTACACTTATCAGGCTCTCTTCCCTAAATAGCGATTGGAGATTCTCTGAGTCAAGAGTTTTGATCCAGTCAACTTGAAGTGCCTTAACCAGTTCTTCCCTCTTTTTCGCTTCATCGTCACTGTCTCAAGTATCGTTTGCAAAGATTTCGAAGCCTGGTAGCTTGGTCTTTGTTTCCATGCCCCAGAATGGTTCTGGTTCCCCTTGATAGATAGCTTCTGGAGCTTTCACAAATTGAATGGGTTTCTTCTTGGCACCAGCTTGCATCTTCTTTCCTTTTCTTGATTCGTTGTCAGCTGACTCATAACCAAGACCGAAGCGGTGGTTATTTGTCAAAAACTCGGGGAATTCAGCCATCCCCTGATTGTTCAGACCTAACCCCAGGCCGGGCAGGTATTCCATTTTTCTCATTATTTCCAAGGCAGTTGAGCTGACTGAGAAGTCCTCATCCATTTTGACAGTAAGGATTGACCCTGAAGTGTCAAAAGAGAAACCACCGAGAGTGACGTCTTCTTCTCCATATGCGATTTCAAGTAGTGGTGCGTTGTCAGGGACATGGGGACGGATTCCTGAATCTCCATGAATGGTTAAAGTTTTCGTAGTCAGACTGAGTTGGACTTTCTGGTGTAGAGAAGCGGGGGCTGCCATGATATCTGATCGATGGAGCCAAGGTCTGCTCAGCAGCAGGTTAAAGGATGAAGGGATGTCGAGTACATGGAACTCGATATCTGTTTTGAAGTCTTCAATCACCACTTCTACTTGGATTATTCCTACTACATCTCTATGCGTGTTGTCGTACGCTCGCACTCCGAGGCTAGAAGGCTAAAAGTCCTTGTTCTTGAAACCCAAACAGTAAGCTGTCCGTAGAGGACACGCATTCAGAGCGGATCTGTTGTCAAGCAGAACGACCGGGACCCATTTTCCCATGCACTTGAGAGTGATGTGCAAAGGTTTGTTGTGACCGGCTCCTTCCGGGGGTAAATCTTTCTCGGTAAAGAGAACGACATGTTTTGCTCGAGCTGGAGTGAGTAATGCCACCATGGTTTCCGGGGGAGTATTAGGTGGTACTTCCATGTTGGACAAAGTTTTAATCAACTTTTGACGATGTTCCCGGGAGGAAGAGAGTAGTCCCCAAATTGAGACTGATGCTGGAGTTCTTTCAAGCTGTTTCTGAACTAAGTCTTCCGCTGTTGCTCGGTTCCTTTGAGGTGGTTGAGTAGTGACTTCTGGCTCGGCCGGAGATGGATTTTCCTGAATGGGGTCATCCCAGATAAATTCTTCTGGCTGAGTTTGGTGCGAGATGTTCCTTTGAAGGTTGGCCGGCTAGTAAATTCGGCCAGTTCTCGTCAACCGATTGACTGTATCTTCCCAAAGTTGTTGGTTTTCACCCCAGAAATCTTCAAATCCTTCATCGACTTTGCGCTTGCCGGCTTTGATGGCCTCCCTCTTCTATTTTTCATGTTGATCTTCAGACCATAAATCTATCAAACTGCCTGGAGTTTCCTGACTGTTGATATCAACTGTTTCCAATTTCATCCTCAGATTTGTCACCCCTGAATCTTGCCAGAAGGACTGGTCTAGTATGGATTTATTGACTGTCCACACTTCGCTACTACCGACTCGAATGTCGATAACTTTGTCTTTGTTCCATGTGGTTGTCTGGGGATCGGTGACCAGGACCGATATGTTGGAAGTGTGCGGAAAATGGCGCGGATGGCCGTGGGAGAGATTCTCCGATAATGTATGCCTGAGGGAACCAATCATGATCATTAAAGACCGTTTCGATGGCTTGCTTATTTCCTTCTTCGGGAATTTGAGGTAGTGAGTAGTTGTCTGAAAAGTCATGCTGAAATAAAGCTGGGAGTGAAACTGTATCCAAAGGGTCAGCACAAACTGTCGTCTCTTTAACTTGGCTGATATTAAGACCTTCCGGTATGCAAACAGCTGGCTTGTCATGAAATTCGGGGACAATGTAGTGGCTCGGGTCCCAAGAGATTAGCAAAGAACCGAACAATGTTTGTTGGGAATCTTCCCATTCCTGATCATTCATGGTCCATTCTCCTTCTTCAGCGAGGTCACTCCATTTGGGCTTCTGTTCGAGAGCTCCAATGGCATAAACCTCTGGGTCTTCTGACATAGGTACAAAGGGTTTTGGTTCAGTGACTGGCACGATGTACAGGCTTGGATTGAATTGAGTAGGGCTTTGGCCTTTTGAAGTGGAGCTGAAGGATATTTGGTTGGTCTGGATGTTTTGCTTGTGGTTAGGAAAGGGATTGGAAATGGTATTAGGTTTTTGTTTGGGAATTGGGATGGTTCCATCATCAACCAAGTCTTGGACTATGTGTTTAAGGCGGATACAATTGTTGGTATGATGGCCGGGCATTTGGTGGTAGGCACAGTAGACATTCAGGTTGTGGTTTGCAGGAAGCTCTTTGGGTGGATCAAAAGGCTTGATGGCATTTTTCTCAAGGAGCTTTTTGTAGATGGTGGCAAGAGGGAAAGGGAATTGGTAAAATTTTCTTCTTGGCTGGGAGGTGTTTTGGATAGGTGGTGATTGGGTGACTATTTGGTTAACTGGTTCGGTTTTGATTGGTTTGGGATTGGAGGAACTGGCTTGAGCAGGATTGTAGGTGTTTGGTTCGAAAAGGATATTGTTGTTGCCAGAGTACACTTTTTTAGGTCGAGAAGCAGATTCTCCTTTGTCAAATATGCCAGTGCGGATTGCATCTTCAACTGCAAGGCTAGCTTCATAAAAGGTCTTGAAGTCGGCGGAGGTCTGAAAGACCAGCAGGTGTTTAGCATAATCTGGTTCCAAGTTCCGAGTGATAATCATCATCTGTTCCTTCTCTGAGGGCCTGTCCATCATTTGTGAAGCCTTTCCTCTCCAGCGTTTGACAAAGTCGGCGAAAGATTTGTTCTTTCCCATTTTTGTGGATTCTAACTCGTGAATGGTCATTTCCAGCTAGATGTTGTAGTTGTACTGAGCCATAAAGGCTGCCCCAATATCTTCCCAGGTCTTCTTCTTTGAATTGTCCAAGCTTAGAAACCAACGGAGTGCAGATCCTGTCAGAGTTTGCTGGAACATCTGTGCCATGGCGTTTTTCTCCACATCGTACATGGATAAGGTACCCACGTATGTTTGCAGGTGTGCCTTCGGATCACCGCTCCCGTCAAATTTGTCCCAATCAATTGGCTTGAACTTGTCAGGTAGTTTGGCATCAGGAAATAGGCACAGTTTCTCCATGTCAATGCCTATAGTAGCGATCTTTTCTTGCTTTTGAACTAATTCCTCAAGCTTGGCTATCTTGGCCATCATGGCATCCATCCCCAGGTGATCATTCGATGATTCCCCGGAAGGCAACCGAGAAGTAATGTCCTGAATTAAGATCATCATCTGAGCCATTTGTTTGCTGTTAGCAGCTCGTTGATCTTTCAAAGCTTCTTTGAGAATCTGAACCTCGGTCTTCTCTATCTGTTCAGTGTTCTTGGTCATGACTGGAAAGCTAGCTGACTGTTTTGCTCTTGACTCAGTTCGAATTAATCACTATTGGGGAGTTCGAGCCCAACCAGGTGCAGAAGTGTTCTTGTTTTTGCCAATGGTTATGTACTGGTGGTATGAACCAAATAAATCATGTTGTACATGCAGTCTATTTACTTGGATGAATGATGCATGATGCAAGATTGCCCTAATTTTCTCTGATTTTGCTAAACACAACGGCCGGACCGAGGTTGCCTATGTATACTCGTGGAGAGGAATCAGGCCGTAACGTAGTTTGAGACTGCAAATTGGTTCCGAAATTTTTATGAAAAGATGTCTTTTATTTCATTGATCACTCAAGCATGGAGTGATACAAAAGGAGTTCCGACAGACGAAAAACAGACTCGATAAGCAAAGTATAGGTTGTTACAGACTCGGTAAATAACCCGTACATGAAACAACAACAAACTCGATAAGCAACTACAACAGACTCGACATTCAGACTAGGCAACCGATGTTGGCTTTATTCCCAAAAGAGCCCTCGACGGCTGGATTAGATCCGACTATAGCGTGTGCTTCAACTTGTTCAGGTAATGGCTTCACGGGATGGGATGAGCAGGGATGACCGGGCTAGATGGGGAACTAGCTTCATCGACCTTTTGCTTTCCTTTGCGGGCCTTGGCCTCTTCTTCCTGCTGTTCCTTCTCAGCATGCTGTTCCTGGAGTTGGTGGGGGGATATGCTCTCATTGTTAAGAAGGTAATCCTCGTAGTAGCCATCGCAATTGCATTCGTCCCAGTACTTGTGGCCAGTGACTGGATCATCAAAGTAGTACAGCGGATTGCCCCATCCATCAAAGTACTTGACTGGTGGCATGGGGCAAAAGTCTTCATCATTTTCTTCATACATGACAGTGATCTTGTCTGGGAGCATATTCAGGCCATTGTTTGGCGTGATGTGAAACTTCCATCCCAGATGGCTTTCAGTGCTGTTCCATTGATCAGGCTCGATGATTTGGTCCACCCATTTGTAGATCTTTTCTCCTTCAAGGGTCTTCTCTTTAGGCTTGGGGGACTCGTCTTCTTCAATGATCCAGACAGGGGCATTGTGGTGAGTGGAGAAGGTAGACTTGAGTCTTTTGTTGCTTGGTTGGTCAGCCATTGTTTTCTGACAAGAGGAGTACTGGTTTTATTTTGGGGAAAAGTGGAGGCTACTTGCAAAATTTTGGGGAAAATTTTGATTTTTTTTTTTTTTTCCTATTCAGCCTAACCGAAGATTATCGGGACAATCCTTAAGGTAAGTGAAGTGAAACCTAGGGTCAATCTAACTTGTGTATGCATGTAAAATGACAGCAGTATATACAAAAAGCGGTAGACAGGTAGCATGGTATGTGTGGAAAGCAATAAACAGGCAGCATGCTGATAGGGTGTAGGAAAAGCATGTAGCAGGATATATCACGAAATCCTACCCTGTGGGTTCCTGTCTTACGTTGGAAAGTTCTAGGATTATCTATATGCAAAGGCCGGTTTTGGTTTGAGGGGGTTCCCCAGACTATAGCCAATATTTGCCTCCCCTGAGCCAAGAATACTGACGTGGCAAGGGTAGTAACGGCAGGCAGACTCATCATCGTCCAAGGTTGCCGAGAATCCTGGGATGTCCTAACACCAGCAAGCCTGGTAGGGTAACCAGGATGCAGCGGCGAGGCTAGTAACCATGCACATGCAATGCAAAAGTTTAACAATAAAATCTTTTCAAAAATCCCACAAATATTTTTCAAGTTTGGCTCGCTTTTTTTTTTTTTAAATTAATCAAGACCTTGAACTTTTACTCATGCAAACAACCGGGAAAGCTCCAGTCTAGAATGATCGGGCTTTCACCCTGACATCAATCCTTTCTAGTACAGTGTGAAGCACGTACTTGGTGTCAAGCTTTCGAAGGGTCGTTTTACAAGTGTAAAATGTCAAAATAAAGATTAATTTAAAAAATATCGTATCCCCAACAGAGTCACCATTTTGTGGACGCTCGTTTCGGCGGGCGAGCCCACCTGTTTTTGATAGTGTTTATGAAAAAGGACGATCCGGGAAAAAAAAAATTAGAGTTGCCACCCGAGGTTTAATTTTGGAAAATGTTAGGCACCCAAGAAACCGTTTAGAAAAATAATGACTCTCATGCCGCTGAAAAAGGGTTTGATCTGCGAAAATAGAGATTTGGGTTCGGGAGCCAAGTTACCCGCGGGGAAGGTTTTGTTCGAAAAATGCACCCTGCGTGCCCAGAATTTTCCGGTCTTTACTAAATCTTTGTGGAATTATTCTTTGAAAATATTTTATTGAAAACATTATTTCACATAAACAATATATCAAGTAATATCATGCTTTAAAAGAAATAAACAACGATCACAAATCAAACAACACACAATTAAATAGACAAATGCGAGAAAATTAACTAAGAGGGGGATGTAAATATAAAAACAGAAACTAAAAGGGGTCAAGTGCGATTAGACCCTTCTGGTTTTTCCCAGAAAACAGAGCATCGCGATCCGAAAAACAAAGCATTCTTCCAGTGATGTCGTACGGTGTCCAAAGTTATGCCGCACGGTGTACCTCGGATGCCGTACGGTGCCTCTGTGCATGCATTTTTCAAAAAAAATCTCATTTTTGTTTGATTGGAGCCGGCTTCTGTTTTTGGGTAAAAACCACATTATTTGTTGATGAAAACAAGTTTGGAAAATGTTTTTATTGAATGAATGTACCTCGTTTTAGGGATGACATCCCGTGAGAATCGATAATGTCGTGCGATACCTACCCGAGAGGCTCGAACTTTATTGAAATGTCTCCGTTTGGACTCGAGGAAGGGCTACAAAGCTCTCCTCGAGTGTGGACGGTCGACTTCCACGCGGTTCAGGCAATGGTTTTCGAAACGGTTCGAAAAACAAGGATTTTAGAGTCGCCACCCGGGTTTTGGGAAAATAGTTTGGGACCTGAGAAACCAATTCGAAAATGATGATTTCGAGAGAGTGACTTATAAAACCAATTGAAAACCAGAGATTCGTTTCGGATCCGGGAGCCAGGTTACGAACAGGGAAGGGTTTTAATGCACCCTGTTCGCCCGATTAAAAAAATCGGTCTTTACTAAATATTTGTGAGATTTTATTAGAAAACGATTTTATTGCTGAACATTAACAGATAAACATTTAAATTAAACAAAACAGATGATAATAATGAGAAAAACAGATGACTGATATTGTAATTACCAGAAATCAAACGAAAATCCAAACTTCAAACTGTTCCTGCAGGGGAAGGTTCAAATTTCACATTTTACCAGAAAAGTATGCCGTGCGGCACACTGGATGTACCGTGCGGCACAAACGGTGAGCCGTGCGGCACTGTTCTTTAGATTAACGGTCAAATTTTCAAATGGGTGCCGTACGGCACTCAAGGTGTACCGTGCGGCACAGTAGGAGTGCCGTGCGGCACATCTGGCTGCAAAACAGTTTGAAACTTTGGCTTTTCGAAATGATTGATCAGAGGCACATACAAGGTATGAAATGCATTCAAAATGAATTACTTAAAAGGGAGAAAACATTGTATTGAGTATGGGATGTCCCTCCTTGTTGAATCGCTCCGTACGAGGCGATGTTTTCACCGTACGACACGACCAGGAGGTGTGAAATGAAACTGGATTTGCTGTAATTTGGGCATACCAAGCATGGAAATGATACAAGGAATCATTCCACCCTTAGTACCCCTCCCCTCAGGGTACCAAATTCAAGGAATTTGGCGAAACGGGTTTATACCTTCGGTTTCGAACTCTCGGATTAAGCTTCAGATTGAACTTCCGAATGCTGCTGGACACCTCTCTCAACCTCAACTTCACTCTGGTATGGGGGTAAGAAGGATTGAAGGCTTGAGCTTTGGCAAACTTGGAATGGCTTTAGAACCAAGAAAACAGGGGATGAGTCTCTGCCTCAGGTTTGGCTTTGGCAGAGAGAATGATATTGGATTGATTATGGTGGAGATTGTAGCTCAGAGGTTTCGGCAATGAAAAATGGCACTCAAGAGTGGAGTTTCGTGACCGATTTTACACCGAAATTCTCTGGGATGGGGCTCTGGGTTTGGTTCTCTGTCTCTCCTCTCATTGGATTCAATCGGTTCATATAGAGGATGGGTAAGCCATAGCACGCCATTCTTGGTTCTTGCCCAGGGGGACAATGGTGTAGGGAATAGCTCCTTACTTTCGGCCACGACCATCCGGGCGGGGGGACCAACCTCGTCAACATTCTCGACTTGCTGGGAACTCGCAAAAACTGGGAACCCGTAAACAGTACTGTACGGTACACAAACTGTGCCGTGTGGCACAACTTGTGTACCGTGCGGCACAATTGGCCGTTAAAATTCAACAGTCTGCCGTACGTGACTCTGGCTGTTCCGTGCATTGAGAGATGTGTGCCGTGCGGTACTGTTGACTGAGTTGACTTGGAGAGTTCCAATCCGAGAGTTCTTCCGGTCGTTTTCGTTCATCATTGGGGATTAAAATGTACGTGAACGCTCATTTTGGGGTGTCTACAGTTGCCCTTCTTTGACGAGACTTACAATCATTGTGTCGTCGGAAGTCGCGTCAAAGATAGAAGACACCCCTCGATGTGGACGTCCTCGTATGAAAACAAATAGCTAAACATGATGTGTGTGGTCGCGCTCGTGAGAGCTGCCTACGTACCCCGTTGTAGGGATCAGACCAGCGTAGTTCAGTTGAGGCTTTAGAATGCAAGAGACGATAGGAAACATACCTTGATCGGTTTGTGGGAATTGTCATTCTGCTTTTCAACGAGGGAAAAACGAATGATGTGCTATTGGTGCTGAAAAACCGTTTTGTTAATGCCGGAGAGGACTTACGAAACCATTTGTTGCTGACGCAAGAAACCATTTGATGCTGAGGATATGAAACCATTCGGTGGAAACCCGTCCGATGCTGATCGAAATTGTTGTTGTAGATGCCGTTGAGGACTTACTAAACCATTTTGATGTCGAGATAACTGTAGCTAATGCCGTTGAGGACTTACGAAACCATTTGATGCCTTGAAATAATTGTTGCTGATGCCGTAGAGGACTTACAAAACCACCTTATGGAAAACCAGTTGATGTTTATAAACGGTTGTTAAGGTTGTAGCGGGCTTTGCGAAGCTCGTTGGTGCTTGAATACCGTTGTTAATGCCGTAGAGGACTTACGAAACCATGGGTGCTGAGGAAAAACTGTTGTTAATGCCGTTGAGGACTTATAGAACCAGAGAATCGTCGTTAATGCCGTTAAGGACTTGTAAAACCAGTTGATGCTTGAGAAAACCTTCGTTAACGCTGGAGAGGACTTACGAAACCACTTGAGTGTCGAGATAATTGTTGTTAATGCCGGAGAGGACTCACGAAACCACCTGATGCTGATAAAACCGCCGTTAACGCCGGAGTGGACTTACGAAACCATCAGATGCTGATTGAAACTGTTCGTTAATGCCAGTGAGGACTTGCGAAACCGTTCGATGTTTTGAAATAACTGCTCGTTAATGCCGTAGAGGACTTACGAAACCCTGTCCGACTCTGATCGAAATTGTTGTTGTAGATGCCGTTGAGGACTTTCGAAACCATTCGATGTTTTGAAATAATTGTTGCTGATGCCGTAGAGGACTTGCGAAACCACTTTCGATACTGATAGAAGTTGTTAGTAATGCCTTTGAGGACTTAAAAATCCAATCGTTGCTTGAATACTTGTGATGGAACCGATGAGTGCTTACGCGAAGCTGACGCGGGGCAAAATCGAGGATTAGCCTGAGTGAGATTGTTGGAAATCTTGGCTTAGAAGCTCTTGGGAAGGTTGAATCTGGTGCAAAAATCATTAAGAACACAGATGTGTGCCGTGCGGCATCAAGACTGTACCGTGCGGTTGAGATGGAACACCGTGCGGTAAAACTGGAAAATGGGTGTGCCGTGCGATACTCGAAGTGTACCGCACGGTATAGGAGATGTGCCGTACGGCACAAGTGGTATTTTTAACCGCCCGAAATCGTTGGTTTTCTCCCACTTTCAATACATTCAAACTTCTTCGTCGGTTATCTTCTTAGAGAGTAGGAGTCCGAAAACCATTATCTCCTTCAATCTTCTTCTTCTTCCTTTTTTCCCCAAATTTCTTCAAACTTTCGGCACCCTCACACCCAAAATAAAACTTCCCCCTCCCGAGACACATCTGCTATGGCCGATTCCGGCGAAATACCAGTCGATCTCAACATACCCGCCGCCGGTTTGTCATCGTTGGTGCACGGGGGAGGCAATACTTCGTCCGGCGAGCCCGGTAGCGACCCATTCACGGGTACTCCGGCCGACGTTGATTCGTTGCAAAGGGCTTCCGGTTCGGTTTTGATCGGGGCCGAAACGGCATTACCCACACCGGAAACAGTACCGACGGGGCTGGGGGAGACTCACGCGGGCGAGACCCTAACTCCGGTGGAGGTACGGGAGGCCATGGGCGTTGGTGGTGCTGCAGTGGTGGGCGGCAACGATGCTGGTGGTGATTTGGACACCGCACGGCACACTGACAGTGCCGTGCCTGATGTTGGGAGTGCCGCGGTCACGGATAGGAGCACCGTACGGGACGCTGAGGGCGCTGAGGGTGGTGACCTGAGTACTGTGGCTAGCCATGAGGGGCCGGAGACCATGGATATTGATCCTTCAGGTACGGGCGCTTCTCCCTCGATCATTGCTATGGGCTTTAGTGGTATTGATGTTGTTGTAGAGAGAGCCCGCACTCAGGAGAGTGGGTCTCGGGCTGAGGGTATCCCGAGAGATATTCAGGAGGCTGCTTTTGCGACTGATACACCACTGACTAGGAGAGGTCTTGGTGATAGAGATGTTGTGGTTGAGGATGTGACGGGGGGTAGTAGTACTAAGAGTGAGGAGGTACCATTGGTGAGGCGTATAGCCCCAGGTCCAGCTATTGCGATTGGTACTGCCAGAGTGCCAGAGAGTGCTGAGAGAGAGACAGAGGCTTCAGAGCCTCCGCTGTTTACACCTGCTGTTGGTTCTTCCCGTGGGTCTGGTTTGACTTTGGCAGACACTTTGGAGGGGGCGAGAGATGAGGATATAGCAGCGACCTTACAGGAGTTTCCCAGGTTCGAGAATGTCCTGGTTCAGGAGGGCATGGCATCCATTGTTAGGGATGCAGAGCAGGAGAAGAGACAAAGAGAGGCCGAGGTGGCTGCAGGGGAGGGGCGTTTGACTATAGTCTGGGAGGTTGAGTTGGCTTTGGACCACAGAGCTCCGTTTACACCGGCTACCTATGTGCCACGGGTGCACTTCTTTGTCCCCCAGGGGTGCGATACTTATACTCCTTTCCTACCGGTGTACTTGGATACGAATGTGATTCGTGACCGCTCGACCCACATTGCTTATAGGAATCCCTTGGTATGTATCCTCTGTTTATTCTTTTCTGCTTGTGCTTGTTTGCTTGTTTGCCTGTTTGTTTGTACATTCTTGTAGATAATGACTGACTGAGATTATGTCATGCCTTTGTTTAACAGACTCAGAGATCCATGGGCGGTTATGGAGGTTCTGCACATTCTTTGGCATACTACCGTGCGTTGCCAGCACGAGTGAGGGCTTTGGTTGATGCCTCTGGGTTCACCATTTTTATCCAGCTTCTGACAGTGACGAGGACGGATCGCAAGCTGATACGAGCCCTGGTGGAGAGGTGGTGGGATACTACCAACACCTTCCACTTCAGATTCGGGGAGATGACGATCACTCCCCTTGATTTTGCTGCGATCACCGGTCTGAGAGTCGGAGGTGAGCCTATCCCGTTTGACTCAGAGCTGTACTTGGACACTGCTGCCGTGGAGCACTACCTGGGGAGGAGGCCTGGAGGTATTGAGCCGGGGGTGAGGTATACCGTTTTGGTGAGTTTTTGGGACCACGAGCCAGGGTCAGAGGAGGAGGCTAGGCAGATGGCGAGAGCCTACTTGTTGTACCTCTTTGGCGCCTCCCTGTTCCCAAACAGGCAGGGCGTGGTGCACTTGGGTTGGTTGCCTGCACTGGAGAGTTTGGAGACTGCTGGGAGGTTTGACTGGGGCGGCGCCGGTCTGTGTACTGTGTACTGCTTTCTGGGTTGCGTGTGCCGTGGTGTAGGCACGAGCCTTGGTGGTTACTGGAGGGTGCTGGAGGTAAAACTTTCACTTGTATTCCTCTTTCAATGATCATGATAATGCTTTTATCCATGTTTCTTGACTTGACGGTTTTCTGAACATGCAGGTGTGGGCTTATGAGGTGCTGGGTGTATTTGCCCCGGCCAATTTGCATAGCAATGAGGATGTGCTCCCACGTGCCGAGAAGTGGGGATCAGAGTACACAGGAGCCGGCGATCATAAGGGAGATTTGAGGACTTTTAGGCTTTTTCTTGATTCTACCACGGGGGATAGGGTAAGCCTTTTCTATGATTTCAAATATTCATGCTTTCTTGTCTTCCTTTATCCTTGAAACTGACAAACCTTTTTCCTCTTATAGGTGAGGTGGAACGTTTGGCATAGGATGCGCAAGGATTACCTGGTTAGGAGCAGGGAGCTGACACGGAGTCGAGTGCTGCTGGAGTGCCCTTACGGCTGGCGATGGTACTTGGGTGACAGGGTTTCCCGTCAGTCCCTCGGGATTGACCATTTCAGAGTGCCTTCGCCGTTGCCTCCACTTGTTCAGAGGACTGAGGAGTACACCCGAGCTGAGATAGAGAGATACACGGTGCCGACAGAGGTGACCTTCAGTCCTTCGATAGATTATGAGGGTTACTTGAGCACGCACTTGGCATATGATCTGGACATGGAGAACCGTTTGAGGGCCGGTCCTGCTTTACCTGAGTTGAGGAGAGAGATTGAGGTGGTGACCGTTGACGGAGCACTTGGAGTGGTGACGGTGCCTCACATTACTCCTACAGTTACTCTTGCCACGACAGAGGTGACTCTTGATTACCATGCTTGCTTCAATTCCCTTTGTATATCCATATCCATGTATTGCTAATGTATCTGGTATTTCAGATTCCTGTTGAGTGGGCGGCGGCGTCGTACCAGCTGGCGCAGGACTTGCAGGCCATGGTCCGTCAGTTCGTGATGGGCATGGCTCCAGAGGTGCGCCCGCGGGCTGAGCCAGGAGTTGTACTTGGTCGTGGTCAGAGAGCCACCAGAGGGAGGGCGTCGGCCCGTGGTGTTGGAGAGGCTAGCAGAGGTAGAGAGACCAGCCGAGGCACTCGCAGGAGGAAGGAGAGTACTAGCAGTGAGAGAGGAGCTAGCCGAGGGGCCACCCCTAGTGCCGGGGCTGCTGAGGTATACATTGGACTTGCCTTTCCTTTCTGTTTGATCATGCATGCCTTTTATCGTATTCTGACAAACTTTGTTGCTTGTGTAGGGAGCGTCAGGCTCCGGGAGTGCTAGGCGTTCTACGCCTCGAGTTACTTCGGTGACTCCACCTTCAGGCCGAGTCCTTCGTTCTTCTGAGAGACGGAGAGAGAGTGTACAGCAGAGGGAGGAGCCTGCGGAGAGCAGTAGTACTGATGACGACCATGCTACGCCAGAGGAGTATAGACCTCAGGGGTCTGTGCCTCCGAAGCGTCCTCGTACCTGAGACAGTAGTTAGTGGTAGCATTCTACTAGGTGGGGCCTGCGTGCCTTGTTTTGATTTGGGCACTTGTTTATCCCTCTGTATAGATGGCCTGCGAGCCGTAGTAGTTGATGATGCATTGGGCCTCTTTGCCCCTGGATATGGTTATACTTATCATTGGGATATTTTGATCTTGGTTTTATAAAAATTTGCCTTTTAGTCATGCTGTCATTCATATTGGCAATGAATTTGGAAAATCAAAGTTTGCACGTGAGTACTTATCTTTAAAGCAACTGAACTCGAGACCAACAAACATGTATATGGAAAACTCGATTTGCATTTATGGTTGTGACTCATAGGACTCAATGAAATGGGACTAAGCTTTTGAACTCCTATGTGCAATGTATGGACTAACGACAAGAGAATGACGCATGTTGTGCGCATATGCCGGCATTGCCGTTGACACAGGAATGGGATGACTCATGGATACGACATGTTACACCTGAATTGACCACGCTCGTGGGGTGGCATTACCATGAAGTATAGCTCGCTGATACTTCCATTCCTTGGTATTCAAGTCTTCGAGACTTTTGATCATTGGTTTTTGGTTGAGGTTGCCAACCGACCCTTCTAATAGGTCGTAGGTGCGCGCCATGGCTTGCATGCATAAGCTTTGTGCCAAAGAGAAGCATGGAATGAGCCCCGGATGCTCAAGACTGCATTTTGCTGGAATCTGGCCAACTGTGCCGTGCGGCACCAAAACTGTGCCGTGCGGCACTATTAATGTGCCATACGGTACACGCCTGATAGTGCCAAAAAAATCTGCCACTTGCAGCGGATTTCTGGTCCTTCCTTTTGGCGTTTCATCACTTCAACGCACGTCCTAGGGACTTGAAGAGCCATTGTGAGGCACCCTTTGAGGAGACTTACCATTTTTAGCATGATTCCTTGCGGTCTTCGAGTTGGCACATTTTTCGAGGTGGCCTTTCTTTGGAACTTGAAACTTCGTATTGTTCCTCATGCATGGTGGCTATAAAAAGCTGTTTATTCCCTCCCTTATTTGCATTCCAAATTCATAAACTCTTTCCTTGTTAACCCCCCTTTCACAATGGTGGTGAGTTTCTCAGCCTTGATGCGCCCCTGGCTCGATGATCTCGATGGCTTGGACTGGCTGCACTTTCGGGGTCATAGGCTGACTTCCCTCCGTTATATTCGAGACGTGTCCATACGTCCAGAGTTGTTGCGAGCTGCGACACAATTCTGGGACCCTGAGGTGCATGTCTTCCGCTTTGGTCTTCACGAGTTATGCCCCACTGTGGAAGAATTCTTCGCATACCTTGGAGGTTTTGATTTGGCAGAGCCCATCGTTCCTCTCTACGGAGTTGGTTTTGCCCCAGTGTTGTCTTCCAAGCTAGAGATAAGTAACAATGCGGCTAAGTCTTCGATTCGTGGAGGTTTTCTGAACATCCCACGCCTGATTGAAGGATTCCGCTCCAACAACTTTGCTCTGTGCTTGTGTTTACTGGCTGCATTCTTGTTCGTGCAATCTGATGGTCAAGCAAGCTCTTCCCTGGTTGGTGTGGCTATGCAAATTGAGGAGCGTAAGGATGTAGCTCCCATGGTTCTGGCTGAAACTTTGATGGGTCTGGATGGGGTTCATGCCGGTAGGACCGACGTCTTCGAAGGTAGTCCGCTGCTCCTACAGGTAGGCTTCTCACTCAGCTCTCCTTTTTCTGGCTTTTCACTCGTTCTCATTTTACCTCAGCGCTCAGTTCAAAGCTGTCTAAGGCTTCTTACTTGTTTTCTCTCTTTCACACAGCTGTGGTTATGCGACGAGGCTAATCTGCTGGAGCCTGTGCCAAGAAACCGGGTTCATGAAACTCAAGGGTTCGTTATCAGGAATTTCAGGGAGGTTTTTGATGATGTGGGAGGTTGGACTCGGGTTCTTTCCCAGCTCACAGAAGAGGTGATCTCTTGGCGTTTGACTTGGATTGACCTTCCTGACATGGCTATTAGCAACATGGGGCGTCAACAAGTGATTCTGGCAGGCTTGACCCGATGGACCTTCTACGTTCCAAACCGCATCCTCCGTCAACTTGGAGCTCGTCAAGTACCGCCGCCTGCAGGTCCTGAGGATTTCGTCATACCAAATTTCAATGTCACCACCTTCAGGGCTTACCAGAGAAATTGGAGGGAGCGCACGACCATTCCAAGAGACCTATACCCAGTGTTCTTCTTCCGGCACGCTATAAGCGATGGTTGACAAGAGATATTGAAGCAAGAGACAATGGAAACTAAGACAGACTTTAGACTCGATCTTAATGTGCCTGAAATAAGTTGTGCATCCAGTGCTATGGATGTTTTTATTTCTTTTGTTTGAAAGTTTCATGCTCAGCCATGTAATCGAAGAAGCTTTGTTTGAATAAAACTTTGAGTTCTGAGAATTTTCTGCTCTTGATTCTTACTGGTTCTGCCTGCGAAATGTGTATGAGGACTTGGAATCAACTTGAAATATTGTGACCGAACCTCGGGATGAGGCTGCCTACGTATCCCTTGTGGAAAGGAATCAGGTCATGACGTAGTTCAGGACTACAATTGTTTGGTTAGGGTTCGCTCGGGTATTTACACTTTCCTTTTGCGCTCTGAATTTTGCCTAGTACCGCCTTTTCAGGTTTTCGGTCTAGCGAGCTTTTGATTGTTTTTAGCCTTATCTTTTGCCTAAGCCGCCCTTTCGGGTTTTCGACCTAGCAGGCTTTTGCTCTAATTTTTGCCTGGAACTGCCCGGCCTTGCGGTTTTCAGTCCAGCGAGCTTCTCTCAGGGGTAATATCTCTTGAGTTGATCCAAGTTGACCAAAGTAGAAAACTCGTTGCCGTCAAGATCGATGAGTTGTGTTGCACCTCCGGACAAGATCTTCTTGATAATGTAGGGCCCGGCCCATTTTGGTCGAAATTTCCCGCGCGGATCGAACACTGGAGCTCGAATCTCCTTCAAAACTATGTCGCCTTCCTGTAAATCTCTGGACTTCACCTTCTTGTTAAAAGCACGGGCTATTCGGCGTTGATATCCTTGAACATGATATAAAGCTTTAAGCCGCCTTTCATCGAATAGCATGAGCTCTTCAAACCTTGCGTTTTGCCATTCTGCTTCATCAATTCTTGACTCCGCCATGATCCTTAAAGACGGGATTTCGAGTTCGATGGGAAGAACAGCCTCCATGCCGTAAACCAAAGAGTAGGGTGTTGCCCCTGTCGGAGTTCGAATGGACGTCCGGTACCCCCACAATGCCAAAGGCAGTTGTTCGTGCCAATCTCGCGCAGACTCGATGGTCCTCTCTAGTATAGACTTGATGGTTTTGTTGGCTGCTTCCACAGCTCCATTGGTTTGCGGTCGATAAACAGTTGACTTATGAACCTGAATTCCGAATTCTTCAAGAGTCTCTGCCGCTCTCCCCTTAAAATGAACCCCGTTATCTGACACGAAAGCCTGAGGGACCCCGTACCTGTAGATGACGTTCTGCTTGATGAAATGAGCAACCTGGACCGCTGTGAGGGTCGTGTAGGAAGCAGCCTCAACCCACTTGGTAAAGTAGTCAATTGCAACTAAGATGAACTTGTTCCCGTTTGACGCTGCTGGCGTGATCTTGCCGATAACATCTATGCCCCAGACGGAAAAAGGCCAAGGCGAGGTCATGGAATGCAATTCTGATGGCGGGACGTGCATGAGATTGGCATGAATCTGACACTTGTGACATCGTCTCACATATTCGACACATTGAGTCTCCATGGTTGACCAATAATAGCCTTGTCTCAAGACTTTCTTGGCAAGCATCATGCCATTCATATGAGGGCCGCAAACTCCTTTATGAATTTCTTCCATAATCCGGCTGGCTTCTTCTCCGTGTACACACAGTTTGTGCGTCCCACAATAAGATCTCCGATATAGCTGTCCTCCACAAATGATGTACCGAGATGCCAACCTCCGAAGAGCTATTTGGTCTTTCTTGTCTGTTCCTGCCGGATACTCGCTTCTTTCGATGAAGTTCCAAATGTCGTGAAACCACGGCAAGCCATCGTTCGGCTCGTCAATGGCCATGACGTACTCATAAACAGGCTTGTCTCGTTGTTCAATTACAACTGGCCGGAGTCTGACTCCGTTTGGTATTTCAACCATGGAGGCTAGCGTTGCAAGGGCATCGGCGAACCGATTTTTCAATCTTGGCACATGCGTGAAGGTGACCATCTGAAATCGCAGAATCAAATCATCTAGGTCTTGATGATAGGGTTTCAACTTATCTTCCTTGACCTTCCATTCACCGTTTGCTTGTGACACCACCAAGTTCAAGTCTCCGACGACTTCTAGTCTTTTGACTCCAATTTCTAAGGCAGCTTCCATCCCTACAATGCAGGCTTCATACTCTGACTGGTTGTTGGTGACCTCAAAGTTTAACTTGAAAGCCAGAGGGATATGTGATCCTTCTGGGGAAATTAACAGTACTCCGATTCCAAATCCTTTCTGATTGGCTGCTCCATCGAAATACAACGTCCAGACATCGTTGGTGGTCGTCATCACATTCTCATCTGGGAATTCAAATTCCACATCTTCTGGACCTTCTACCGGGTAATTGGCAAGAAATTCGGCGACAGCCCTTCCTTTTACTGACTTTCTGGTAACATATTTGATGTCGAATTCTGCTAGCAAAAGCAACCACCGTGCTAACTTGCCTGTAAGCGCGGGTTTCTCAAACAGATATTTGAGAGGGTCCATTCGAGAAATCAGCACTACAGAGTAAGCCAACATATAGTGTCTCAACTTCTTGGAAGCCCAGACCAAAGCCCAACAAGTCTTCTCCAGGGAAGTGTATCGTTCTTCGCATCCAACCATCTTCTTGCTAATGTAATACACGGCTTTTTCAGATCCGTCTTCTCCTTCTTGTGCTAACATGCATCCCATAGCTGATGAGGTCACCGACAGATATGTACGGGGAAAATTCCACGTAACACTGGATCACGTGCTTCCTTGAATCAACCCTAGATCTGCAAGACAGAAAAAGGGTTAGAGCACCTCTGCCTCTCGTTGGCAAAGGCCCTCCGATGCCTAAGTTAGTATCTCGTACTCTCAGTGCTCAAATTACAATGCGTATGAAAATAGGTTTCACAGCGTACCTTTTGTCATGGTTGTTGCCTTGTATTTATAGGTATAGATGTTCTTCATTTTAGGCATCTTGTGCCCCTGTTTCCTATTCTCTTTAGGAATCCATCTCCTAATAGGACTTTCCTATTAGGGACGAGTTCCCATATCTTATGCTCGATCTCGTCTAGCAGAGGTCTTTCTTTCTATATAGGATTCTTTTCCTATATGGGGTATACTCCTAATCACATTAGGATTTCCCATACTGATCCCTTATTTCACGGGATTGCTCCTTATCTCATAAGGAACCGCTGTAGAGTATTCTGGAATGTCTTGCCGCCTTATTCGTGGCGGTGCCGAGCTTCTACGTAGCTCGGTATGACTCGTACATAATCCAGCTACTCACGCCGAGCTGAATCTATGTATCCCAGAATGCTATTTAAGCTTTTCTCATAGCTTTGCTAACTCGGCCATATCAGGGGCATTCCCTTGTGACCTATACCGAGCTAGCACATCCTGGTATATATTTAATTTATTCAATCATTTTAGCCTTATTCATGGCCAAACCAGCTCGGCACAGGGCTCACGAATACCCTACGTGGTGCCGAGCTATTCACCCTTTCGTGGTGACTGCCATGGGCACGTGTTATGCCTAGTAGTAGGGTAATCAGATTTTACCCACTCCAATTGCTCCCCAGCTCTGCCGCTACTGTCACACATCAGTAGCGTGCAGAGTTTCAACGGTTCTTGATGTACCCTTTGCACACCTTCCCTCCACGTGGGTAGCAACGTCGTTTTCATATTAAATGTGAATGACCCTTTGGTGGCTCGGATAAGTCGAAAGGACGTTTCTGCTGACGTTTCGCGTACGTCACGTTCCACTTCATGGGTTTTTGGGCGGGATAATGATTATTTTATTTATTTTTTTCCTTTTCCCCCAAAACCCCCAAAAACCCTTCTCCTTCTTCCATTACATCTGAAAAAAGGCTAGAGAGAGAGAGCACTTCGTCTGTCATCAACGCCACTCTGTGCCTTCTGCAACCAAGTCTCGTCGGAAAACGCTTCCCGTTTTCGCCGGAAATTGCCATCTTAGGCCCCCTTATCACGTAAGTACGTCTCCTTTCCTTTAGATTTCCCGTTATCCGTCAAAAACCCCTAGGTTTCATTCCTAGTTCCTGTTCATCTTCTTGACATTCTGGGTTTCTACTGTGAAACCCTCACTTTCAGAACAAATGGGTAGATATAGGGCCCTTTTGAGTACCCCTGAGAGAGTGATAGAATTCCGTAGGACCTATGCGATCCCCGCCGATGTCCGCTTCCGGCTGAATGGATCTGAAGATTTAGAGGAGGAGGGCCAGGATGAACTTAAGATTCATATCCCCTTGATCTTCATAGTAGAGGGCGGCCTGAGATTCCCCCTACACCCCTTCTTCAGAGAAGTCTGCTACAGGTGCCAGCTGAACCCTATGCAGCTCTGCCCTAATTTCGTTAGGGTAGTTATGGGCACCCTTGCCCTAAATAGGCTGCTCGGCCTACATCTTGACTGGTGGGACTTACATTACCTCTATAGCGTAGTCCCCACAAATGATAACAATTACTACTTCAAGGCCAGGGACCCTAATCAAAAGCTCATCACCGACCTGCCGAATTCCTCAAAGGGAGAGGCAGATGACTACCTCATAGTCACCGGCAACTGGGAGCCCAGAGATGCCGAGGGGAGGCCCATTGGCTTCGGCTGCCCTACTGCAACAGGCAGATTACGTTAGTATTTCTTCCCGAGCTGTATTACTTTTCATCTTTCCAAAACCCGTAGTTGAACATTTTCTTTCAATGTATGTTTTGCAGCAGACAATCTTAATCATGGTGGACGTTTGATTCACGGCAAACTCCACTGTGAGGATATCGCCAAAGCTCTCTACTTTGACGGTTTTCCACCAACCCCAGTTGGACTCGGCCGTTCCGCTCACAATCTGCTCGGCTATACTCCGTTCTATTGGGGAGGAATTCGCAGGAACGGCGAGCCGCGTACAAGACATCCCTGGCCGCCAACTGTCCCTTTGACCGTCACAGGCCGACCCTCCGACCAAGAGAGGACTCGTGCTCGCAGGGGCCGAGCTAGAAGGGGATCTGCACGCTCTCGGGCCCAAGTGGACCTCCAGCAACAGGTGACCTTTGCTCACATAGAGGAGATCCCAACTGCCATCCCGATCCTCGTTCGTGCCGACCAAGAACCCAGCACATCTGGGAGGGCCTTTGAGGAAGAAGAAGAAGAAGAAAGAGTTGGTGGGTTCGACCATTGCGGGATCGTCCAATCTTTGGCCGAGCAATCGGACCGCCTTGCAGATTCAGACGATTCGCCGGGCTACTCACCCTCTCCCATCCGTGAAGAAATGCCTCGTCAGCCGATTAATCTCCTGGACACCCTTAGCCTGGGTGGAACTTCTCGTGCTCCGCCCCCTGCCAGCGCTATCACCCCTCCTGAAGCACCCTCTCCTCTATCCGAGCGGCAAAGGGAGAAGAGGCCAGTTGATGGTACTTTTGATGATCAGCCTCCCCCTCAGAGGCGAAGGACAGGGAGCCTAGGTTCAAGCCAGCCTCTCGTTGACTCTCCCCCTTTGGTACAGCCATGGGAGCCTCCCCTAGTCCGTCCTGATGGTACCCCTCTCTGCTCGACCGACAAGATTTCTTCCACTGAGGTGGCATTCGGCGTATCTAGAGCTGCCCTTCTCCCTCTCGATATGGAAAGAGAAAGGAGTAGCTCGTTCGACACCTTGATGAAGTCCGTCTTCCAGTCAAGTGTTAAGGTAAGAATTTTGATTTCTGCTATGTCTTTGAATACCGATTTTCTTCTTTGCCTTCCTGCCTGCAACTATGCTTTTGCAATTTTTGTAGATTATGCAGAAAGCCTCTGCCGGTTTCGACCGAGCAAAAGAGGTCGAAAAAGAACTGAAGAAGGAGCAGAAGAGGGCAGACAAAGCCGAGAAGGAGAATGCTCAATATTCTCAGTCTCTAAAGGAAGCCCGAGCTGAGGTGGAGACGCTGAAGGGAGAGCTTGCTGATTTGAGGAAGAGGTCGGAGGAGGTGGAGCACGGCCTGAGCGATCAGTTGACTGTGGCGGAGGCCAAGGCGGAGGCGGAGTATGACCGAGCCGTCCTGGAGGTCACAGAAAATTACAAGGCCCAAATGCCCGCTGTTCAGGATGCTATTTGGGGGGCGGCGTGGAAAAGATGCCTTACCAAGCTTGGCGTTGATGAATCGTCCCCACATTGGGTTGACATGGAGCTGCCGAGCGAGAGGGTTGCCGCCGAAGCCCAACCTGACACTCAGGCTCAGCTTGATCAGTCCATTCTCCCTTCCGAGCAGCCGCAGATCGAAGATGCCGTTTCCGACCCCACTGTTATAAACGGTGGCAATACTGAGAGCTCCGCTGGAGGTATGGACGCTGATCCCAACGCTGCCACTGCTGCAAATGAGCACAGTGAAGAGGCTTGATGCCTTCTTATCTTTTATCTGTTTTAAACTCTATCCGTGGCCCTGTGTGGCTTTGTTGATATCTTTGTTCCTGACCCTGCGTGGTCCTGCTCGGCCATGTGTGGCCTCGTCTTGTTTCTCGTACTTTGGATATTTTGAGCATTTAGTACTTCGTATGCTTATCAAGTTTTGCTGATGTGTTTGTCTGCATGCTAATTGATTTCGTGCAATATTTGTTGCATAAATCCTAAGTTTCTTCATACTTAAAAAATTTTTCGTGCAATATTCGTTGCAAACCCCTAAGTTTCTTCATACTTAGAATTTTTCGTGCAATATTCGTTGCAAACCCCTAAGTTTCTTCATACTTAGAACTTTTCGTGCAATATTCGTTGCAAACCCCTAAGTTTCTTCATACTTAGAACTTTTCGTGCAATATTCGTTGCAAAACCCTAAGTTTTTTCATACTTAGAATTTTTCGTGCAATATTCGTTGCAAACCCCTAAGTTTCTTCATACTTAGAATTTTTCGTGCAATATTCGTTGCAAACCCCTAAGTTTCTTCATACTTAGAACTTTTCGTGCAATATTCGTTGCAAACCCCTAAGTTTCTTCATACTTAGAACTTTTCGTGCAATATTCGTTGCAAAACCCTAAATATACATGTTCCCTGCAGATATATATATCCTCTGCTCCCCAATAGGAATCCAAATTTTTGAAATAGAAATTTCGGTTCATATTAATCAAAATTAGGATAAAAATGCTAGAAACATCAAGAAAAATCTGACTAGCTAACGTTGGCGATTTTACTCGTAATCCCAACCAAAAAACAAATGCCAATTTAGTCATATTTTTTAAAAGAAATGTGATTGCAATCGTAATCACATAAGCAAATTACTGAAAAAACTTTCTAAGGTTCTGGACATTCCATGGTCGTGGAACTGGGTCTCCATCCAGGTCGGCCAAACGGTAGGCCCCAATGCCGGCGATCCCTACGATCTTGTAAGGGCCTTCCCAGTTCGGTCCAAGTTTTCCATCAGTAGATATTTTGGTGTTTGTCAACACTTTCCTCAAGACTAGATCGCCGACCTTGAATTCTCTTGGCTGCACCTTCTTGTTGTAGCTCCTTCGTAGCTGTTCTTGGTATGCTGCTAAGGTGATGAGTGCACGTTCCCTTTTTTCCTCAGCGAAATCTAGCTGCTCGGCCAGGGCTTTATCATTGCCCCCTGACTCCACCAGAGTAGTGCGAATGGTTGGCAAACCAACCTCTAGGGGGATCACCGCCTCTGTTCCGTAGGCCAAGGAGTACGGCGTCTCTCCCGTAGATCGCCGTGGGGTGGTCCTGTAAGCCCAAAGCACGGCTGGAAGCTCATCTGGCCATTTTCCCTTTTTCTTTTCCAACCTCTTCTTGAGACTCTTCAGGATAGTCTTGTTGGAGGCCTCTGCCTGGCCATTGCTCTGCGGGTAGGCAGGGGTCGAGTAATAGTTTCTGATGCCGTACTGAGCACAGAAGGCCTTGAACTTTTTGCCGAACTGGGACCCGTTATCTGAGATAATAGAGTAGGGCACCCCAAACCTTGTGATTATCTTGTTCCAGACGAACTTTTCCACCATAGCTTCTGTGATTTTGGCAAGAGCTTCCCCTTCTATCCATTTGGTGAAGTAGTCAGTGCCAATGAGTAGGAACTTTCGTTTCCCTGTTGCCATAGGGAGAGGTCCTACGATGTCCAATCCCCACTGGGCAAATGGCCATGGACTGGTTAGAGGCAACAGGTCCTCTGCTGGAGCTCGGATGAGGGGTGAAAACCTTTGGCACCTCTCGCAAGTCTTAACGAAAGCCTTTGCATCCTCTTGCATGTACGGCCACCAATATCCCTGGGATATTGCTCGGTGGGCTATGGATCTACCACCAGTGTGTCCCCCACAAGTTCCAGCATGGATCTCATGGAGGAATTTCTGAACAAGGGCTGGGTGTACACACAATAAATATGGACCAAGGAAAGATTTTCTGTAAAGCTTACCTTCTGGAGAGAGCCAAAAGCGTACTGACTTGGTCTTGATTTTGTGTGCTTCCCTCTTATCTTCTGGCAAAGTCCCATCTCGTAGGCATGCCACTATTGGGTCCATCCAGCTCGGCCCCAGCTCTGTTTCCATTACGACTTCTACGGCTCGGCCAATACTTGGTTCGCCCAGATAGTCTACTGTAATTGTGCGGCGATACTCTGTCTTGACCGCTGACCCAAGACAGGCCAGTGAGTCTGCATGTGCGTTCTGTCCCGAGCTGATCTGCTGGATATGGATCCTGTCAAATTTGTCTAGCAAATCCTTGGCTGCTTCTGAGTATGCAGCCATCTTTTCGCTTTTCGTAGCATATTCTCCTGAGAGCTGGTTAACAACTAGCTGGGAATCACAAAATATCCGTAATTTATGTACCTTGAGCTCCAGAGCACTTCTCAGTCCAGCAAGCAAAGCCTCATATTCTGCTACATTGTTTGTGGCACTAAATCCCAGCCGTAGTGCATGCTCCAGGACCAATCCTTCTGGAGAGAAAAGCACAACCCCTGCTCCAGATCCTTTGTTGCAAGCCGACCCATCAACGTAAAGCTTCCATTCGTCTGGTTCCAGATCGGCCATACTCGTTGGCTGCTCGGGATTACTGATTCGCTCCTTTTCGTGGAGAGTTGGTGGCGGTGGGGCCACTGCTGGAGCAAATTCCGCTATGAAATCAGCCAAAACCTGCCCCTTGATTGCTGTTCTGGGCTGATAATCGAGGTCGAACTGACTTAGTTCTACTGACCACTTGGAGATTCTACCAGAGAAATCTGCTTTCCTGAGCAAGGCCCTTAGTGGGTATTCCGTGAATATGGTGATGGGATGTTGCAAGAAGTAGTGGGGCAGCTTTCTTGATGCAACAATGAGAGCATATACCAGTTTTTCCAATGGTAGGTAACGTGTCTCAGCTTCTAACAATGTCCTGCTCACGAAATAGATTGGAGCCTGCTCCGTCCCCTTTATTCGTAGAAGGACCGAGCTGACCGCATGATCAGATACTGCTAAGTATAGTATCAACCGCTCCCCAGTTTCTGGAGTAGAGAGCAAGGGTGGTGATGATAAGTAGCTTTTTAGCTCCTGAAAAGCCCGCTCCTGTTCGGCTCCCCACTCGTATCCTTCTCTCTTCTTCAGAAGTTGAAAGAAAGGTCTGCAGCGGTCTGAGGACTTGCTGATGAAGCGATTGAGTGCTGCTGCCATCCCTGCTAGCCTTTGGACCTCCTTCGTGGTCTTTGGGCTTTGAAGGCCTTGTAAAGCCGTGATTTGATCTGGGTTGGCTTCAATCCCTCTTTTAGTCACTAAGTGCCCAAGAAATTTCCCCGAGCTGACTCCGAAGGCACACTTGGAGGCGTTTAGCTTTAGCTTGAATTTTCTCAGGATGTCGAAAGTTACCCTTAGGTCGGCTAGGTGGTCAGGCTTCATCTTGCTCTTGACTACCATGTCGTCAATATAGACCTCCATAGTCTTGCCGAGCTGTTCTTTGAACATTTTGGTCACCAATCTCTGATAGGTTGCTCCAGCATTCCTCAGCCCAAACGGCATAACCTTGTAGCAATAGAGTCCCCTGGGTGAAATGAAAGATGTCTTTTCCTGGTCGGGCTCGTGCATGGCTATTTGATGATATCCACGGTATGCGTCAAGGAAACTCATCCTCTCATAGCCCGATGTAGCGTCCACAAGCTGATCGATTCTGGGTAGAGGGAAGCTGTCTTTGGGACATGCTTTGTTGAGGCTTGTGAAGTCCACACACACCCTCCACTTTCCGTTCTTCTTCTTGACCACCACAGTGTTGGCCAACCAATCTGGATAGCTCACCTCACGTATGGCATCCGCTTCTAGTAGCCGCTCTACCTCTTCAATCACAGCGTCTGCGTGCTGTGGTGCCGACCTCCTTGCCTTCTGCACAACTGGCTTGTGCTGAGGGTCCACGTTCAGGTGGTGGCATATGATTTCAGGATCTATCCCAGGCATCTCTTGGGGGGTCCAAGCGAATACATCGATGTGGTCTTTAAGGAAGGCGACTAAATCTCTTTCCTCCAGCTCGGGGAGGGTCTCGCCGATCAGGAAATACCTTTCTTCATCGTCCTCTTGAATTTGTATCCTCTTCAACCCTTCCACCATCTTCTTAGTGGGATCACCTCCAACGTCTTCTAAGGTTGGTTGGTCTGGAACCTCAATCGTTTGTACCAGCTCGGCCCTTGGTGATTTCCTCAAAACCATATTGAAACATAGGTCAGCCACCTTTTGGTCGCCTCTAATGCATTCGATGCCATCTGCCCCAGGGTACTTGATCTTCTGATGGTAAGTTGAAGAAACTGCCCTCATTTTGTGCATCCAAGTTCTTCCTATAATCACGTTATAGGAAGAAGGGATGTCTACCACAAGGAAGTCTGTGCTCAGAACCACTGATCCAGCTCGGACGGGCAGCGTGACCTTTCCCATAGGCCATACTGTCTGTGCACTAAAGCCGACCAATGGAACCAGACACTTTTGCAATGAACTTGGAGGGAGCTCCATCTTCTTGAAAGTATTGTAATACATGATCTCTGTGCTGGCCCCTTGGTCAACAAGAATCTTTTCCACGTCGTATTCCCCTATTCGTAGGGTGATTACAAGTGCGTCGTTATGAGGTACTGATACCCCTTCCAGATCATCATCAGTGAAAGTGATTGGGGTCTCCATGATCCCTTCCACCCTTGGCCTCTTCATGCCGAGCTTCATGACTTGTTTTGCCTGTCCGTTGACCCTCTGGATATGTACGGGGAAAATTCCACGTAACACTGGATCACGTGCTTCCTTGAATCAACCCTAGATCTGCAAGACAGAAAAAGGGTTAGAGCACCTCTGCCTCTCGTTGGCAAAGGCCCTCCGATGCCTAAGTTAGTATCTCGTTGTTTGTGTAAGGGGCAACTAATCCATGTATCATATGGATTGTTCCCTTTGGACCTTTCTCGTAGTCCACCTCCTCTACCAGCTCGGCATCATTCTTGACATCAGCCAGGAATTCTTTGAGATGGCCCTCTGCCACCTTCTCATCCAGAAATTTCTTATATTCCACACAGTCTTCAGTCATGTGTCCCCAATCCCTGTGGTAGCTGCAGTGCTGGTTAGTGGCTCTTCTCTTTTCTGGGTTCCCAGTCATCTTTGGGGGCCTTCTGAACCACTGTTCGTTCTTGATCCTGTATAACATCTTATAGATGGGGATGTTGAAAGTTGCCATAACACTGAAGTATGACTTGGGATCTGGGTCGGCTTTCTCCTTCCTTTGCTGAGTGTAATCTTTCCTTCCTGTTGTGAAATCCTTTTTGTACACCCTTGATTCCACAATCTTCTTTTCTGGAAGCTGAGGTTGCCCTGCCACAATCCTTCCTCCAGCTTGCAGGATGTCATCCTCCACCCGTGCATGCTCCTGGATTCTTTCCATGAGTTTGGCCACCGTTTTCACTGGATGCATAGTAAGTGATTCCCGTAACTTACTATGCATGGGCAAGCTCGTCTTGAATGTCGCCAGAGCATATTCCTCACTGCAATTTTCAATCTCGTTGAAAGTCTCCCAATAACGTTTGGAGTATTGCCGCAGTGTCTCATCGTCCTTCTGTCTCATAGAAGTCAATGCATCAAAAGTCTTGGGAGCCGCTCGGCTCGTTAAGAACCGAGCAGTAAATTCTTCAGCTAGTTGAGCCCAACATAGGATTGAACCCTCAGGGAGCTTGTGGTACCAACTCAAAGCCACCTTTCCCAAGCTGGAAGGGAACATCTTGCATAACAAAGCATCATCTTGCTCATGCATGAACATGGCCTGTTGGTAGTGTTGGATGTGAGCCACAGGATCCGTGCTAGTCTCATAAGGGATGAAGGCTGAGTGTTTCACCCTGCTCGGTGTCTTTTCTGCACGAATCCAGTGAGCCAACGGCGACTTTGAGATCTGGCCTAGGGCTTCTTTAGCTGCCTCTCGTGCAGTTTTGGGACCTCCATCGGCTCGGCCAACGTCCCTCCTTCTTGCGTACTGCTCGGGGATATGCTCATTGGATCCAGATCTCTCGTATCTGTCCCTAGCATGCTTCCTTCTTTCTCTCTTTTCCACGGAAACACTCCTGTCTCTCCTCTTTCGTGGAGAGGCAGCTCGGTCCACGGAAGCGTTGTCATGGTGACGATCTTTTCCTTTTTCCTCATAACGCACGGATCTCGACCGTGAACGTAAGTCTTTTTCTTTCTCCTGAAGCTGCTTTTTCAGGTCCTGAATCTCTCGTTCCCGTCGAGTAACTTCACGGGCCAATTCCTCTGCCTCTTGTTCCTTTCTGTCAAGGCTATCCTCCCTCTCTTGGTTCCTCATGTGCCTGTGATCATTCCTCCCTGGGGGGCTCCTGTCCCGTTCACGTCGGGTGGAGGCCCCCCCACCTTTTGGTGGTGTCCTTGAGTGTCTCGCCCTTGGAGAACCATGGCGTATTAGGCGTGTATCCCTGAACTTTGGAATCTCAGGGATATTCCCTATGTCAAACCTCTTTGTTGCTGGTTTTTTCTGTGGTGCTCTCAGTACCGCAGCGGTTTTTTCCACCCTTGAGCCCTTTCTTGTGGTGTATACCAACGTGGTCCCTCCATCGTCTTCCCCCTCTTGCCTCCGTGGGGTGCACAAAAGGGGCTCTGAAAGCACCATTGTTGATCCTTTATTGGAGGGAGACGAACTTCTTGTCAACTCTTTCCCACAGACGGCGCCAATTGTACGGGGAAAATTCCACGTAACACTGGATCACGTGCTTCCTTGAATCAACCCTAGATCTGCACGACAGAAAAAGGGTTAGAGCACCTCTGCCTCTCGTTGGCAAAGGCCCTCCGATGCCTAAGTTAGTATCTCGTACTCTCAGTGCTCAAATTACAATGCGTATGAAAATAGGTTTCACAGCGTACCTTTTGTCATGGTTGTTGCCTTGTATTTATAGGTATAGATGTTCTTCATTTTAGGCATCTTGTGCCCCTGTTTCCTATTCTCTTTAGGAATCCATCTCCTAATAGGACTTTCCTATTAGGGACGAGTTCCCATATCTTATGCTCGATCTCGTCTAGCAGAGGTCTTTCTTTCTATATAGGATTCTTTTCCTATATGGGGTATACTCCTAATCACATTAGGATTTCCCATACTGATCCCTTATTTCACGGGATTGCTCCTTATCTCATAAGGAACCGCTGTAGAGTATTCTGGAATGTCTTGCCGCCTTATTCGTGGCGGTGCCGAGCTTCTACGTAGCTCGGTATGACTCGTACATAATCCAGCTACTCACGCCGAGCTGAATCTATGTATCCCAGAATGCTATTTAAGCTTTTCTCATAGCTTTGCTAACTCGGCCATATCAGGGGCATTCCCTTGTGACCTATACCGAGCTAGCACATCCTGGTATATATTTAATTTATTCAATCATTTTAGCCTTATTCATGGCCAAACCAGCTCGGCACAGGGCTCACGAATACCCTACGTGGTGCCGAGCTATTCACCCTTTCGTGGTGACTGCCATGGGCACGTGTTATGCCTAGTAGTAGGGTAATCAGATTTTACCCACTCCAAGATATAGAATTAAAGGTTGCCCCGGTACTGGAGGCATTAGTACTGGAGGATTCTGCAAGTATTTCTTGACTGCTTCAAAGGCTTTCTGACACCTGTCGTCCCACTTGAATGTCACGTCTTTCTTGAGAAGGTGAAACATCGGCTCGCAAGTTGTGGTTAACTTGGCGATGAATCTGCTAATGAACTGAATTTTGCCGAGGAAACTTCGTACTTCTTTCTCCGTCTGCGGTGGTTCCATTTCAAGGATGGCCTTGATTTTGGATGGATCCACTTCAATTCCTCGGGTTGTGATCATGAAACCCAACATCTTTCCTGCTGTAACTCCGAACGTGCATTTCTCGGGATTGAGACGCAATCTGTACTTGCGAATTCTTTCAAAGAACTTCCTCAGGGCGTGCAGGTGCCCTTCTCTTTCCTTGGATTTGATGATCATGTCGTCCACATACACCTCGACCTCCTTGTGGATCCACTACTACAAAAAGGCATAAAGATCACGGTCTTTTGGTGTGATCTTTCACTTTCAATCTCGGTTGAAAAACCGTGATCTAACCTAGTGTGATTAAAAGTCTCCATCTTTCAATCACGCTTCTAGACCGTGATAAAAACTCATGAAAAACTGTGATTAAAACCAAAAAAAACTGTGATCTTTGACAATATAACATCTCAGTTTTGCCTAAAAACCGTGATTGTTTACAAAGAAAAGATCTCAGTTTTTTTTGTAAAACCATGATTAAAAAATGGAAAAAACCGTGATGAAAAAAAATTCCTCTCTAATATAGGCATCCAAAAATTGCCTTACCTTGCAAACCTTGCTTCCATCTAGATTTGATCCTTTGACCTCTTGCACAAGACAAGCAAGACCTATCCACCCCACCCATTATGCATTTCATTATGTTGTTGAACTATTTAATATATATAGTAGTTTCTGTAGGTCTTTCACTTGCCCATATTAGTTTTTTGAACATTGACTATGATTTTCTAGGCTTTATGTACTCTTATAGTTTCCAAGCTTGTTTGAGAAAATTTAATTTTGGTTACAAAAATATTTTTTTTGGTTCATATTCTATGAGTTTCTGACAACAATTTTTTTTTTTTTTTTTGGTTTAAAAGGGATGTCCCATCTTCCAATTCAGCAAAATTTCCTTCCATCAAAGCATCTAAATCCCTCTTCTCTTTCTCAGCATAATTATGATCCTCCAACTCAATAATTTTCATCAAATTGAAACTTTTCTCCCCATAAAATTTTACTCCCAACTGTTATCCAACATCCATCACATTCTGAGCTTTCTTTAACAAAATAGAAAAATAAGAAAGATCTCAAAAACGTGATAAAAAAATTAGAGTAGGATTTTTTTATCACGGTTAAGTACATAAACCGAGATGAAATACAGTTTTAATCTCGCCCATCTATAAAACGTGATTAAAAATGAAAATGAAATTATCTCACCTTACTTACAATCACACTTTTTAAATGACTGAGATTAAAACTCTTACTTACAATCACACTTTTTAAATGACTGAGATTAAAACTTAATTTTATTTCTATTTTCAATCACGTTTTATAGATGACCGAGATTAAAACTGTCTTTCATCTCGGTTTTTGTACTTAACCGTGATAAAAAATCTAACTCTTATTTTTTAATCACGGTTTTACAAAAACTGAGATCTTTCTTATTTTTGAGGCGTGATCTTTATACCTTTTTGTAGTAGTGATCATATCATGCAACAGAGTTGTAGGAGCCCTCTGGTAAGTAGATCCGGCATTCTTTAACCCAAATGGCATAACCTTGTAACAGTAGGTGCCCCACTCCGTGGTGAAAGTTGTCTTCTCTCGGTCCTCAGGGGCCATGAGAATCTGATTGTAGCCTGAAAAACCATCCATGAACGATAGCAATGCGTGCCCCGCAGTGTTGTCCACGAGTACATCTATATGCGGCAGCGGGAAGTCGTCCTTAGGGCTGGCTTTGTTTAAATCTCTGAAGTCCACACAGACTCTGATCTTCCCGTTCTTTTTGGGAACAGGTACAATGTTTGCGACTCACTGAGGGTACTCTGTGACCATCAAGAACCCCGCGTCTAACTGCTTCTGAACTTCCTTCTTGATTTCCAATACCCTGTCTGGTCTCATCTTCCTCAACTTCTGCTTGACAGGTTTTGCATCTGGATATAGCGGGATTCGATGCTCCACAATTTCTGGATCAATTCCGGGCATGTCCGCGTGAGACCATGCAAAAACATCTTGAAATTCTTTCAGAAGATCCGAGTGAGCTTTAAATTCCTCTGGAGATAGCCCAGAACCAATTTGAACCATTCGCGGATTACTCTCTCCTCTCAGGTTTATTGAAATTACTTCTTCTTTTAGAGGCTGAGCATGCCTTTCATTTTCTCGTTCGATTAGGGATCGGAGTTCTTTTGGAATTCCTTCCTCGAACTCAATCCCATCATCGTCCGGGTTAACACAATTTATTTCAGACACAGCAAGATAAGCAAAGTCAACTTCATTCATTGCAAAAGAGGTGGCCCCAGGGGCGTGATACATGAGAGTGGACTCAAATTCAAAAGAAAAGTGATGACACGGAGGACTGACAGACACATGCATTGACTCAGTAGTGGACCCGAACTCAGTGCTAAACTCAGACTCAATGCTAGATTCTGACTTAGACTCAAATTCAGTGCCAATGTAAACAATTTTAGGTAGAAAAGTGCAGTTTTTATAAATTCCGTTGGCATCCACAATGAGTGAGGTCACATCTCCAAGGGCTTCTTGGCTTAGCATCATCAGCTCCATGTCTCCAATAGGTTCCAAACCAATTGTTATGGCAGCAGACCCATCCTCGACCGTACCCGTCAGACTTTCATCCCCAAACAACGATATCAGATTCCCTGAGTCAAAAACTTCAATCCAGTCAGATTTGCATTGCTCGACCAATTCTTCTAGCTTTGCCGATTCATCATCACTGTCCCATGAGTTGTTGGCGAAGATTTCGAACCCTGGCAGCTTGGTTTTCTTCTCCACCTCCCAAAATGGTTCCGGCTCCCCTTGGTAGATAGCCTCCTTTCCTTTGATAAAACGAATGGGACCTTTCTTTGGTTGAACGCGAGTTCGGGCTTTCCATCCGCTTCCTTTCTCATCTCTACTGGGTTGATACCCAAGGCCGAAGTGGTTACTGTTTACAGGGAACTCCGGGAATTCAGCCATTCCTTGATTGTTGCGGCCTAATCCCAGACCGGGCATGTAAGCCATTTTTCTCATCATTTCAATAGCCGTTGAGCTGATCGAGAAGTCTTCATCCATTTTGATAGTGAGGACTGCCCCAACGGTGTCAAAAGAGAAACCTCCAAGGGCGACGTCTTCTTCTCCATGCGTAATCTCGAGTAGAGGGGCGTTGTCAGAAACATGAGGACGAATCCTAGATTCCCCATAAATAGTTAGAGTTCCTGCGGCTAAACCAAGCTGAACTTTCTGATGCAGCGAAGATGGTACTGCCATGATGTCTGGGTGGTGAAGCCATGGTCTACCCAGCAGCAGGTTGAAAGACGAAGGAATGTCAAGTACGTGGAACTCGACTTTAGACTTGAAATCTTCGACTGACATTTTCAGTTGGACAACTCCAACTACATCCCTGCGTGTATTATCATAAGCACGCACTCCGAGGCTCGATGGTTGGAAATCCTTAGTCGTGAACCCTAGACAGTAGGCTGTACGCAGTGGACAGACATTTAAAGCAGATCCATTATCTAGGAGGATAACAGGGACCCATTTCCCTGTACACTTCATGGTGATGTGTAATGGCTTGTTGTGGCCGGCTCCTTCTGGCGGCAGATCTTTCTCGGTGAATGTTACGACATGTCTTGCCTTGTTTGGCGCAAGCAAGGCCACTAGAGCTTCGGGGGGAGTGTCGGGTGGCACCTCCATGTTTGACAGAGTTTTGATCAATTTCTGACGGTGTTCCCTGGATGAGGAAAGCAGCCCCCAGATGGATATAGATGCTGGAGTTCTTTCAAGTTGCTTCCGGACGGGGCTTTCCACTAGCACGGGATTCCTCTGCGGTGGTTGAATGATAACTTCTGGTGTTTGAGTGACGCCAGAACCTTCTGGGTTACTTGGAATTGAATCATGTTGGACGGGATCGTCCCAAACAAATGCCCCAGCTCGAGCGTGGTTAGAGGTTTGGCCTCCTTGCAGGTTGGCAGGTTGATAGATTCGTCCGCTTCGTGTTACTCGGTTGACCGACGGTGGCTCTTCATCCCAAAAGTCTGAAAATTCGTTGACCTTTCGCTTCCCAGCCTTGATGGATTCCAGCTTCCGCTGAGTATCAAAATACTCGGTCCAAAAACCTGCGAGACTGCTCTCGACTTTCTGCTTCTCGATTTTAACATCTCCCATCTTCTTTTCCAGATTTTCCACCGCTCGATCATGCCAAAATGAATCGTCCAGCATGGTTTTGTTGACAGTCCACATTCCACCGTTGTGAAACTGGATATCGATCACGTCTTCTTCAGTCCAAAATGAATCCGTGGGATCCTCCGTCAGAGCGGAAACATTTGACTGAGGATGAAACGGCACGGATGGCCGAGACAAAGATTCGTTGGTAATGTAAGCTTGAGGAAACCACTCATGATCCCCAAAGATGGTTTCTATGGCAGAATGTCCTTCAATTCCAAGAAGTGGAGGTGGCAGCGAATTGTCTGGAAGGTTGCTGCTAGGGACCCAATGATAAACCTCTCCGAGTGTCCGGTTCCATATGTCTCCGGGTTCTTCAAACAGAATAGGGAGTGAAACTGCATCAAGTGGATCAGCACAAATTGCCTCCCACCTTTCCCGCCAATCTTCTTGTTCATTTGGCTCCACGTATGCGAAAGTATGTACCATACTGGCGATGCATACAACTTTGTCAATCCTACAGATGTTGGAATCTGTTGGTATAGAGACAACTGGTTTGTTATGAGAGTCGGGGATGATGAACCGGCTTGGGTCCCACTCCTGGCGGAACTCTTCCCAGTCTCGATCATTCATAGCCCATTCTTCACTTTCTGTGATATCCGCCCATCTTGGTTTTGACCCTGATTTGATGCTTGTGAGGGAGCAAACTTCCGAATCTTCCGATACGGGAACAACTGGTTTAGGCTCGGTGGCCGGTATGATGTAACGGTTCGGGTTTAATTTAGTGGAGCTTGGGTTATTTGGAGTGGAGCTGAAGGAGATTTGGTTGATTCGGGTATTGGGTTGGTGTTCCGGCATGGGGTTAGAGACGGTGTTTGGCTTTTTATGGGGGAGTGGAATTGTTCCATCTTCAATGAGATCTTGGATCTTGTGTTTAAGACGGATACAATTGTTGGTGTGATGGCCGGACATTTGGTGGTAGGAACAGAAGGCGTTCGGGTTATGGTTTGGAGGAAGCACTTTGGGTGGCTCGCGAGGCTCCAGTGGTTTGATGACGTCCTTTTCAAGGAGCTTTTGGTAAACAGTTGTTAAGGGAAAAGGGAATTGGTAGAAATTTCTTGCTTGCCGGGTTGGCTGGGCTGCTATCTGGTTAATAGGCTCGGTTTTGGTTGGTTTGGGGTTTGAGGAGCTGGCCTGGGCATGATTGTACTGTTTGGTTCCAAACAGGGTATTGCTGTTGCCAGAGTAAACTCGCCTGGGTTTGACAGATTCTCCTTTCTCAAATATACCAGTTCTGAGTGCATCTTCTACTGCGAGGCCGGCCTCGTAGAAAGTTTTGAAGTCAGCGGTGGTTTGGAAAACCACCAAGTGCTTTGCAAAGTCGGGTGCCAAGTTCTTCATGATGATTCTCATCTGTTCTTTCTCTGAGGGTCGATCCATCATCTGAGATGCTTTCCCTCTCCACCTTCTGATAAAGTCCGCAAAGGACTCATTGGCTCCCATCCTGGTTGCATCCAATTCTCGGATAGTCATCTCAAGCTGAACATTGTAATTGTACTGGGCCATGAAAGCTGCCCCAATATCCTCCCAACTTCCTTTCTTTGAAATGTCAAGATTTAAGAACCATCGCAGTGCTGGCCCTGTCAATGTTTGCTGAAACATTTGACCCATAGCATTATTTTCAATGTTGTACATGGACAGAGTGCCCACGTATGCTTGTAGATGAGCTCTCGGGTCTCCGCCCCCATCAAATTTCTCCCAGGTTATGGGCTTGAATCCCTCTGGGAGTTTGGCGCCGGGAAATAGACACAACTTGTCCATGTCAACACCCGTGGCGGCTATCTTCTCCTGTTTCTGAACAGATTCCTCGAGTTTGGTGACTTTTGCCATCACTGCCTCCAAATTCGGATGCTCTTGCGGAGGGGGTTGCCCCTCTAGTGGCTTGTTCTGAAAAGTTAAACCTTGTATTAGGAGTAATATTTCAGCCATTTGATTATCACTGCGTTCCCGCTGTTCTTCCAAGGCTAGCCTGAGAGCCTCGATTTCACTTTTGCCTGCCATATTTGTAGGGTCTGCTGAATCTAACTGGACTGCTTTTGACTCAGTTCGAATTAATCGTTGTTCAGGAGTTCTGGTCCAACTAGGTACAGTACTCTTCTTGCCCTTACCAATGATTGAAACTGATAGCGGAAAAATGAACTTAGTGACTGGTGGCAAAGAAATGCTATGTGCAGGAATTTATGTACAAATGAAAGAATGATGCATGATGTGCAATGCAACCACAGCTTTTGGAAAGGATTGCCCCAATTTTCAGTGCTTTGTTCAATATATCTGAATTTTTGATTTTCTTGCAAAATGAAGGCCGAACCTTTAGGGGTTGCCTACGTATCCCCATTTCAGAGGAATCAGGCCATGACGTAGTTCGGGACTACGATCGGCTCTTTTCTTTATCATAGGAAAAGCACTAACTCCATAAAGCAAAGTACAGACTGACTCAATAAAGCAAAGTACAAACTCGATAAGCAAAATACAAACTCGATAAACAAAATACAGACTCGATAAACAAAATACAGACTCGATAAGCAAAACACAAATTTGGCATCCTCAAAAAGGGCCCTTTTGGCTTGATCTGCTGACCACTGGCTGGCTGTTGATTCTTAGTCCGACTCCGTTGTTGGACTTGCTCGGGGAGCATTCCGGACTTGATTCTCCTTGAGTTGCTTGGGAGACAGATTATCATTCAGAAGGAGACCGTTTTCAATGCAGCTTTCGCAATCACACTCATCCCAGTATTTGTGTCCCGTCACTGGGTCTTGGAAGTAGTAGACTGGTGTGCCGTCTGGTTGGAAGTTCTTGACTGGCGGCATGATGTCCACTTCTTTATTATCACTTTCTTGCTCCACCCTGACGGTGATTTTATCGGGGATATCCTTGGCTCCGTTGTCTGCAGGGAGGTGGAGTTTCCAACCTCGATCATTCGCATATTCAGAGTCGTCCCATTGAAGAGTTAAACCCGGCTGATCGGACGTGGCTAGTTGGTGAAGCAACCCTTCAAGCTTGTCTTTATCTGGCACCTCATTCCCCATCTCTTCATTATCTATCTCTTCAAGTATCCACACCGGTGCCCCATGATGGATGGTAAAGGTGGACTTGAGCTTCTTGCTTCCGGATTGATTGCTCATTTTTGGTTACAGACTCTGATAAAAGAAATACAACATTCTATTTACCAAGAGGAAGAGAGCCAATCGCAGAATTTTCTTTGAAAAGAGTTTATTTTATTGGACAGAGCATTTGATTATCGGGAAAATCCTTCTTATTACTGTGGAAGTGAGGATGTGACAACCTAGGGTAAAAGCTACCATGTATGCGCATGCAAGACAGGTAAACGACAAGTGGTTAATCAGTTAATCAAGACAATATCACATAATCTTAACCTGTGGGCTCCTGTCCTGGGTTGGAAGGTTCTAGGTTAACTACATGCAAAGGCCGGTTTTGGTTTAGGGGGTTCCCCGGACTAGAGCCAATATTTGCCTCCCAGTGCCAAGTGTACTACATGGCAAAGGTCGAGCGGCAGGCTGACTCATCATGGTCCAGGGTTGCTGAGCATCCGGGGATGTCCTAACACCAGTGAACTGGGTAGGGTAACCAAGACGCAGCAGCGGGGTTTATCCAACATCGATGCAAGTGATGCAAAAGTTCAGCAATAAAATTGTTTTCAAAAATCTCACAAATATTTTTCAAGCTTGGCTCGCTTTTTAAATTAATCAAAATTTTGAAATTCTACTCATGCGAACAACCGAGAAAGCTCCAGTCCAGACTGATCGGGCTTTCACCCTGACATCAATCCTTTCTAGTACAGCGTGAAGCACGTACTTGGTGTCAAGCCTTCGAATGGTCATTTTACAAGTGTAAAATTTCAAAATAAAGATTAACTTAAAATATCGTAGTCCCCAGCGGAGTCGCCATTTTGTGGACGGTCGACTTCCACGCGGTTCAGGCAATGGTTTTCGAAACGGTTCGAAAAATAAGGATTTTAGAGTCGCCACCCGGGTTTTGGGAAAATAGTTTGGGACCCGAGAAACCAATTCGAAAATGATGATTTCGAGAGAGTGACTTATAAAACCAATTGAAAACCAGAGATTCGTTTCGGATCCGGGAGCCAGGTTACGAACAGGGAAGGGTTTTAATGCACCCTGTTTGCCCGATTAAAAAAATCGGTCTTTACTAAATATTTGTGAGATTTTATTAGAAAACGATTTTATTGCTGAACATTAACAGATAAACATTTAAATTAAACAAAACAGATGATAATAATGAGAAAAACAGATGACTGATATTGTAATTACCAGAAATCAAACGAAAATCCAAACTTCAAACTGTTCCTGCAGGGGAAGGTTCAAATTTCACATTTTACCAGAAAAGTATGCCGTGCGGCACACTGGATGTACCGTGCGGCACAAATGGTGAGCCGTGCGGCACTGTTCTTCAGATTAACGGTCAAATTTTCAAATGGGTGCCGTACGGCACTCAAGGTGTACCGTGCGGCACAGTAGGAGTGTCGTGCGGCACATCTGGCTGCAAAACAGTTTGAAACTTTGGCTTTTCGAAATGATTGATCAGAGGCACATACAAGGTATGAAATGCATTCAAAATGAATTACTTAAAAGGGAGAAAACATTGTATTGAGTATGGGATGTCCCTCCTTGTTGAATCGCTCCGTACGAGGCGATGTTTTCACCGTACGACGCGACCAGGAGGTGTGAAATGAAACTGGATTTGCTGTAATTTGGGCATACCAAGCATGGAAATGATACAAGGAATCATTCCACCCTTAGTACCCCTCCCCTCAGGGTACCAAATTCAAGGAATTTGGCGAAACGGGTTTATACCTTCGGTTTCGAACTCTCGGATTAAGCTTCAGATTGAACTTCTGAATGCTGCTGGACACCTCTCTCAACCTCAACTTCACTCTGGTATGGGGGTAAGAAGGATTGAAGGCTTGAGCTTTAGCAAACTTGGAATGGCTTTAGAACCAAGAAAACAGGGGATGAGTCTCTGCCTCAGGTTTGGCTTTGGCAGAGAGAATGATATTGGATTGATTATGATGGAGATTGTAGCTCAGAGGTTTCGGCAATGAAAAATGGCACTCAAGAGTGGAGTTTCGTGACCGATTTTACACCGAAATTCTCTGGGATGGGGCTCTGGGTTTGGTTCTCTGTCTCTCCTCTCATTGGATTCAATCGGTTCATATAGAGGATGGGTAAGCCATAGCACGCCGTTCTTGGTTCTTGCCCAGGGGGACAATGGTGTAGGGAATAGCTCCTTACTTTCGGCCACGACCATCCGGGCGGGGGGACCAACCTCGTCAACATTCTCGGCTTGCTGGGAACTCGCAAAAACTGGGAACCCGTAAACAGTACCGTACGGTACACAAACTGTGCCGTGCGGCACAACTTGTGTACCGTGCGGCACAACTGGCCGTTAAAATTCAACAGTCTGCTGTACGTGACTCTGGCTGTTCCGTGCGTTGAGAGATGTGTGCTGTGCGGTACTGTTGACTGAGTTGACTTGGAGAGTTCCAATCCGAGAGTTCTTCCGGTCGTTTCCGTTCATCATTGGGGATTAAAATGTACGTGAACGCTCATTTTGGGGTGTCTACATCGAGCCTGGTGGAGACTCCCCTTAGAAGGTTACTAC
>CM037152.1:165614-176243 GCA_020921065.1 Vaccinium darrowii | reverse complement strand
AAACCGTTCCAAGCCGAGGGGGCATAGTTTCACTTGCTATCATTGCCAGGAAGAGGGGCATATAAAGAGGAACTGTCCAAGGTTTAAGGCGGGGAAAGAGAAAATTCCACCGAAGGAGGCAGCATTGGCTTTTCAGGATTCCGATGATGAGTTGGCATTGGCAGTGTTAGATGCTACGGATGCAGGGAAATCAGATTGGGTACTGAATTTGGGGTGCTCATATCATATCTGCAGGGATAGATCACAGTTTTGGGAGTACGAGGCATGCGATGGAGGTCTTGTCCGGATGGCTAACGGTTCTGCGAATAGAGTTGTTGGCAAGGGGACAGTGAAGTTTCAGGTGCCGAGTGGGAAGACTGTGAAGGCAGCGGGAGTAAGGCACGTGCCAGGAGTGAGGAAGAACTTGATATCTCTCGGGATGCTTGATGAGAGAGGATGTAGTTTTTCTGCTAATTCTGGAGTACTTCAGATTTCTGTTGGAGAGCGGGATATATTGCTGGGTAAGAAATTTGGTGGGTTGTACAGACTTGCGGGATCTGTCGTGACAGGAAGGGCTGCTGTTAGACATGGAGCAAGTGGTATAGGGAGAACAGTTGGGCAGGAGAAGCGCCATTTGCTGACACGTACACGGAGAGAGCAGGGTTGCTCAGGAGTTGTGCGGGATTCAGGCCTGAAGGAGAAACAATGGGTGCGGGTTGTCCATGAGAAAGCCCAGGGGAAGAAGACTGATATTTTGGGGGTCCCGACGAGGCCAAAAGGAGTTTCTTTCGCTCTTGATATGCTTGATGGTAGTGGTCTCTCCGAATTTGTCAACACGGGGGGAGGGACACTATCACCAAGGACGCCGAGCCAATGAGTCTCGGCCGCACCCCAGTTGAGGGGGTGCGGGCACCCTAATTGAGGGGGTGCGGGCGCTTCTATTGGTGAGCGCATAGATGGGCGCTTCTGTTGGAGAGCGCGGGCGCTTCTGTTGGTGAGCGCATACACTTCGGGTTTGAGGTGTGCGAGTGGAGGCATTCTTTTTTAGGGGATGCAGTACTCGGGATTTTCTGATTGGCTGCAGAGTCTGATTTTGCAAGGATACACTCTTTCGGGATTTGTGTGCTCTGTGGTGGTGCATGGATGCTCGAATGGTTAGTGACACAGGCGCTTGCCAGAGTTAGCTGATTGGAGGAGGCGACATGGGAGTGTTGTAGACGACTTTGCCCACTCGGTGTGGAGGGGGTGATTGTTGGGATTCCACCCCGTGTGGGCTATTGGGCTTAGGGTTGGGAGGGGCTAGGGTTTATTGATGTATTCTATATAACTCGGACTTGTCTTGTTTATTGTGTGTGACAAAAAGAGAGAGAGGCAGAGAGTTAGAGAGAGATACACGAGTGGCTCGGTGAGTTTCATTATTGTGAGATTGTGAGTGTGAGTGTGTAAACACAACAGATACGAATTTTTCTCCGGATTATAGTGAAACCCCCCTCCCCGTGGAAGTAGGTCCGATTTGGCCGAACCACGTATATCTGTGTGTTGCTTTCTCTTGATTTATTGCTTCTGTTGCGTGTGGTGCGTTGTTGGAATCGTAACATTGAGTATGCAACATACATTGTTGGTATTTTCATATATGGCTTTGAGAATTGATGGTCTCAGTGTCTCATATTCATGTTTCCAAGTACCTCATATCTTATAGTCTTGGGAAGAACTGAAATATCAAAACCAGAGTTCAAAGGAGAACTGAAATATCAAAACCAGAATTCATGACCGTGATAAAAACAAAGCTCAATTTTGTAGTCTTCTATTTCAAGCTCGGAAGTGTGATGGCCTAGGTGTAAAACTCGACGTTGTTGTCTCAAGCTCTTTCTTCAACTAATAACAAAGCTTCAAGTTCCTTTCTACGGCACTCTAATTCCTGGAAAGTAGAGTAGTTTAAGAGTTTTTTTTTTTCTTTTTTTTTTTTGGTACTTCGGAAATGTTATAAAAGAACTAAAGGAGAGTAGCAAGATGCATCAGAAGTGCATGCGTTGAGTTACAAAACAAGATAGAGGAACACATAAACAAAGCACTAGTCTAAGATTTGCCTAATGTTAAGCTGGTCCCTAATCACAAACTCCCTGATGGATCTGGGAGGGACAGTAGAAACAATAAGGTCCTCCTCTTGCTCAGCTCCAAGGTGTGCAAGATGATCAGTGCATTGATTTGCATCGCGGTAGGTGTGGACAAGGGAGCAATTCGATCTGTGGAGAAGGTAGTGCCCATCGTTTATGATATTCCGCTGGGGGTGATTCGGACTAGCTCCGTCATTGAACAAAATAACAGCAGTTTGGGAGTCAGACTCAATCTGGATATGTGATAGGCCTTTCTCCAAAATGATAGTTAGACCTCTGTAGATTGCCCAAACTTCTGTCTCCAAGCTAGTGGCTGCCACCATTTTACCGTGGTATCCAAGAACCCAGACACCTTGTTCATTTATGAAAATCCCACCAAAGCCTGCATTTCCATTGCTATCATAGCGGCATCCATCAGTGTTCAGCTTCAAATTACCTGTGATGGGAGGACACCAAAGAGTTAAACGTCTTATAGGAGGGTCAGGCGCGAGAGGAGTTTTAAATGCCTCCACTATCTCGGCTGCATAAGAAGTTAACACCTTGATACTCACAGTAGCCACCGAATCAACATTATCAAAACTCTTGCGGTTGCGATCTTTCCATAATTGCCAAAGGGTGCTACAAAAAAGAGTATTCCAAGGTATTAAGCCTCCCAAGTCTAATATTTTCCTCTTTTTCAAGTTGTAGGAAAGCCAATCGATAGTGGAGCTATTAAAACTATCTCGCATATGCCTGCCCGAAGGGATGCTATCCCAAATAACCTTGGCTTTGGGGCATTCCTTAAAAAGGTGGAGTAAAGATTCCGGAGAGTTATTGCAACGGGGACACAAATCAGAAGAAATGATATTTCTCCTAGCGCGAAGGGTGTTAGTGGGGAGTTTGTTATGGAATAGAAGCCAAATGAAGGATTTGAGCTTTTGAGGCAATTGAAGCTTCCATATCCATTTCCATCCTTTAGGATCTTGATCATCATGGTTAAGAAGATCATAGGCACTTGAGGCAGAGCAATTTCCAGTAGTAGAATGCACCCAAGAAGGATGATCACAGTTAGGAGAAAATAGAGGGAGATTAATAGCAAGAATATCAGCCTTGGTAGAATCATCAATAAGGTGATCAATGCAATTCAAATCCCATCTCCCATTATCAATAATGCTAGCAACCTTGCTATGATTGAGAGTGTGTGTGCCTGGATGTTTCTCAGCCAAAGGGGTGTTGCCACACCACCAATCATTCCAAAGATCCACTGACCTACCATCACCAATGGACCATTTAATACCCTCCTTAAGAGTGTTTCTGGTGTGTATAATACTCCGCCAAGTATGGGAAGCATTACGGTTGCGAGGCCAAGACTGGATGGAGTGGTGACTAAGATATTTGTCTCTAAGTATTTGAACCCACAAAGTCTCTTCATTGATGTAAATTTTCCAGCCAAGTTTGGTAAGAAGCGACAAATTTTGAGTGCGAGCCTTCTTTAAACCAAGGCCCCCAAGGTCTTTATTCTTGCAAACTCTATGCCAATTCACAAGGTGAATTTTTTTCCTATCTGGGGTATCACCCCAGAGGAAATTTCTATTAATGCGGTCAAGTTTATCACAAATGTTGGAAGGAAAATGCATAGTTTGCATAGAATAACTAGGGATAGTAGAGGAAGAGGCTTGAATAAGGGTGGCCCGACCCGCAAGCATGAGGGTGTTAAACTTCCATCCAGCCAGTCTGGCTTGGACTTTTTCAGTTATGCATTTGAAGTGATCTTTATTGGCTCGTTTGTGCAGAAGAGGCACTCCAAGGTAAGTACCAAGGTCATTGGTGAGGCTGATGCCACAAACCGAGCTCAATCTACGGGCTTTGTTCCTAGGAACATTGGTTGAGACAAACAATTTGGACTTGTTGAAGTTAATAGTCTGACCCGAAATATTACAAAAATCATTGAGGACTTCTATGATGGCATTGCAATTAGAGGTGGTGGCTTGTCCAAAAATAATGAGGTCATCCGCAAAGAAAAGGTGGGTGAGATCAACAGAACCTTTGGAAATTTTAATGCCTTTCCAATGCCCTTCCCTGCATTTGATATCAATAAGAATAGATAATCTTTCCATGCAAAGAACAAAGAGGTAGGGGGAAAGAGGGTCGCCTTGTCTCAATCCCCGACCGGGAGAAAATTCTTCTAGTTTCTCACCATTCCAAAGGATGGTAGTTTTAACATTGGTAACGCAACTCATGATAAGGCTGGTCCAAGAAGGGTTAAAATTGAAGAAGATGAGGGTATCAAGGAGGAACTTCCAAGAAATTTTATCATAGGCTTTTTCCAAGTCAATCTTTAACACAATACCTCCTTTTTTCCCTTTCTTATGCTGGAGAGTGTGAAGCATTTCCTGGGTTATGATAATGTTGTCGCTAGTAGATCTCCCCGGGATAAAGCTACTTTGATAAAGGCCGATGATTTTGCACAAAAGGGGTCTAAGTCTAGCCACGATAATTTTGGTGATTATTTTGTAGCTGACATTACACAAACTAATGGGACGAAACAATTTAATATTATCCGGATTGTCAGTTTTAGGAATGAGAGCAATGAGGGTTTTATTGACATCATCCGGGATAAGACACTTATCAAAACAACTTTTAATGAGGAGACAGACATCCTCACCTATGATCTTCCAGAACTTGTGATAAAATATGGCTTGAATACCATCAGGGCCAGGGGCTTTGTAAGGGGAAATGTTTTTGACAGTGTTCCAGATCTCAACATTGCTAATGGGAATGCAAAGGTTCTGGTTATCCTCACTCGAGAGAGTTTTATGATTATTAGCAACGAGGCAAGTACCCGGGGTATTGTTTTGATTGCGAAAAAGATCTTTAAAATAATTTTGGACCATGCTTCTAATACTATCCGGGTTATCAATCCAAACATTAGCATCATCCTTAAGCAAAGAGATTTTAGCTTTCCTCCTCCGTATAATAGTCGAAAGATGAAAATACCGGGTATTTCGTTCTCCCAAAACAATCCATTTGGATCTAGATTTTTGAAACCATAGCAATTCTTCTTGGGCAAGGATATTATTGAAATCAGCAACAAGGTCTTTTTCAAGGGAAGCTAAATTATGGGAAAATTTCATATTTTGAGAAGTTTGTATCCCATTGATTCTAGCAAGGAGCCACCTCTTTTTCCTGAAAATATTGCCGAAAACATTTTTGTTCCAAGAAGAGGCAGCCTGGGAGAGATTATCCAGTTTGTTTTGAAAATTATTGCCAAACCAATTATTCACAACAAGGTTTTCAAATGAGGGGTCAAGAATCCAAGCGGCCTCAAAACGGAAAGGTCTATTGATGCGGGGAGGGTTAGTGATGCCATGCATATGAATGAGCAGGGGAGAATGATCAGAGTAAGTACGAGGGAGAATCTGAATCATACCTTCAGGGAAGAGGGAACGCCACTCTTCATTACACAAACCTCTATCCAGATGCTTTGCAACATGGGCGTTTCCTTGGCGGCCATTGGTCCAGGTGAATTTGGCCCCAGAAAAGCCAAGGTCCACTAGGTTACAAGCATTGATGTTGTCTATGAATTTCCTCCTTTGGCTGTAGCTGGTGTCCGGGGCTAAGCTCCTAGATTCGTCTGATGAGGCAGTGTCATTGAGGTCTCCTGCTAAGAGCCAAGGTTTGCGGTTCGTGATGGCATAGTTCTTCAGATCTTCCCAGAGGATTTCCCGAAGTCTGGGGTTAGGACTGGCATAGAGGGCAGAGAAAATCCATTCTTCGTATCCATTCTTTTTTATATTGACATGGATAGCTTGGCTAGTTACTGAGATGGTGTAGACGCTGACTTTGGAAGGATCCCAGAGGACCCAAATGCCACCCATACGACCAATAGGATCTATATAGGTATCACGAGTGAGACCCTGGTTTCTAAAGAAAAAACCCATCGAAGAGATACTCACTTTGGTTTCAACCAGAGCAACAATTTCTGGTTTATGCACTCTGATCATTTCACTGAAATTTTGCTTGAAGCGGTCATTACCCGCACCTCTGCAGTTCCAAATCAGTATTTTGTAGCTATCCATTAAAAAATTTGAGTCAAGAGAAACGCAACCTGGAGGGTTAAGTAGGGCTTGCATGTTCGCCAGCGTTGGCTTCATCTTCCTGCTCGGTGACAATGATATCTTGTGAGTTGGACTGTTTCCTAGGAACAGATCGGTGTTCTTGAGCTTCAGGTCTAGGCCCTCTGTCCACCACGCCACTCCGATTAGGTGAGGTGCTTCTATCTCCGCTTCTAACCACATTTTCACCTTGTGGTAGCTGACCCTGGCTGGAAGCAGTTCTGGCAAACTCATGGTATGTCTGGGTTTGGAGCAGGCCAAGATCAGGGGGGTGGTTGTGAGGTGTAGGTGTGGCTGCGGAGGAGTAATCTCTATCAGAGAGGGTGATATCAGGGGGTTCTTTAGGGTTGGGTAAATCAAGTTCAACTATGATAGCATCTGTGGGGCTAAAAATGGGTTGTTTTGTTGGGTTATAGATGATTTTTTAAGGAGGGGGTTGGTCTCAAACCTGTGACTGGGTTGGGAAGAGCTCACTTTGTTATTGGAGCTAGAAGAATTGGGGTTTTTGGGCTTGGCTAATGAAGCCTTGGAATTTCTTGGAGTGTCAATGGGCCGTTGTTGCGTTTTTCCTTGTTGGGCCATGGGTCCCTTGCTCTTTCCTGTATCATTCTTGCTAGGGCCAGCCTCTCTCGTTAGCCCATTTGAAGACGGGCCGGTTTTTGTCTGAGGGTGGGTCTTGGGTTTGCTTTCTTTTTGGGCTTCTCCGTGTGATTGACCAGTGGGCTTGTTTTTGAAAGGGTTTCTCCTTGTAACTAGCATCCATTCCCCAAAGCCCAATTCCTTGGGTTGCTCCGGAACAATAATTCCGTTGTAATTAACAGCTATTGTGTCAGGAATGACAGTGTTTTCAACGGCCTCATTGCCAGAGGTCGCATCATCCTTCTTCTCCGGCGCCGGTGAAGAGGAGCAGATTCCTTTCCGGTGGCCTGCCCTGCCAGAAGCAAAACAAATTAAATGGATATGTTCATATTCTATGGTATAATCATATTTACCTATTGCAACAGAAACTTCAAGAGGTTTGCTTAGATCAAGTTCCACGCAAACGCGGGCGTAGCTTCCGCGGAGTCCGTCGATGGTGTTGGTGTCGACTTTGAGGGGTTTCCCCAATTTGGCTGCAATGATGAGGAGACTCTCTTCGTCATAGTATTCATATGGCAGGAATTTGAAGCGCATCCAAACGGCCGTTTTCACAGCAGGCGCCATATCGGCTTTAAACTGTGGATGCCATTTACGGACAGTGAGATAGTGGTCTTGTATGATCCACGGTCCTCCCAGATACACTCTGTTGTAGTCAGATCTCGATTCAAAGCGGATAAGATAGAATCCCAAACCTAAATCAACGGGCGTGAAAAGCCCTTCAAGATTCCAAAGGTTTGAGATTCTATCCATTAGAGCTTTGAAGCCCATGTTTCTGCCCAAGAGTTTGATGATGAGGCATCCCTTGTGATTTTGACGGATTCGTTTGAGGTGATCTTTGGAAAAAACAACTTTGATTTTGGACAGGGTTTTCGAAGGTTCTGAATCAGAGTCCTCCTCATCACTGTCTTCATCGAGGATGAGTGGCTGGGATTGTGGGGTCACCATAGAGGGGATGTGGGCATTCAGAAGGGCAGCTTTAAAGGAACGAGCATTTTCTGTGATTTTCCTCTGTGGGACCGTGGCCTGAGCCCCTTCATCACTGAGGAAAGGTAACGCATCTGTGATGATTTCATCTTCAGTTTCTTGGAGGGAGGGATTTTCCTCAGCATCCATGGCTGTGATTTCCTCCATATGAGATGTATCTTGAGGGGTGCTTTTGATCTTCTTGGTACTGCGTTCAAGATGGTCAGTTTCCTCTGCGGATTTTGGATCTGAGGTTGAGATCGGTGATGTGTCAGAAGGGAGCATTCTAGAGAGATAAAGTCTCAACAACCGTTACAGTGCAAAAGAATTGTTACTACTATTGTAGAGTTTTTTTTTTTCATCAGCAAGTTGAGAGTTTTTTTTTTTTCATCAGCAAGGCAAGAGATTCGATGATGCAAATTCTGTACCAAATTGATGTCTCTATAACTGAATTGGACCCCTATCAATTGTGGACAACCACTACACTGGTATATAAAACAACAATTGACATCAATTGAGAGGAATATAATGCCTTATGTTAGAGGAATCCAAAGACTGTACAAGCTTAGGTATAATCAATGTTCAAGAAGCACGTTAGTTTATCCAAATACTAGATCGAACTGACTGTCATGGAACCAAGCCAGAAATAGAGCTTAGTTTTTTTGTCTTTAAACAACAATGGTGACCACTTCGGCACCGCAATCGTATGGTGGCTGCCTACTACCTGGCTTTGTTGGAGTATTTTTGTGTGGTTCATACACTTAGGGAGGACTCCACGGAAATATGTAGTACTGTTTAGGAGTATTGGGGGCACCATGTGGCGGTGTCCCAAGACCACCAAGTAATTTTTATACAAAGATGAATTGGGTTTAAAGTTGAGAAATAATCTCATATGGTGTTGTCATCAGATCGCAATGGGGTGGTGTTTTAACTTTTAATTGTTGCGGAGGAAAGGATTGCTTTCAAGTAAAGTAAAGAAATAATCTAATATGGGATTATTTCGATTCCCATTTACTTTACGATTATAATTGGCAGGTGGATAGACAAAGTGTTAGTGTTATCTTTTCTTTTCTACGAAACTTTTTTTACTATCCCTTTCAGTACGTTATTGGCGGGTCCACAAACAGAGTGGTATCCTTTCTTTTCTATGAAACTTTTTTCCCTACCCCTTTCATTACGTACGTTTTTTGTGAGTCCACAAACAGAGTGGTTGTATTTGTCATAAAGTAGATACACCAATGAAGACTTCTTCTATGTTCTTGGCAAGGTGACCAAAATATTTGTTTCATTTCCTCTCACTCAGTAAAAATCCAACAAGATCAATTTGGTGTTCATTGCACCGCCAAATATGTAATTCCTTTGCCGGAAAAAAAGAATTAGAATCATGAACAATGTTTGCTCATTTCCTATCCTCAGAATGTCAAATTGTTAACATTTCTCGAAACACTAATTCGATAATAAAAAGCGGATGGTACAAATCTCCACATGTAACGACCAAAAAGAGATAACTTTGTACGAAAACGGGGTGTGAAACATATAGATATCATGTGGTATGTGTGCTAGTGACAATCGTTTCACAGGCACACCAGCACACTCATTTTCTGAGTTTTTGGGTACAAATAGCATCTCATTAGGGGAAAAAAACCTCAAAATAATAAAAAAGCTCCTATGCCAACACAAGAGGCGGGCCCACATGCCCCACACACATATATACAAACACTTGGACACACTCGTGTGATGAGCAAATAAACAAGGATACCTGCAGAATTGATGTGCAAAGATAGACCATTGCAGTTATAGTTGATTCCAAATGAGGAGATGGAGCCCAAAACATCCGTCGGGTATTTTTTCATGTCATGGCTTGCTATCAGCCCTCCTTTCATGTCATGGCTTGCTGTGAAGCACCCGTTGGGTGGTTTTTCATGTCATGGCACGCTGAGAAGCACCCGTCGAGTGGTTTTTTCATGTCATGACACGCTGTCAAGCACCTGTCGGGTGTTTTTTCATCTCATGGCTTGCTGTGAAGCACCCGTTGGGTGGTTTTTCATGTCATGGCATGTTGTCACGAACTAGAATTTGTGTTGCGTGTTGCAAGTGCAATGCCGAAGGCTAAGCACGAATGTCGTCTTTCCTGTCCCGCGATTTCACCCGAGGGATGCTTGCTCGATGCCGGTGGTATCACCGTGTCATGAAATTGTGTAGTAGCGCTTCTTGCGCGAAGCGCATTAGTAATGGCATTGTGATACCAAGGGCTTGGGCGGGATATTCCTTGGTTTCCTCAAAGGCGTTATCCAGTGCTATGTGTTTGGTGTTGCAATGCAATAGGCGGCCTCGTGCTTTGCTAATCGAGATCCATTGCCGATGGATTGCGTGAACGCCCTACGGGCTTGTAGTGCTTTCTTACGGCCTTGGATCTCCTTTGGCAATGGCACTGCCGGCCTTGGATTTTCCTTTGGCTATGGCACTGTCCCTTCCGGAAAGCTTGTCTCCTTGTTGTGTCAAGCATGCTTCCTTGATGACGCATTGGTGTTCCGCGAGGGATACCTCCTTGTCGAGAGGAAGCACGTTACTCGAGTCCCGAACTAGAATTTGTGTCGCGTGTTGCAAGTGCAATGCCGAAGGCTAAGCATGGATGCTGTCTTTCCTGTCCTGCGATTTCACCTAAGGGATGCTTTGCTCGATGCTGGTGGTATCACCGTGTCATGAAATTGTGTAGTAGCGCTTCTTGCGCGAGGCGCATTAGTAATGGCGTTATGATGCCAAGGGCTTGGGCAGGATACTCCTTGGTTTCCTCAAAGGCGTCATCCAGTGTTATGCGTTTGGTGTTGCAATGCAATAGG
>CM037152.1:138114-160614 GCA_020921065.1 Vaccinium darrowii | reverse complement strand
CTCACAAGCCGAGTAGCTCCAAAAACCTTTGATGCATTGACCTCCATGAGACAGAGGGATGATGAGACCCTGCGTCAGTACTCAAAGCGCTACTGGGAAACTTTCAACGAAATCGAAAATTGTAGTGAGGAGTATGCTCTAGCAACATTCAAAACAAGTCTGCCCATGCATAGTAAGCTACGAGAATCACTTACCATGCACCTAGTCAAGACTGTGGCCAAATTGATGGAGAGAATTCAGGAGCATGCACGGGTAGAAGATGATATCCTACAGGCTGGAGGGAAGATCGTAGCTAGGCAACCTCAGCTCCCAGAGAAGAGGACGGTGGAGCCAAAGGTATACAAGAAGGACTTCACAACGGGAAGGAAGGATTATGCACAGCAGAGGAAGGACAAAGTTGATCCAGACCCCAAGTCATATTTCAGCGTCATGGCAACTTTCAATATACCTATCTACAAAATGCTGTACAGGATCAAGAATGAACAGTGGTTCAGAAGACCCCCAAAGATGACTAGGAACCTGGAGAAAAGGAGGGCCACTAATCATCACTGCAGCTATCACAGGGATTGGGGACATATGACTGAGGATTGTGTGGAGTACAAGAAGTTCCTAGATGAGAAGGTGGCAGAGGGCCATCTAAAGGAATTCTTGGCCGATAGCAAGAACGACGCCGACCTGATAGAAGAAATGGACTACGAGAAAGGTCCGAGGGGAATGATCCATATGATACATGGATTGGTTGCCCCATACATAAATAATGAAATAAGGCACATCCAGAGGGTCAACGGACAAGCAAAGCAGGTCATGAAGCTCGGCATGAAAAAGGCCGAGGGCAGAAGGGGTCATGGAGACCCCAATCACCTTCACTGATGACGACCTGGATGGGGTATCAGTACCCCATAACGACGCATTAGTGATCACCCTACGAATAAGGGAATACGACGTGGAGAAGATTCTTGTTGATCAAGGGGCTAGCACAGAAATCATGTACTACGACGCCTTCAAAAGAATGGAGCTCCCAACCAGCTCGTTGCAGAAGTGTCTCGTCCCCCTAGTTGGCTTCAGTGCACAGACAGTGTGGCCTATGGGAAAGGTCACACTGCCCGTCCGAGCAAGGTCAGTAGTACTAAAAATGGATTTCCTCGTGGTGGACATCCCCTCCTCCTATAACGTGATTATAGGAAGAACATGGATGCACAAAATGAAGGCAGTCTCCTTAACTTACCACCAGAAGATCAAATACCCCGGAGCAGATGGAATAGAATGCATAAAAGGCAGCCAAAAAGTGGCCGATCAGTGTTTCACCATGGTCTTAAGGAAATCCCCAAGGGCCGAGCTGGTACAAACGGTTGAAGTCCCAGATCAACCAACCTTGGAGGACGTCGGGGGCGATCCTACCAAGAAGATGGTGGAAGGGTTGAAGAAAATACAGATTCAGGAGGACGATGCAGAAAAGTATTTCCTGATCGGCGAGACCCTCTCCGAGTTGGAGGAAAGAGATTTGGTCACCTTCCTTAAAGACCACATCGATGTGTTCGCTTGGACCCCCCAGGAGATGCCTGGAATAGATCCTAAAGTCATCTGCCACCACTTGAACGTGGATCCTCAGCACAAGCCAGTTGTGCAGAAGGCAAGGAGGTCGGCACCGCAGCACGCAGATGCTGTAATTGAGGAGGTAGAACGACTACTACAAGCAGATGCCATATGTGAAGTGAGCTATCCAGATTGGTTGGCCAACATTGTGGTAGTCAAGAAAAAGAACAGAAAGTGGAGGGTATGTGTGGACTTCACAAGCCTCAACAAAGCATGCCCCAAAGATAGCTTCCCGCTTCCCAGAATTGATCATCTTGTGGACGCTACATCAGGCTATAAGAGGATGAGTTTCCTTGACGCATATCGAGGATACCATCAAATAGCTATGTACAAACCAGATTAGGAGAAGACATCTTTTATCTCTCCAAGGGGGCTCTACTGCTACAAAGTTATGCCGTTTGGGCTAAGGAACGCTGGAGTAACCTACCAAAGGTTGGTTACTAAAATGTTCAAAGAACAGCTCGGCAAGACCATGGAAGTCTACATCGACGACATGGTGGTAACAAGCAGAATAAAGCTTGATCACCTCGCCGACCTAAAGGTAACTTTCAACATTCTGAGAGAATACAAGCTGAAGTTAAACGCTTCGAAATGTGCCTTTGGGGAAGTTTCTTGGGCACTTAGTGACTAAGAGGGGGATTGAAGCCAACCCAGATCAAATCACGGCTCTACAAAGCCTTCAAAGCCCGAAGACCACGAAGGAGGTCCAAAGGCTAATAGGGATGATAGTAGCTCTTAATCGCTTCATCAGCAAGTCCTCAGACCGCTGCAGACCTTTCTTTCAACTTCTGAAGAAGAGAGAAGGATACGAGTGGGGAGCCGAACAGGAACAGGCTTTCCAGGAGTTGAAATTTTACTTGTCATCACCTCCTTTACTCTCTACTCCAGAACTGGGGAGCGGTTGATATTATATTTAGCAGTATCTAATCATGCGGTCAACTCGGTTCTCCTACGAATAAAGGGGACAGAGCAGGCTCCAATTTATTTTATAAGCAAGACATTGTTAGATGCTGAGACACGCTACCTACCACTAGAGAAGTTGGTATACGCTCTCGTTATCGCATCAAGAAAATTGCCCCATTATTTCTTACAGCACCCCATCACTGTGTTCACTGAGCATCCATTGAGGGCTTTGCTTAGGAAGGCAGATTTTTCAGGGAGGATCTCGAAGTGGTCTATAGAGCTGAGCCAATTTGACCTTGATTATCAGCCTAGAATGGCAATCAAAGGGCAAATTTTGGCTGATTTTGTAGCAGAGTTTACCCCGACAGTGGCTCCACCACCACCAGCTCTCCACGAGAAGGAGCAAATCAACAATCCCGAGCAGCCAACGAGAATGGCCAAAATAAATCTAGACGAGTGGAGGCTCTACGTCGATGGATCAGCCTGCAACAAAGGATCCGGAGCAGGGGTAGTACTTTTCTCTCCAGAAGGAGTGGTTTTGGAGCAAGCACTACGACTTGGATTTAGTGCCACTAACAATGTAGCAGAGTACGAAGCCCTGATCGCTGGATTAAGAAGTGCCCTGGAACTCAAGGTAAAAAAATTGAGAATATTTTGTGACTCACAGTTAGTGGTTAACCAACTTTCAGGGGAATACGCTACGAAAAGCGAGAAGATGGCCGCGTACTCAGAAGCGGCCAAGGTCCTACTTGATAAATTTGATGAGGTTCACATTCAGCAAATCAGCTCGGGCCAGAACGCTCATGCAGATTCATTGGCTTGCTTGGGATCAGCAGTCAAGACAGAATATCGCCGCACGGTGGCAGTGGATTACCTGAGCGAACCAAGCATTGGCCGAGCAGTGGAGATCGTGATGGAAACAGATTTTGGGGCAAGCTGGATGGATCCAATAGTAGCATACCTACGAGATGGGACCTTGCCAGAGGATAAGAGGGAGGCACACAAAATCAAAACCAAGTCAGTATGTTTCTGGCTCTCTCCAGAAGGTAAGCTTTACATAAAGTCTTTCCTTGGTCCATATCTATTGTTGTGCACCCAGTACTTGTTCAAAAATTCCTCCATGAGATCCATGCTGGAACTTGTGGGGGACACACTGGTGGAAGATCCATAGCCCACCGAGCAATATCCCAGGGATATTGGTGGCCCTACATGCAGGAGGATGCAAAGGCTTTTGTCAAGACTTGTGAAAAGTGCCAGAGGTTTTCTCCCCTAATCCGAGCTCCAGTAGAGGATCTGCTACCCCTGACTAGCCCATGGCCATTTGCCCAATGGGGCTTGGACACCGTGGGTCCTCTCCCCATGGCAACAGGGAAACGAAAATTCCTACTCATTGGCACTGACTACTTCACTAAATGGATAGAGGGGGAAGCTCTTGCCAAAATCACAGAAGCAATGTTGGAAAGGTTTGTGTGGAACAAGATAATCACAAGGTTTGGAGTACCCTACTCCATCATCTCAGATAACGGGTCCCAGTTTGGCAAGAAGTTCAAAGCCTTCTGTGCTCAGTACGGCATCAGAAACTATTATTCCACCCTAGCTTACCCACAGAGCAATGGACAGGCAGAGGCCTCAAACAAGACTATCCTGAAGAGTCTCAAGAAAAGGTTGGAGAAGAAAAAGGGAAAATGGCCCGATGAACTTCCAGCCGTGCTCTGGGCATACAGGACCACCCCACGGCGATTTACGGGAGAAACGCCGTACTCCCTCGCTTATGGAACTGAGGCAGTGATTCCTTTGGAAATTGGTTTACCAACCATTCGCACTACCCTCGTGGAATCAGAAGGCAACGATAAAGCCCTTGCAGAGCAACTCGACCTTGCTGAGGAAAAGAGAGAGCGTGCACTCATCACCTTAGCAGCATATCAGGAACAGCTATGAAGAAGCTACAATAAGAAGGTGCAGCCAAGGGAATTCAAGGTCGGGGATTTAGTCCTAAGGAGAGTACTGGCCAACACAAAAGTATCCACTGATGGAAAGCTCGGACCAAACTGGGAAGGCCCATACAAAATTGTGGGGATTGCTGGCATTGGGGCCTATCGATTGGCCGACCTGGATGGAGACCCAGTTCCACGACCGTGGAATGTCCAGAACCTTAGGAAATTCTTCCAGTAACATGTTCACGTGATTAAGAATACAATCACGTCTCCTTGGTGAATAGGAAAAGATTCATATTTGTTTTTAGTACCTAGTTGGGATTACGAGTACAATCACCAACGCTAGTTATTCAGTTTTTTCTTAATATTTCTAATATTAATGAAATTTTATCTTTTCTTATCATGATTTTGATTAATATGAACCGAAATTTCTACCTCAAAAGTTTGGATTCCTATTGGGGAGCAGAGAATGCGTAGATTTGCAACGAGTATTGCAAAAAATCCTAAGGACGAATAAGCTTAGGTTTGTAACGAGTATTGCAAGAAATCCGAAGTATGAATAACCTTAGATTTGCAACGAGTATTGCAAGAAATCCTAAGTATGAATAAACTTAGATTTGCAACGAGTATTGCAAGAAATCCTAAGTATGAATAAACTTAGATTCGCAACGAGTATTGCAAGAAATCCTAAGTATGAATACACTTGGACCTGCAACGAACATTGCAACAAATCCAAGTATCCGCAATGAACACTGTAATAATTCCTAAGTATGAAAACACTTAGACTATGAAAGGCTCAAGTAAGAAGATACTTGAATCGTTACGCATGCAGGTAAATTTCTCAACAACAAAGCTTGATGAAAAGAACCAAGTACGAAAACACTTAAACGGAAACACTTAGCAAAAATATCAAAGTATTGGAAAGGCCACACCTGGCCGAGCAAGGACCACGCAGGGTCAGGAGTAAAATCCAGGGAAAGAAAGAGAAACGACGAAGTTTCAAAGCAGGGGTCAAGCCTCTTCACTAAGCCCGGAGGCATCAGTGGAAGGGGTAGGATCAGGGTTGTTACCACCACCTTCTGGGGCAGAGAGGTCGGCGGGGGTGCCATCAGTACGGGTCTGCTCGGAGGGAAGCTCGGTCTGGTTTTCAGGATCAGGCTGGGCCTGGGCATTTGCTTGAACTCGAGCAGCAACCATTTCACTCGGCAGCTCTATATCAACCCAATGGGGGGAAGACTCATCAATGCCGAGCTTCTCAAGGCAGCGCCGCCAAGCTGCCCCCCATATGGTATCCTGCACGGCTGGCATCTGCGCCTTGTAATTCTCTGTGACCTCCAGGACGGCTCGATCATACTCCGCCTCGGCCTTGGCCTCTGCCGCAGTTAGCTGGTCACTCAGGCCATGCTCCACTTCCTCCGACCTCTTCCTCAGATCGGCGAGCTCTCCCTTTAGCGTCTCCACCTCAGCTCGGGCTTCCTTTAGAAATTGAGAATACTGAGCATTCTCCTTCTCGGCTTTATTCGCCCTCCTCTGCTCCTTCTTCAGTTCTTTTTCGGCCTCTTTTGCTTGGTCGAAACCGACGGAGGCTTTCTGCATAATCTGCAATTTGCAAGGGCACAGCTAAGGGCAGGGAAGAAAAGGAAAATTCAGTACTCAAGAACAAGACAGGAATCAAACTTCGTACCTTGGCACTTGACTGAAAGATAGACTTCATAAGAGTGTCATATGAGCTACTCTTCTCCCTTTCCATGTCAAGGGGGAGAAGGGCAACTCTAGACACGCCGAACGCCACCTCGGTGGAAGAGATCTTGTCGATCGAGTTGAAGGGAATGCCATTAGGACGGACCAGGGGAGGCTCCCATGGCTGCGCCAAGGGGGGAGAGTCAATGAGATGCTGGCTTGAGCCCAAGCTCCCTGCCCTTCGCCTCTGAGGGGGAGGTTGATCATCAGGAGTACTATCAACTGGCCTCTTCTCCCTCTGTCGCTCAGATAGAGAAGCGGGTGCTTCAGGAGGAGTGACAGCACGGGCAGGAGGCGGAGCACGGGTAACCCCGCCCAGGTTCAGGGTATCCAGAAGATTGATCGGCTGACGAGGCATTTCTTCTCAGACTGGAGAGGGGGAGTAGCCTGGTGAGTCGTCCGAATCCGCAAGAAGGTCAGATTGCTCGGCCAAAGATTGGACGAGTCCGCGATGGTCAAACCCACCAACTCCTTCTTCTTCCTCTTCTTCTTCTTCAACGACTCTCCCGGACGTGCTGGGCTCTTGGTCGGCTCGAACAAGAATTGGGATGGCGGTTGGAATCTCTTCAATATGAGCGAACGTCACCTGCTGCTGAAGATCTATTGGGGTTCGAGAGCGCGTAGAACCCCTTCTAGCTCGGCCCCTTCGAGCGCGAGTCCTTTCTTGGTCGGATGGTCGGCCTGTAATGGTCAGTGGACCGGCTGGCGGCCAGGGGTGTCTCGAGCGCGGCTCGCCGTTTCTGCGAATTCCTCCCCAGTAGGACGGGGTGTAGCCTAGCAGCAAGTGAGCAGAACGACCGAGGCCGACTGGGGTCGGAGCAAAACCGTCAAAGTAGAGGGCTTTGGTGATGTCCTCACAGTGGAGTCTGCCGTGTATCAAATGACCACCGTAATTGAGGTTGTCCGCTGCAAAACGACGTAATAAAGAGGTGGTCAGCTACAGTTTTTAGAAAGACAAAAAAAAAAGCCAGCTAGGGAAAAAGTACTAATGCAGTCCGCCTGTTGCAGTGGGGCAGGCAAAGCCAATGGGCCTCCCCTCGGCATCTCTGGGCTCCTAGTTGCCAGTGACTACGAGGAAGTCATCTGCCTCTCCCTTTGAGGAATTTGGCAGGTCGGTGATGAGCTTTTGGTTGGGATCCCTGGCTTTGAAATAGTAATTATTGTCGACTGTGGGAACTACACTGTAAAGGTAGTGCAGATCCCACCAATCTAGATTCAGGCCGAGCAGCCTGGTTAGGGCAACCGTGCCCATGACCACCCTAACAAAGTTGGGGTAGAGTTGCATAGGGTTTAGCTGGCATCTACTACAGACTTCCCTAAAAAAGGGGTGTAAAGGGAGCCTAAGGCCTCCTTCCACGATGAAGATCAGAGGGATGAGAATCTTTTGTTCATCCAAACCTACCTCTCTCAAGTCGTTTTGATTATTTAGTCTGAATTGAATGTCAGTAGGGATGTTGTATTTCTGTCGAAACTCTATCACTTTCTGGGGATTACTAAGGAGGGCCCTGTGCCTACCCATGTCTAACTAAGGATTTAGGGTTTCGCAGTTGGAACCCAGGAAATAAGAAGATAAATGAGCGTAGGAAACAACGAAGATGACGAACACGAGAATGGAAATGAAGAAAATCAGGAAAGGGCAAAAACAAAGAAGGTCACTTACGTGAAAAGATGAACCTAAAAAGGTACTTTCCGGCAGGGAAAGAAGAGATTTTTCGACGAAAATCGGAGGAAGAACTGTGGTCGCAGAAAGCTTGAACGTCGTTGATGGCGGATGAAGTCTTCTCTCTCTTCTGTGCTTTTGACAAATATGAAGTGAAGGAGAAGGGGAGAAGTTTTTTGAGTTTGGAAGGTTTTGGGAGGGAAAAATAATGATTATCCCGCCCGAAACCCTATAAAGGTGGAACGTGATGTATGGGAAACGTCAGAAGAATCGTCCTTTGGGCTTATCCGAGCCAGCAAAGGGTCACTTCGCATTTAATACGAAAGCAACGTTGCCACTCACGTGGATGGAAGGCGTGCAAAGGAATGCATCAGGAGCCGTTGAAGCTCTGCACACCGCTGACGAGTGACAGCAGTGACAGAGCTGGGGAGCAATTGGAGTGGGTAAATAGATCGGCACCACATAGGGAGTCGGCGAGCCCTGTGCCGAGCTGTATTGACCATGGATAGGGTCAGAATAAACTAAGTAAGTTAATACATCAGGATGCCCTAGCTCGGCGTGAGGCATAGAGGGGTGTCCCGATATGGCCGAGCTAGGTAGGGTACGAGTATAGCTTGAATAGCATTCTGGAATACGTAATGCAGCTCGGCGTAAAGAGCTAAGTTATGTACGAGTTATTCCGAGCTATGTGGAAGCACGGCACCGCCACGAATAAGGCGGTGAGACATTCCAGAATATTCTACAGTGGCTCCTTATGAGGTAAGGAGCAATCCCGTAGAGAAAGGGATTGATATGGGAAGTCCTAACGTGATTAGGAGTATACCAACTATAGGAAAGAATCCTATCTGGAAAGGAAGACTCCTGCTAGACGAGATCTAGCAGGGTATGGAGACTCGTCCCTAATAGGAAAGTCCTATTAGGAAAAGGATTCCTAAAGAGAATAGGAAACAGGGGCACGAGATGCCTAAATATGAAGAACATCTACACCTATAAATATAAGGGAATAACCATGACAAAAGGTACGCTGTGAAAACCCAATTTTCATATGCATTGAGATTTGAGTACGAGATACTAACTTAGGCATCGGAGGGCCTTTGCCAAGGAGAGGCAAAGGTGCTCTAACCCCTTTGTCTGTCTTGCAGATTTAGGGTTGATTCAAGGAAGCACGTGATCCAGGGTTACGTGGATTTATCCCCGTACACTTGGCTAACGGCTTTCATGCCTCAAATCCAAAGTGCATACCCTAGGGGATACCTCCTTGCTGAGAGGAAGCACTACGCTTGTGGCCCGATCGAAATGCATTGGGCCGCATGTTGCAATGCAATGCTGAAGGCTTGCACGGATGTCATCTTTCCTGTCCTGCGATTTCACCCGAGGGATGCTTGCTCGATGCCGGTGGTATCACCGTGTCATGAAATTGTGTAGTACCGCTTCTTGCGAGAGTGTAGACACCCCAAAATGAGACTCTCGTATACATTTAAATCCCCGATGATGAAAGGAAATGCCCGGAAGGCCTTTCGGATTGAAATTCTCCAAGTCAACTCAGTACCGTACGGTACTCATCTCTCACGCACGACACAGCCCCAGTCACATACAACATTCTTTTGAATTTTGGCAATGGAAGTGTGCCGTACGGCACTGTCATTTGTCAAACAGCTTTTGCAGAGTTCCCAGCAGCTCAAAATGTTGACGAATTTGCTTCTCTGCTCATTATGATTTCGTGCGAAGATGGAAGGCTACCTCCTAGCCATCATCACCATGAGTAAAGGCCAAGAAAACTTGATGATTACGTTCACTTATTCCCTATATAAGTTGATCGATTCCGACGAAAAAAGGATCCAAAAAATTTTGATGCAAAGAAGATCATGGAATCCTACTCTTAAGTTCTGTTAAGAAATACTTCTCCCATTACAAATCATCTTCACAATCTCCAGAAATCAACCCAACCATTCCTCCCAAAACAAACCCGATCAAAAACCTACCCCCTGTTTTCGGTTCAAACCCGTGAGGTAGTCACTCCAAAGCTTGCTCAAGTCCCAACCATCAATTCTCTCTGTAACAATATCAGATTGAAGTTAGAAGTTCAGAGGAGCTCAAGCCATATTCAGAACTTCAAGAAAGAAGCTTAATCCGAGAGTTCAAAACCGAAGGTATAAACCCGTTTTGCCAAAACTCTTAGTTTTGGTACCCTGAGGGGAGGGGTACCAAGTATGGAATGATCCCCAATATCATCTCCATGCTTGGTATGCCCATATCACATTGAAATCAGTTCTATTTCATACCTCCCGGTCGCGTCGTACGGTAAAAACACCGCCTCGGACAGAGCGATTCAATGAGGAGGAACATCCCCCACTTAAACACATTGTCTTCTCACTCAAAATGGTTTGTTTTTAACTGTATTTCATGCCTTGTATGCATCTGTATTTCATTATTTTCGAAAACCAAAGTTTGAACTGTTTGTAAAGGAAACAGTGCCGCACGGCACTCCCACTATGCCGCACGGTACACATGGAGTGTTGTACGGCACTTTTTTTTTTACCGTTGATGGATGAACAGTGCCGCACGGCACACTCTCTGTACCGCACGGTACACCCAGTGTGCCTCACGACACACTTTCCTCGTAAAATCCAAAATTTTGAACAGTACCTTGCATGAACAGTTTAAGCTCTAGATTTTCGCGTGTTTACTGTAAATTACATACTAGTTATTTGCTTTTCATTATTATCGTCTGCTTTGCTTGATTTAAATGTTTATTTGTTAAAGTTCGGCATTAAAACATTTTCTAAAAATCCCACAAATGTTTAGTAAAGACCGATTTTTAATCGGGTGAACGGGGTGCATTAAAACCCTTCCCCATTCGTAACCTGGCTCCCGAATCCAAAACGAATCTCTGGTTTCAAAATTGTTTTCTGAATTATTTTCTCCATCATTTTCAAATTGGTTTCTCGGGTCCTAAACCATTTTTCGAAAACCCGGGTGGCGACTCTATTTTTCAAATCAAACCACCGGCGTGGAGGTCGACCGTCCACAAAATGGGAACTCCGTTGGGGATCCTCAAATTAATCTCTAGTTTGGCATTTTTATACTTATGAACTTCCCGAAAGCTTGCCGAAACGAAAACGCCTAGCGCTATCGCAAGAAAGGAATGGCGGATTAACAGGGCCTCGCCCGGCCATCCTGACTGGAGCTTGTTGGGTTGTTTATCTGTGTAAAGATATCAAAGAAGAAATTAATTTGGAGAGCCAAACTTGAAAAACATTTGTGGGATTTTTGAAAACAGTTTTATTGCTAAACTTTTGCATCACTTGCATCGATGTTAGATAAACTCTGCTGCTGCGTCTTGGTTACCCTACCCAGTTCGCTGGTGTTAGGACATCCCCAGATGCTCAGCAATCCTGGACCGTGATGGCAAAGGTCAAGCGGCAGGCTGACTCACCAGGCTACTCCCCCTCTCCAGTCCGAGAAGAAATGCCTCGTCAATCGATCAATCTTCTAGATACCCTGAACCTGGGCGGGTTTAGGGTTTAGGGTTTAGGGTTTAGGGTTTAGGGTTTAGGGTTCAGTTCTATTTCATACCTCCCGGTCGCGTCGTACGGTAAAAACACCGCCTCGGACAGAGCGATTCAATGAGGAGGAACATCCCCCACTTAAACACATTGTCTTCTCACTCAAAATGGTTTGTTTTTAACTGTATTTCATGCCTTGTATGCATCTGTATTTCATTATTTTCGAAAACCAAAGTTTGAACTGTTTGTAAAGGAAACAGTGCCGCACGACACTCCCACTATGCCGCACGGTACACATGGAGTGTTGTACGGCACTTTTTTTTTTACCGTTGATGGATGAACAGTGCCGCACGGCACACTCTCTGTACCGCACGGTACACCCAGTGTGCCTCACGACACACTTTCCTCGTAAAATCCAAAATTTTGAACAGTACCTTGCATGAACAGTTTAAGCTCTAGATTTTCGCGTGTTTACTGTAAATTACATACTAGTTATTTGCTTTTCATTATTATCGTCTGCTTTGCTTGATTTAAATGTTTATTTGTTAAAGTTCGGCATTAAAACATTTTCTAAAAATCCCACAAATGTTTAGTAAAGACCGATTTTTAATCGGGTGAACGGGGTGCATTAAAACCCTTCCCCGTTCGTAACCTGGCTCCCGAATCCAAAACGAATCTCTGGTTTCAAAATTGTTTTCTGAATCATTTTCTCCATCATTTTCAAATTGGTTTCTCGGGTCCTAAACCATTTTTCGAAAACCCGGGTGGCGACTCTATTTTTCAAATCAAACCACCGGCGTGGAGGTCGACCGTCCACAAAATGGGAACTCCGTTGGGGATCCTCAAATTAATCTCTAGTTTGGCATTTTTATACTTATGAACTTCCCGAAAGCTTGCCGAAACGAAAACGCCTAGCGCTATCGCAAGAAAGGAATGGCGGATTAACAGGGCCTCGCCCGGCCATCCTGACTGGAGCTTGTTGGGTTGTTTATCTGTGTAAAGATATCAAAGAAGAAATTAATTTGGAGAGCCAAACTTGAAAAACATTTGTGGGATTTTTGAAAACAGTTTCATTGCTAAACTTTTGCATCACTTGCATCGATGTTAGATAAACTCTGCTGCTGCGTCTTGGTTACCCTACCCAGTTCGCTGGTGTTAGGACATCCCCAGATGCTCAGCAATCCTGGACCGTGATGGCAAAGGTCAAGCGGCAGGCTGACTCACCAGGCTACTCCCCCTCTCCAGTCCGAGAAGAAATGCCTCGTCAATCGATCAATCTTCTAGATACCCTGAACCTGGGCGGGTTTAGGGTTTAGGGTTTAGGGTTTAGGGTTTAGGGTTTAGGGTTTAGGGTTTAGGGTTTAGGGTTTAGGGTTTAGGGTTTAGGGTTTAGGGTTTAGGGTTTAGGGTTTAGGGTTTAGGGTTTAGGGTTTAGGGTTTAGGGTTTAGGGTTTAGGGTTTAGGGTTTAGGGTTTAGGGTTTAGGGTTTAGGGTTTAGGGTTTAGGGTTTAGGGTTTAGGGTTTAGGGTTTAGGGTTTAGGGTTTAGGGTTTAGGGTTTAGGGTTTAGGGTTTAGGGTTTAGGGTTTAGGGTTTAGGGTTTAGGGTTTAGGGTTTAGGGTTTAGGGTTTAGGGTTTAGGGTTTAGGGTTTAGGGTTTAGGGTTTAGGGTTTAGGGTTTAGGGTTTAGGGTTTAGGGTTTAGGGTTTAGGGTTTAGGGTTTAGGGTTTAGGGTTTAGGGTTTAGGGTTTAGGGTTTAGGGTTTAGGGTTTAGGGTTTAGGGTTTAGGGTTTAGGGTTTAGGGTTTAGGGTTTAGGGTTTAGGGTTTAGGGTTTAGGGTTTAGGGTTTAGGGTTTAGGGTTTAGGGTTTAGGGTTTAGGGTTTAGGGTTTAGGGTTTAGGGTTTAGGGTTTAGGGTTTAGGGTTTAGGGTTTAGGGTTTAGGGTTTAGGGTTTAGGGTTTAGGGTTTAGGGTTTAGGGTTTAGGGTTTAGGGTTTAGGGTTTAGGGTTTAGGGTTTAGGGTTTAGGGTTTAGGGTTTAGGGTTTAGGGTTTAGGGTTTAGGGTTTAGGGTTTAGGGTTTAGGGTTTAGGGTTTAGGGTTTAGGGTTTAGGGTTTAGGGTTTAGGGTTTAGGGTTTAGGGTTTAGGGTTTAGGGTTTAGGGTTTAGGGTTTAGGGTTTAGGGTTTAGGGTTTAGGGTTTAGGGTTTAGGGTTTAGGGTTTAGGGTTTAGGGTTTAGGGTTTAGGGTTTAGGGTTTAGGGTTTAGGGTTTAGGGTTTAGGGTTTAGGGTTTAGGGTTTAGGGTTTAGGGTTTAGGGTTTAGGGTTTAGGGTTTAGGGTTTAGGGTTTAGGGTTTAGGGTTTAGGGTTTAGGGTTTAGGGTTTAGGGTTTAGGGTTTAGGGTTTAGGGTTTAGGGTTTAGGGTTTAGGGTTTAGGGTTTAGGGTTTAGGGTTTAGGGTTTAGGGTTTAGGGTTTAGGGTTTAGGGTTTAGGGTTTAGGGTTTAGGGTTTAGGGTTTAGGGTTTAGGGTTTAGGGTTTAGGGTTTAGGGTTTAGGGTTTAGGGTTTAGGGTTTAGGGTTTAGGGTTTAGGGTTTAGGGTTTAGGGTTTAGGGTTTAGGGTTTAGGGTTTAGGGTTTAGGGTTTAGGGTTTAGGGTTTAGGGTTTAGGGTTTAGGGTTTAGGGTTTAGGGTTTAGGGTTTAGGGTTTAGGGTTTAGGGTTTAGGGTTTAGGGTTTAGGGTTTAGGGTTTAGGGTTTAGGGTTTAGGGTTTAGGGTTTAGGGTTTAGGGTTTAGGGTTTAGGGTTTAGGGTTTAGGGTTTAGGGTTTAGGGTTTAGGGTTTAGGGTTTAGGGTTTAGGGTTTAGGGTTTAGGGTTTAGGGTTTAGGGTTTAGGGTTTAGGGTTTAGGGTTTAGGGTTTAGGGTTTAGGGTTTAGGGTTTAGGGTTTAGGGTTTAGGGTTTAGGGTTTAGGGTTTAGGGTTTAGGGTTTAGGGTTTAGGGTTTAGGGTTTAGGGTTTAGGGTTTAGGGTTTAGGGTTTAGGGTTTAGGGTTTAGGGTTTAGGGTTTAGGGTTTAGGGTTTAGGGTTTAGGGTTTTAGGGTTTAGGGTTTAGGGTTTTAGGGTTTAGGGTTTAGGGTTTAGGGTTTAGGGTTTAGGGTTTAGGGTTTAGGGTTTAGGGTTTAGGGTTTAGGGTTTAGGGTTTAGGGTTTAGGGTTTAGGGTTTTAGGGTTTAGGGTTTAGGGTTTAGGGTTTAGGGTTTAGGGTTTAGGGTTTAGGGTTTAGGGTTTAGGGTTTAGGGTTTAGGGTTTAGGGTTTAGGGTTTAGGGTTTAGGGTTTAGGGTTTAGGGTTTAGGGTTTAGGGTTTAGGGTTTAGGGTTTAGGGTTTAGGGTTTAGGGTTTAGGGTTTAGGGTTTAGGGTTTAGGGTTTAGGGTTTAGGGTTTAGGGTTTAGGGTTTAGGGTTTAGGGTTTAGGGTTTAGGGTTTAGGGTTTAGGGTTTAGGGTTTAGGGTTTAGGGTTTAGGGTTTAGGGTTTAGGGTTTAGGGTTTAGGGTTTAGGGTTTAGGGTTTAGGGTTTAGGGTTTAGGGTTTAGGGTTTAGGGTTTAGGGTTTAGGGTTTAGGGTTTAGGGTTTAGGGTTTAGGGTTTAGGGTTTAGGGTTTAGGGTTTAGGGTTTAGGGTTTAGGGTTTAGGGTTTAGGGTTTAGGGTTTAGGGTTTAGGGTTTAGGGTTTAGGGTTTAGGGTTTAGGGTTTAGGGTTTAGGGTTTAGGGTTTAGGGTTTAGGGTTTAGGGTTTAGGGTTTAGGGTTTAGGGTTTAGGGTTTAGGGTTTAGGGTTTAGGGTTTAGGGTTTAGGGTTTAGGGTTTAGGGTTTAGGGTTTAGGGTTTAGGGTTTAGGGTTTAGGGTTTAGGGTTTAGGGTTTAGGGTTTAGGGTTTAGGGTTTAGGGTTTAGGGTTTAGGGTTTAGGGTTTAGGGTTTAGGGTTTAGGGTTTAGGGTTTAGGGTTTAGGGTTTAGGGTTTAGGGTTTAGGGTTTAGGGTTTAGGGTTTAGGGTTTAGGGTTTAGGGTTTAGGGTTTAGGGTTTAGGGTTTAGGGTTTAGGGTTTAGGGTTTAGGGTTTAGGGTTTAGGGTTTAGGGTTTAGGGTTTAGGGTTTAGGGTTTAGGGTTTAGGGTTTAGGGTTTAGGGTTTAGGGTTTAGGGTTTAGGGTTTAGGGTTTAGGGTTTAGGGTTTAGGGTTTAGGGTTTAGGGTTTAGGGTTTAGGGTTTAGGGTTTAGGGTTTAGGGTTTAGGGTTTAGGGTTTAGGGTTTAGGGTTTAGGGTTTAGGGTTTAGGGTTTAGGGTTTAGGGTTTAGGGTTTAGGGTTTAGGGTTTAGGGTTTAGGGTTTAGGGTTTAGGGTTTAGGGTTTAGGGTTTAGGGTTTAGGGTTTAGGGTTTAGGGTTTAGGGTTTAGGGTTTAGGGTTTAGGGTTTAGGGTTTAGGGTTTAGGGTTTAGGGTTTAGGGTTTAGGGTTTAGGGTTTAGGGTTTAGGGTTTAGGGTTTAGGGTTTAGGGTTTAGGGTTTAGGGTTTAGGGTTTAGGGTTTAGGGTTTAGGGTTTAGGGTTTAGGGTTTAGGGTTTAGGGTTTAGGGTTTAGGGTTTAGGGTTTAGGGTTTAGGGTTTAGGGTTTAGGGTTTAGGGTTTAGGGTTTAGGGTTTAGGGTTTAGGGTTTAGGGTTTAGGGTTTAGGGTTTAGGGTTTAGGGTTTAGGGTTTAGGGTTTAGGGTTTAGGGTTTAGGGTTTAGGGTTTAGGGTTTAGGGTTTAGGGTTTAGGGTTTAGGGTTTAGGGTTTAGGGTTTAGGGTTTAGGGTTTAGGGTTTAGGGTTTAGGGTTTAGGGTTTAGGGTTTAGGGTTTAGGGTTTAGGGTTTAGGGTTTAGGGTTTAGGGTTTAGGGTTTAGGGTTTAGGGTTTAGGGTTTAGGGTTTAGGGTTTAGGGTTTAGGGTTTAGGGTTTAGGGTTTAGGGTTTAGGGTTTAGGGTTTAGGGTTTAGGGTTTAGGGTTTAGGGTTTAGGGTTTAGGGTTTAGGGTTTAGGGTTTAGGGTTTAGGGTTTAGGGTTTAGGGTTTAGGGTTTAGGGTTTAGGGTTTAGGGTTTAGGGTTTAGGGTTTAGGGTTTAGGGTTTAGGGTTTAGGGTTTAGGGTTTAGGGTTTAGGGTTTAGGGTTTAGGGTTTAGGGTTTAGGGTTTAGGGTTTAGGGTTTAGGGTTTAGGGTTTAGGGTTTAGGGTTTAGGGTTTAGGGTTTAGGGTTTAGGGTTTAGGGTTTAGGGTTTAGGGTTTAGGGTTTAGGGTTTAGGGTTTAGGGTTTAGGGTTTAGGGTTTAGGGTTTAGGGTTTAGGGTTTAGGGTTTAGGGTTTAGGGTTTAGGGTTTAGGGTTTAGGGTTTAGGGTTTAGGGTTTAGGGTTTAGGGTTTAGGGTTTAGGGTTTAGGGTTTAGGGTTTAGGGTTTAGGGTTTAGGGTTTAGGGTTTAGGGTTTAGGGTTTAGGGTTTAGGGTTTAGGGTTTAGGGTTTAGGGTTTAGGGTTTAGGGTTTAGGGTTTAGGGTTTAGGGTTTAGGGTTTAGGGTTTAGGGTTTAGGGTTTAGGGTTTAGGGTTTAGGGTTTAGGGTTTAGGGTTTAGGGTTTAGGGTTTAGGGTTTAGGGTTTAGGGTTTAGGGTTTAGGGTTTAGGGTTTAGGGTTTAGGGTTTAGGGTTTAGGGTTTAGGGTTTAGGGTTTAGGGTTTAGGGTTTAGGGTTTAGGGTTTAGGGTTTAGGGTTTAGGGTTTAGGGTTTAGGGTTTAGGGTTTAGGGTTTAGGGTTTAGGGTTTAGGGTTTAGGGTTTAGGGTTTAGGGTTTAGGGTTTAGGGTTTAGGGTTTAGGGTTTAGGGTTTAGGGTTTAGGGTTTAGGGTTTAGGGTTTAGGGTTTAGGGTTTAGGGTTTAGGGTTTAGGGTTTAGGGTTTAGGGTTTAGGGTTTAGGGTTTAGGGTTTAGGGTTTAGGGTTTAGGGTTTAGGGTTTAGGGTTTAGGGTTTAGGGTTTAGGGTTTAGGGTTTAGGGTTTAGGGTTTAGGGTTTAGGGTTTAGGGTTTAGGGTTTAGGGTTTAGGGTTTAGGGTTTAGGGTTTAGGGTTTAGGGTTTAGGGTTTAGGGTTTAGGGTTTAGGGTTTAGGGTTTAGGGTTTAGGGTTTAGGGTTTAGGGTTTAGGGTTTAGGGTTTAGGGTTTAGGGTTTAGGGTTTAGGGTTTAGGGTTTAGGGTTTAGGGTTTAGGGTTTAGGGTTTAGGGTTTAGGGTTTAGGGTTTAGGGTTTAGGGTTTAGGGTTTAGGGTTTAGGGTTTAGGGTTTAGGGTTTAGGGTTTAGGGTTTAGGGTTTAGGGTTTAGGGTTTAGGGTTTAGGGTTTAGGGTTTAGGGTTTAGGGTTTAGGGTTTAGGGTTTAGGGTTTAGGGTTTAGGGTTTAGGGTTTAGGGTTTAGGGTTTAGGGTTTAGGGTTTAGGGTTTAGGGTTTAGGGTTTAGGGTTTAGGGTTTAGGGTTTAGGGTTTAGGGTTTAGGGTTTAGGGTTTAGGGTTTAGGGTTTAGGGTTTAGGGTTTAGGGTTTAGGGTTTAGGGTTTAGGGTTTAGGGTTTAGGGTTTAGGGTTTAGGGTTTAGGGTTTAGGGTTTAGGGTTTAGGGTTTAGGGTTTAGGGTTTAGGGTTTAGGGTTTAGGGTTTAGGGTTTAGGGTTTAGGGTTTAGGGTTTAGGGTTTAGGGTTTAGGGTTTAGGGTTTAGGGTTTAGGGTTTAGGGTTTAGGGTTTAGGGTTTAGGGTTTAGGGTTTAGGGTTTAGGGTTTAGGGTTTAGGGTTTAGGGTTTAGGGTTTAGGGTTTAGGGTTTAGGGTTTAGGGTTTAGGGTTTAGGGTTTAGGGTTTAGGGTTTAGGGTTTAGGGTTTAGGGTTTAGGGTTTAGGGTTTAGGGTTTAGGGTTTAGGGTTTAGGGTTTAGGGTTTAGGGTTTAGGGTTTAGGGTTTAGGGTTTAGGGTTTAGGGTTTAGGGTTTAGGGTTTAGGGTTTAGGGTTTAGGGTTTAGGGTTTAGGGTTTAGGGTTTAGGGTTTAGGGTTTAGGGTTTAGGGTTTAGGGTTTAGGGTTTAGGGTTTAGGGTTTAGGGTTTAGGGTTTAGGGTTTAGGGTTTAGGGTTTAGGGTTTAGGGTTTAGGGTTTAGGGTTTAGGGTTTAGGGTTTAGGGTTTAGGGTTTAGGGTTTAGGGTTTAGGGTTTAGGGTTTAGGGTTTAGGGTTTAGGGTTTAGGGTTTAGGGTTTAGGGTTTAGGGTTTAGGGTTTAGGGTTTAGGGTTTAGGGTTTAGGGTTTAGGGTTTAGGGTTTAGGGTTTAGGGTTTAGGGTTTAGGGTTTAGGGTTTAGGGTTTAGGGTTTAGGGTTTAGGGTTTAGGGTTTAGGGTTTAGGGTTTAGGGTTTAGGGTTTAGGGTTTAGGGTTTAGGGTTTAGGGTTTAGGGTTTAGGGTTTAGGGTTTAGGGTTTAGGGTTTAGGGTTTAGGGTTTAGGGTTTAGGGTTTAGGGTTTAGGGTTTAGGGTTTAGGGTTTAGGGTTTAGGGTTTAGGGTTTAGGGTTTAGGGTTTAGGGTTTAGGGTTTAGGGTTTAGGGTTTAGGGTTTAGGGTTTAGGGTTTAGGGTTTAGGGTTTAGGGTTTAGGGTTTAGGGTTTAGGGTTTAGGGTTTAGGGTTTAGGGTTTAGGGTTTAGGGTTTAGGGTTTAGGGTTTAGGGTTTAGGGTTTAGGGTTTAGGGTTTAGGGTTTAGGGTTTAGGGTTTAGGGTTTAGGGTTTAGGGTTTAGGGTTTAGGGTTTAGGGTTTAGGGTTTAGGGTTTAGGGTTTAGGGTTTAGGGTTTAGGGTTTAGGGTTTAGGGTTTAGGGTTTAGGGTTTAGGGTTTAGGGTTTAGGGTTTAGGGTTTAGGGTTTAGGGTTTAGGGTTTAGGGTTTAGGGTTTAGGGTTTAGGGTTTAGGGTTTAGGGTTTAGGGTTTAGGGTTTAGGGTTTAGGGTTTAGGGTTTAGGGTTTAGGGTTTAGGGTTTAGGGTTTAGGGTTTAGGGTTTAGGGTTTAGGGTTTAGGGTTTAGGGTTTAGGGTTTAGGGTTTAGGGTTTAGGGTTTAGGGTTTAGGGTTTAGGGTTTAGGGTTTAGGGTTTAGGGTTTAGGGTTTAGGGTTTAGGGTTTAGGGTTTAGGGTTTAGGGTTTAGGGTTTAGGGTTTAGGGTTTAGGGTTTAGGGTTTAGGGTTTAGGGTTTAGGGTTTAGGGTTTAGGGTTTAGGGTTTAGGGTTTAGGGTTTAGGGTTTAGGGTTTAGGGTTTAGGGTTTAGGGTTTAGGGTTTAGGGTTTAGGGTTTAGGGTTTAGGGTTTAGGGTTTAGGGTTTAGGGTTTAGGGTTTAGGGTTTAGGGTTTAGGGTTTAGGGTTTAGGGTTTAGGGTTTAGGGTTTAGGGTTTAGGGTTTAGGGTTTAGGGTTTAGGGTTTAGGGTTTAGGGTTTAGGGTTTAGGGTTTAGGGTTTAGGGTTTAGGGTTTAGGGTTTAGGGTTTAGGGTTTAGGGTTTAGGGTTTAGGGTTTAGGGTTTAGGGTTTAGGGTTTAGGGTTTAGGGTTTAGGGTTTAGGGTTTAGGGTTTAGGGTTTAGGGTTTAGGGTTTAGGGTTTAGGGTTTAGGGTTTAGGGTTTAGGGTTTAGGGTTTAGGGTTTAGGGTTTAGGGTTTAGGGTTTAGGGTTTAGGGTTTAGGGTTTAGGGTTTAGGGTTTAGGGTTTAGGGTTTAGGGTTTAGGGTTTAGGGTTTAGGGTTTAGGGTTTAGGGTTTAGGGTTTAGGGTTTAGGGTTTAGGGTTTAGGGTTTAGGGTTTAGGGTTTAGGGTTTAGGGTTTAGGGTTTAGGGTTTAGGGTTTAGGGTTTAGGGTTTAGGGTTTAGGGTTTAGGGTTTAGGGTTTAGGGTTTAGGGTTTAGGGTTTAGGGTTTAGGGTTTAGGGTTTAGGGTTTAGGGTTTAGGGTTTAGGGTTTAGGGTTTAGGGTTTAGGGTTTAGGGTTTAGGGTTTAGGGTTTAGGGTTTAGGGTTTAGGGTTTAGGGTTTAGGGTTTAGGGTTTAGGGTTTAGGGTTTAGGGTTTAGGGTTTAGGGTTTAGGGTTTAGGGTTTAGGGTTTAGGGTTTAGGGTTTAGGGTTTAGGGTTTAGGGTTTAGGGTTTAGGGTTTAGGGTTTAGGGTTTAGGGTTTAGGGTTTAGGGTTTAGGGTTTAGGGTTTAGGGTTTAGGGTTTAGGGTTTAGGGTTTAGGGTTTAGGGTTTAGGGTTTAGGGTTTAGGGTTTAGGGTTTAGGGTTTAGGGTTTAGGGTTTAGGGTTTAGGGTTTAGGGTTTAGGGTTTAGGGTTTAGGGTTTAGGGTTTAGGGTTTAGGGTTTAGGGTTTAGGGTTTAGGGTTTAGGGTTTAGGGTTTAGGGTTTAGGGTTTAGGGTTTAGGGTTTAGGGTTTAGGGTTTAGGGTTTAGGGTTTAGGGTTTAGGGTTTAGGGTTTAGGGTTTAGGGTTTAGGGTTTAGGGTTTAGGGTTTAGGGTTTAGGGTTTAGGGTTTAGGGTTTAGGGTTTAGGGTTTAGGGTTTAGGGTTTAGGGTTTAGGGTTTAGGGTTTAGGGTTTAGGGTTTAGGGTTTAGGGTTTAGGGTTTAGGGTTTAGGGTTTAGGGTTTAGGGTTTAGGGTTTAGGGTTTAGGGTTTAGGGTTTAGGGTTTAGGGTTTAGGGTTTAGGGTTTAGGGTTTAGGGTTTAGGGTTTAGGGTTTAGGGTTTAGGGTTTAGGGTTTAGGGTTTAGGGTTTAGGGTTTAGGGTTTAGGGTTTAGGGTTTAGGGTTTAGGGTTTAGGGTTTAGGGTTTAGGGTTTAGGGTTTAGGGTTTAGGGTTTAGGGTTTAGGGTTTAGGGTTTAGGGTTTAGGGTTTAGGGTTTAGGGTTTAGGGTTTAGGGTTTAGGGTTTAGGGTTTAGGGTTTAGGGTTTAGGGTTTAGGGTTTAGGGTTTAGGGTTTAGGGTTTAGGGTTTAGGGTTTAGGGTTTAGGGTTTAGGGTTTAGGGTTTAGGGTTTAGGGTTTAGGGTTTAGGGTTTAGGGTTTAGGGTTTAGGGTTTAGGGTTTAGGGTTTAGGGTTTAGGGTTTAGGGTTTAGGGTTTAGGGTTTAGGGTTTAGGGTTTAGGGTTTAGGGTTTAGGGTTTAGGGTTTAGGGTTTAGGGTTTAGGGTTTAGGGTTTAGGGTTTAGGGTTTAGGGTTTAGGGTTTAGGGTTTAGGGTTTAGGGTTTAGGGTTTAGGGTTTAGGGTTTAGGGTTTAGGGTTTAGGGTTTAGGGTTTAGGGTTTAGGGTTTAGGGTTTAGGGTTTAGGGTTTAGGGTTTAGGGTTTAGGGTTTAGGGTTTAGGGTTTAGGGTTTAGGGTTTAGGGTTTAGGGTTTAGGGTTTAGGGTTTAGGGTTTAGGGTTTAGGGTTTAGGGTTTAGGGTTTAGGGTTTAGGGTTTAGGGTTTAGGGTTTAGGGTTTAGGGTTTAGGGTTTAGGGTTTAGGGTTTAGGGTTTAGGGTTTAGGGTTTAGGGTTTAGGGTTTAGGGTTTAGGGTTTAGGGTTTAGGGTTTAGGGTTTAGGGTTTAGGGTTTAGGGTTTAGGGTTTAGGGTTTAGGGTTTAGGGTTTAGGGTTTAGGGTTTAGGGTTTAGGGTTTAGGGTTTAGGGTTTAGGGTTTAGGGTTTAGGGTTTAGGGTTTAGGGTTTAGGGTTTAGGGTTTAGGGTTTAGGGTTTAGGGTTTAGGGTTTAGGGTTTAGGGTTTAGGGTTTAGGGTTTAGGGTTTAGGGTTTAGGGTTTAGGGTTTAGGGTTTAGGGTTTAGGGTTTAGGGTTTAGGGTTTAGGGTTTAGGGTTTAGGGTTTAGGGTTTAGGGTTTAGGGTTTAGGGTTTAGGGTTTAGGGTTTAGGGTTTAGGGTTTAGGGTTTAGGGTTTAGGGTTTAGGGTTTAGGGTTTAGGGTTTAGGGTTTAGGGTTTAGGGTTTAGGGTTTAGGGTTTAGGGTTTAGGGTTTAGGGTTTAGGGTTTAGGGTTTAGGGTTTAGGGTTTAGGGTTTAGGGTTTAGGGTTTAGGGTTTAGGGTTTAGGGTTTAGGGTTTAGGGTTTAGGGTTTAGGGTTTAGGGTTAGGGTTTAGGGTTTAGGGTTTAGGGTTAGGGTTT
>CM037152.1:71087-138014 GCA_020921065.1 Vaccinium darrowii | reverse complement strand
GGTTTTGAACGCAGATGTCGTACCTTGGATTTGCTCGGTTACGATCAAAGTATTCGAATAGGATCGGTTTTGGGGCTCAGAATGATGGTTGTAAGGTTATATTATTTGAGTTTTGAAGATGGTTTTGACAGCGTAACGAGGGACGAGAAGTTTTGCTTTCTAAGAGTAATTTTTCTGAGAGATCGTGAATCTCTCTCCAGGCCGTTCCTTCTCATGGTTTATATAGACGGAGTATTGAGCTCATCATTCGGGCGCCAGGGAATAAAATTCATTCGCCAAATCGTATCATTGCTCTGAGCTACTGGAGCTTCCCGGGAATCCTGTTGATGGGACAATGGATACCGTACGGTGTCCAAAAGTGTACCGTATGGTGCAGATATTGACACCGTGCGGTGCAAAAGGAATTTCAAGCCTTACGGTTCTGGGTTTTAGGCCGTACGGTTCAGGTGGTTCTGGGTCTTTTTGGCTCTTTTGATCCATCCGACTCAAGTATCCGTTCCAAGGTATATTTTGCGCGTTCTTCTCATCATTGGGGATGCACAAGTCATTTAAAATTGGGGTGTCTACACTTATACTCAAGATAAATACCGTATAAGAAATAACACCTGCTAAACTTAGCATTGGCCGTAGAAACTCTACGGTAACATGAATACCCCCGGTCGAAGTTAAAAATACCCCGGGTCAGTATTTCTTATACTCAAGATAAACACCGTATAAGAAATAACACCTGTTAAACTTAGCATCGGCTGTAGAAACTCTACGGTAATACTCATCACACTGATGTCAATTAAATACTCAATACTGATTGCATAAAAGGCAAGTTCCATTGCATTCAAACCGGTAGGTTACATAAGTCATACCTCGGTCATAGACCGATCACTCATATACCAAACCTCAATACAAGGATGAAACCAAAACAAAGATAAATTAAAGATTGGATCGGCAACATGCCGTTTAAATAAAACTGGTCTTAAGCATAATAGCGCCGAAGATTGTTGTCAAAGTGGTAGTTGGTGACGCGGTAGGGTCCCTCCCAATTCGGGTCTAGCTTCTTCTTCTTCCCCTTGCCAACCTGCTTCCTTAGCACCAGATCATTAGGCTTAAATGGCCGGAGACAAACTGACCGGTGGTATTCCTTGGCTGCTTCCTGTTGGTACGCTGCCACTTTGATTCGAGCACGGTCCCTTCGTTCTTCTGCCAAATCATGACTCAGCTTAATTCCTTCCTCATTTCGCTGTGGGTCAAATTCTTGAGTTTGTTTGGTGGGCCACAGAAGTGCCGTTGGAATGACTGCCTCCATACCGAAAGCCAGAGAGTATGCTGTTTGGCCGGTCGACCGTCGTGGCGTCGTGCGATAAGCCCACAGAACATGATGAAGCTCTTCCATCCAGCGTCCCTTCTTAGCAGTGAGCCTCCTCTTAATCCCGGCGTCTACGGTTTGATTCGGCCTGGCCGTTGCCCTGTGGATAGTAAGGAGTTGAGTTGTAGAACTGCACATTGTGCCCTGCTAAAAATGCCGCCATCGGTTCACTTGTGAACTGTGATCCGTTATCTGAGACGATTGCGTACGGTATTCCGAACTGAGTAAAAATCTGCTTCCATAAAAAACTTTTCGCGTCTTCATCGGTGGTATGCACCAGAGGCTTGGCTTCCACCCAGTTGGTAAAGTAGTCCGTCGCCGTGACCAGGTGTCTGAAACCACCCAGAGCCGTTGTTAAAGGGCCGACAAGGTCAATCCCCCATTGCGCGAATGGCCATGGGCTTTCTAACGGGTTTAACTCTTCAGCTGGTTTTTTTATTATTGGAGCGAACCGTTGGCATCGGTCACAGCATCGGGCATACTCAACCTCGTCGGCCTCCATCTTTGGCCACTAGTATCCTTGGGTTATGGCCCTATGTGCTAATGTTTGTCCTCCAGCATGAGATCCGCAGCTTCCTTCGTGGAGGTCTTGGAGCAATAGTTGCACTTCACTTGGGTGTACTACTTTAAGCATCAGTCCGCTGAACGACCGTTGGTAGAGACTGGTCCCATCCTTGCCTAAAACAAACTTGGAAGATTTGAGAATTACCTTCCGCGCTTCCCTCATGTCGGTATGAAGAGTGTCATCCTTCAAATAGCGAATCAAATCGTCTATCCAACTTGGACCGTACATAGTTGTAAGTACTTCTTGCGCTTTCGGTTGTTCTGTCGTCGGTCTATCAATGCTTCCAATCAATATAGTTCGGTCGATTCCTGACTCGCAAGCCGAAGCGAGTCCTGCGAGAGCGTCGGCATGAGCATTGTGCTCTCGGCCAATTTGTTCGAGCTTTACTTCGTTAAAGTCTTTGAAGGCCTCCTTCACTGTCTCAACGTACTGGACCATCCGATCGTCCCGGGTCTCATACTCCCCTAGAACTTGGCTGGTAATGAGTTGGGAATCACTATAGATCAGCATAGATGATCAAGTCTTTAATCCCAAGTCCATTCGCTATTTTCAAATCGGCGATGAGCGCCTCATGCTCTGCCTCATTGTTGGATGCCTTGAAGTTGAGCCGAAGAGCATGCTCGTGAGTTGTCCCGCAAGGAGAAATAAGTACAATACCGACGCCTGAACCTTTGTAGTTAGATGCACTGTCGACGAAGAGTTTCCAAACATCGCCGTGGACCATTGTCCATACCGGAGGTGATGGCCCATCGATTTCGACTGGAATATCCGGAGGTGGGGTGAATTCGGCCACAAAATTCGCCAACACTTGCGCCTTAATCGCCGTTCAGGGCTGGTGATCAATGTGATAATTGCCGAGCTGAACTGCCCATCACGAGATTCGGTTAGAGAGGTCGGCTTTCTTCAGTACGACCTTCAGAGGATAGTCGGTAAGTACAATGATCTTATGTGCTTGAAAGTACGGTTGCAATTTCCTTGCAGCAGTTACCAGAGCTAGGGCTAGCTTTTCAAGAGGTAGATACCGTGTCTCCGGATCCAACATCGTCTTGCTAGTGTAATAGATCGATATGTGGTCCCTTCCTTCCTGTCTGACTAGGACCGAGCTTACCAAATGCAGAGATACGGCAAGATAGAGGTACAGATCGTCGTCGCCCTGAGCCATAGTGAGTAAGGGTGGCGTCGTCAGGTAAGTCTTCAGCTGTTCAAAGGCAATGTTGCATTCTTCCGTCCAGACAAACCTCTTTGTCGTTCCTTTCAAAGTACTGAAAAACGAATGACACTTGTCCGAGGATCGGCTTATAAATCAACTGAGCGCTGCGGCCATCCCAGTTAGTCGTTGCACTTCTTTCACTCTGGATGGGGGTCGTAGGTTCTGGATAGCTGCAATCTGGCTTGGATCTGCCTCGATTCCTCTCCGTGTGACAAGATAACTGGTCATTTCCGTTTCCTTCTTCGCAAAGGATATAACATCAGGTCATCGAAAGTGCATCGGGTGGCAATTCAGGGCTGGATATGAGTCGGGTGGAACTGGATCTAAATGGATCCACCGGTTCAAATGGGAATGTGTTGTTTTCATGATTTCAACAACTTTGTATTAGAGTAAATTAAAATCTATCTAGTAAGATTTATATTGTTTATCTTTGAATATTTATATTAAAAGATATAAGCAATTGAAATAATTAAAAGAGACTGTGGACGCTCGGGTTTCGCGCGGGTGAAATAGAAATCCACGGAGTTTTGGTTAAAAAAAAAGGCGATCCGGGAAAATGAAGAAAAATTTAGAGTCGCCACCCGGAGTTTAATTCTTGGAGAATGTTGGGTACCCGAGAAACCGTTTTAGAAAATATTGACTCTCATGCCGCTAAAAAAAAAGGGTTGGTCTGCGAAAAATAGAGATTTGGGTCTGGGAGCCAGGTTACCCGCGGGGAAGGTTTTGTTCGAAAAATGCACCCCGCGTGCCCGGAATTTTCCGGTCTTTACTAAATATTTGTGGGATTGTTCTTTGAAAAGATTTTATGAAAAAAACTTTGTTTCAAGTAAACAATAATAACATGCTTTTAAAGAAATAAACAAATAACGATAACTAATCAAACAACATATAATCAAATAAATAAACAAAAGAGAATCATTTAAGAAGGGGTGCAAAATGTAAAAACAGAAGGTAGGGTGAGGAAACTGTAATTTTGCTTCACTGGTTTTCCAGAAAACAGAGCATCGGTTTTTAAGAAAACAGAGCATCAAAAAGGTTTTTCCATTGATACCGCACGGTGTCAAAATTATGCCGTGCGGCACATTAAGCATACCGCACGGTGCCGCTGTGCAGTGTGTTTTTCTGAAAATTTTCGTTTCTGTCCGATCGAGACCAGCTTCTGTTTTCATGTAACAACCAACTTTTATTTGTTAAACAAAAAGGGTTTTGAAAATGGTTTTGATGAAAGAATGTACCTTATTTTTAGGGTCGGCATCCCGCGATAATGAATCGTATCGCGTGATACTTACCCAAAAGGTTTGAATTTTACTGGAACGTCTCCATTTGGGCTCGGGGAAGAGCTACAGAGCTCTCATCAATACCGGCGGAAACCACCCCTCAGAAGATTTGCAGTTCGAAAATGAGCTCTTGTACCTTGAAACGGAATTGAATGGATCGGATTGGTTGGTTGCAAGAGGTAGGCACTGGATGATTTCTGGTTTTTGTACGGAAGAGAAACTTGGCTAATGACTGGATGTGGGTATGGTAGACGAATTTTACGGAAAGGGTAGTGATACCACTGGATTAATTCGTACGGAGAGAATTTCTCTTTTTTTTGGAACCTCCTTTCTCTCTCTCGAACTCCTTGGCCGGGGTAAGCTTTTATAGCCGGAGATGAGCCGGTACCATTACCGAATATCATCATGAAGGAATATCATCATTCGTTTCTGAGCTGCTGGAGCTTCCCGGGAATCCTGTTGATGGGACATGGGTACCACACGGCATCAAGGGTATGCCGCACGGTGTACAAAGTAACACCGCACGGTGCAAGTGGATTTTTAAGCCGTACGGTTCAGGAGTTCAGGCCGTACGGTTCAGGTGGTTCTGGGGTTTTGGTTCATCCGATTTACGTAACCGTTCCAAGGTACATTTCGCGCTTTCTTCTCATCATCGGGGATGCACAATTTATCAAAATTGGGGTGTCTACAGTTGCCCCTCTTCGGTACGGCTTGGTCACCATTATGTTGGTGCAAGTCGTGCTAGAAGACTCAGACATCTCAATTTTGAACGACCACGCGGAAAACAAGTAAGACAATAAATTTGGTCGAGCTCGGAGCTTCCTACGTACCTCATGTGAGAGGATCAAACCAATCGTAGTTCGTCAGGGCTATTATGAAAAAGTTGGTCACTCATTTTGCAATGAGGGAAAAACGAATGATGTTTGCAAGAAATAATTTGGAGGCTCTGAAAGCCGTCAAAAATATTTTGGAGGCTCTGAAGGCCGTAAAAATTTTGAACAGTCGCCTTTGAGGACTTAAAAGGTTTTATGAAAAACAATTGCCTTTGAGGACTTAAATGATTTCGTGAAAATAAATTTTGCCGTAGAGGACTTAAATGATTTTCGTGAAAATGAATTTTGCCGTAGAGGACTTAAATGATTTTCGAATTGCCATAGAGGACTTAAGAATTTTGTGAAAATGAATTGCCGTAGAGGACTTGTGAAAATTAAATTGCCGTAGAGGACTTTGAAATTTTTTGTAAATAAAATAAATGCCATGGAGGACTTTAGAAACAGTAATTGCCGTAGAGGACTTAGAAAATTTTGTGAAAATAGTAATTTGGAAACGATAAGTGTCGTAGCGGAGTTTGTAATACCGTAGAGGTTTTAGCAAACATCATACCGTGGAAGGAAATGGGCTCCTTTGAAAGTGCTTGAACAACCTGGGGTGATGAGTGCGATTTCTGGAGGCACCAAAAGGGGAGTACCGCACGGCGTGCAAATGTGCACCGCGCGGTTTGATTAGCAACGCCGCACGGCGTAAGTGGTATTTCTTCCGAGATTGATTCCAAAACCGCCAAGACCTTCCGTCTTCCTCGTGTTTTGTTCAAAATACTCCGAGCAGTTACTCTGAGTATCGAAAACGATTTCTTCTTACCAAAAAAATCTTCTTCTTCTTCCCAAATTTTTCCGATCAAAATCCTTGGGATTCGAACCCATGGCTAGTCCAAGTGGTAATGGAGGGCATTCACCGACATCGGGTGAAAGGCATCAATCGTCGGTGCTGAGAGAAGAGGATACCGTGATCCAATCGACAGGGGGCGTTGCAATTTCGACCATTCCAAGTCTGGTTGGCTTGGTGGGAACGACCTCGAGTAGTAGCGAGCACCGCGCGGTGCCATTTGAAGGAGATGGATCCCGTACAGCGGCAACGGGACCTCGTGCGACGGCGACTGAGAGCAGTTTGGCGGAGATAAGTGGTGATGTGCATCATACAGAGACCGTTGGAGGCACTTCGTCGAGCATGGGGGGAACATCTGGTCCGATTGGCGGCAACCCGAGCACCATGGTTGGTCCAAGGGGTGGTGGTTCGACCCTGGCGAGTGGTGCCGGTGACGATCGGCCTACGGGAGGCAGTAGTGTTGCCATGCAAGGTGGTGAGAGCACTTCCGGGGCCATGGAGATTGACGTTCCGGGCATGGGTGCACAGGTTTCAGAGGTGGAGATGGATATTGGCGGTGTGCATGTTATGGTTGAGCAGAGATCCACTAGGGAGGGTGCTGATACTGGTTCTCAGGAGAGCTTGGTGCCTAGTGACCTTCTAAGTGCTTCTTTGGTTACAGAGGTACTCGTTGGAGGAGAGGATGCGTCAGTTGTAGTCCCAGTGATCAGGAGGGATCTGGGGAAGGAGAAGGTTATAGTGGGGGAGGCTCGAGACTCGAGTAGTGGAGGTGAGGATATGGAGGTTGGGGCTTCGGACCCAGTAGTTGTTCCTGCAGTAGTTGGTTCTTCCAGGACTTTGAGTTATACCATGGCTGATACACTGGAGGGAGTGAGAGATGAGGACCTGGCACGGACCCTTCAGGATGATCCGACTTTTGCTGAGGTTATAGCCGAGGAGAGAGTGCCTGAGCACGTCCAGGACATGTTTTTTGAGGAGAGACAAAGAGAGGCTGAGGCTGAGGTTGCAGGAGAGGGTGCTCTCTTGTCGTTGGTGGCAGAGGTGGAGAGAGCCCAGAGGGTGAGGCCCCCGTTCGACCTTGAGACTTACGTGCCACGGGTGCACTTCTTTATACCGATGGGGTCTGACGTGTATTCGCTGATACACTTGTTCTATGATGAGACGACTTTGCTGAGGGACCCGGGGACCCACATTTCTGCACGTCCACTGGTATGTACTTTAGTTGTTGCTCGTATTTGCTTTGAATTCCTGTAAATGCATGCTTTTCATTGCTGTTGCCTGAAAAACTTGTATTTGTTTACTGAAACAGAGAAACACTTCCTTGTCGGTATATGGAGGTTCGTCTGACTCTTTGGAGCACTTTAAGAGCTTGCCTGGGGCAGTGAGAGTGGTGGTTGAGGGCACGGGCTTTATGGAGTTCATTCGGTTTCTGGTGCCGACGCAGGCAGACCGCAGGTTGCTGAGAGCTCTGGTTGAGCGTTGGTGGGACACCACCAACACCTTTCACTTGAGGTTCACTAAGATGACCGTGACGCCATTGGACTTCTCGGCGATCACTGGTCTGAGAGTAGGCGGGGAGCCGGTGCCGTTTGACTTGGGGCTATACAGAGACAGCGCAGCTATCAGACACTTTCTGGGGAGAGAGATAGGCGATGGAGAGCCTATGGTGAGGTGCGACCACTTGCCAGCCTTGTGGGACCACGAGCCAGAGTCACCGACAGAGGTGGCTCAGATGGCTAGGGCTTACTTGCTTTACTTGTTTGGTGTGTCCCTGTTTCCGAACAGGCGGAGTAAGGTTCACTTGGGTTGGCTCCCGGCACTGGCAGACCTGGGTAGAGTAGCGAACTTGGACTTCGGAGGTGCCGCTCTTTGTACCCTCTACTGTTTCTTGGGTGTCGCTGGCCGCGGGGTTGGGACAAGCCTTGGAGGTTTCTGGAGAGTGCTTGAGGTAAACACTTTTACATGTTTTCTTTTTGGCTTTCAAGTTCTTGAGATATTTGTCATGTAAATTGCAGTTTGCTGAAAAATGCCCTTGAACCATGCAGGTGTGGGCTTATGAGGTGCTGGGGATGTATCCGCCGGCGAACAGTCATGAGAATGAGGAGGTGATCCCCCAAGCAGCAAAGTGGGATCGAGAGCATCGAGGCGGCAGTGTACATGCAGGGAGATTGAACGACTTTCGCCTTTTCTTGGACCAGACTGATGGTAGCACGGTATGTCTTTGAATTCTGTCTTGTTTCTCCAATTTTGAGTTTTCTGTTTTGCTTCCAACTTTTCTGAGGAATTTTTGCTTGCAGGTGAGATGGCATGCTTGGGACGCGGTGACTGACCAGTACCTAGAGCGGAGCAGAGAGCTAGCACGGGGGCGGATCTTGTTGGAGTCCCCGTACGGTTGGCAGTGGTACTTGGGAGAGAGGGTGCCTCGTCAGTCCCTCAGGTTAGCGCACTTCAAGATATCGGGGCGTATACCCCCTGGCGTACAGCGGACTGACGAGTACACACGGGTAGAGATAGAGAGATACACCGTGCTGGACACTGCGCTTCCTTTCAGTAGTTCTCCAGACTATGAGAGCTTCCTGGTTGGCCACCTGGCCAGTTTCTTGGATATGGAGACCCGTATAGCGTCCTTAGAGACAGCTTTGCCGGTGCTGAGGCGAGAGATAGAGGTGCAGACTCCCGGAGGGATGATGGGAGTGTTGGAGGTTCCTTGTGTTGCGCCTCCACTAGACCTCACTTCTGTTCAGGTAACCTGTAAAAGAAAGAAAACATGGTTTGCAGTTTATGTTTCCTTGTGCATTATTGATGATACCTGTAAAATGCTTTGTTTTGCAGATTCCTGCCAGCTGGGCGTCAGAGTCCTATCAGCTGAACTTGGACTTGGAGGCCTTAGTGCACCTTCTGATGATAGGTGACGTCCCAGAGGTGTGTCCCCGAGCTGAGCCAGGAGTGGTTTTCAGAGATGACGGTCCTGGTAAAGGTGGACGAGGCCGTGGTAGCGGAGCTCGGGGAGCTGGAGGCAGAGCTCGCGGTAGAGGTGCCAACAGAGGCAGAGGTGCTGACAGAGGTGGTGGTTCCAGAGGTGGAGGTGCCCGGGGGGCTGACAGAGGCTGTGCAGCTGGAGCTGGTAGTACAGGCGTAGGTAGAGCTGCGAGAGGTGCTAGTAGAGGAGCTGGCGGGCCCAGTAGGGGAGGAGGACGTAGAGCAGGTCATAGTCCTTCTCCTGGCAGAGGTAGTTCTCAGGTATGCTTTGCGCCTTGAACTTTGTGCTTTTAGATTTTGCATATGATCCTTGTATATTGATGAAATTCCTTTGCTTTGTGCAGAGTATGTCCCCGCCTCCAAGGACTGAGCGCAGGAGGCCGTTGATGAAGCAAGCCCGTGGTGGTCCCACGACTCCTCCTTCCGATAGAGTACTTCGAGGGCGTCAGCCTTTTGTTGACAGGCCGGGAGGGAGTGCACCAGGGAGTTCAGCTCCACCGTCATGGTGGTCTTTCAGGGAGGTTGAGAGCAGCAAGGAGGAGGACACAGGCCCTTCTGAGTCTGAGATGCTTGTGCCTCGATCGCGGAAGAGGCCTCGTGCTTGAGTAGGTAGGACAGGCCTGTGTACCTGCTTTTGATTTGGGCGCCTGTTTGCCCGTTCTTTCCTTTCTTTTCATAGATACGGTCTGCGTGCCGTAGTAGTAGTTTTGATGATCGTTGGGCCTGTTTTGCCCCTGGATAGATGCACATTCTGCTTATGATATGGATATCGTCTTGGTTTTTATAAAATTTGCATTTTCATTATGTAGAATGATTCACATTGATAAGGACTTGAATCTTGAAAACTAAACCTAGCACTGAGAATACATGACACAAGACATTGTGGGGAAATGAAATGTACATGAGTTCGAAAATTGGAAACGACATGAATTGGACACTTTTGGCTTTTTGTGGGAAGAATTGGGAAAAAAAAAAATGATGAGAGAGAGAAGTATTTAGAGTGGAAACGCCCTGAAGCTAGACATTTTGACTTGATCAGTCGATGAATCCCAAAGGCATGCAATCAATGTTTGCTTTTGAAAGAAAAAAAAAAGTTGCAAGATTTCATCCGAAATTCTTGTATCCAGGGTCTCTCGGTATACCCGTCCATTGAGATGATCTTGAGAATGTGGAATGATTTTGCCCTTAAGCCCTTGATGCTCATTTTTGGGTTGTATGCACGAGAGAAGTGGCCAAAAGAAGCTTGCAATGGGTCCCAGAGGGCAAAAGTTGAAATTTTGGCTAAAAATAGCCAAGTATGCCGCACGGTATAGAAAACTATACCGCACGGCGCAAGGATAGTGCCACACGGCGCCGGCGTCTGGTCCCTACTTCTGACGCTGTATTCTGCTGCAATCCGGGCTCTGATTTTGGCTTTTCAATGTATGCCTTGTATCTTCGGAAATCTTGAAATGCTAAACCAAATCTTGCAAATTATTTTTACATTCTTCCGTGTGGCACGCTTCCCGAGGTGGGCGCCTTGCTTTATAAATAGCATTGCTATCTCTTATATCTTGGAAATCATATCCTTCATTCTACACTCTCCAAATGGTTGTTAGCATTTCAGCTTTGGTCCGTCCTTGGCTCGACGAACTCGACGGCCTTGGTTGGCTGAACTTTCGGGATCACAGGTTGGCATCTATGCGTTACATTCGGGATGTAACCATACGCCCGGAGTTGCTCCATGCTGCTGTCCATTTCTGGGATCCGGAAGTGCATGTGTTTCGTTTCGGTCTTCAAGAACTATGCCCCACGATGGAAGAGTTCCATGCTTACCTCGGAGGCTTCGATCTGGAGATTCCCGTTGTTCCTCTTCATGGAGTGAATTACGCTGATGTGCTGTGTTCAAAGCTGGGCTTGAGTAAAAATGCGGCACGGTCCATGATCCAAGGAGGTGTGCTCAATATTCCGTGCTTGATCAATCAGTCTCGACCTGAAGGCTTTGCATTGTGCCTTGTGATTCTTGCAGCATTTCTGTTTGTTCATACAGAAAATCAAGCAAGTGTGGCGCTGGTAGGAGTGGCCAAGCAGATTGAGGAGCGCAAAGACGTGGCTCCGATGGTTCTGGCTGAAACTTTGATGGGTTTGGATAAAGTCCATGCTGGGCGGACCAATGTTTTTGAAGGCAGTGCTTTGCTCTTACATGTAGGTTTCTCACTCAGCTCTCCTTTTTCTGGTTTATTCTCTCGTTCTCTTTTTACCTCAACGCTCGGGTTTAGGCTTTTTATGGCTCCTGACTTGTTTTCTCTCTCACGTAGACTTGGCTTTGTGATAAGGCTGTTCTGCTGGAGGCGGTGCCATGGAACAGGATCCATGAGACACGAGGTTTTGTTCAGCGGGAATATCAGGAATTCCACAGGAGTGTTTCTGGTTGGGTTCAGGTGTTTTCCCAACTTAGAGAGGAGATAGTCTCTTGGCGCTTGAACTGGATGGATCGTCCAACCATGACGGTGAGCAACATGGGACGGCATAGGGTTATCTTGGCGAGTCTGTCTGACTGGACCTTTTACATTCCTTATCGCATTCTCCGTCAGCTTGGTGTTGGCCAAGCAATACCATCTGCGTATCCTGAAGCTTTTGTCGTGCCAAATTTCAACCATGCAACTATTCAGGCTTATCAGCGTTCTTGGAGGGAGCATGTGACTGTTCCCAGAGATCAGCATTCCAGTATTGTGCTCTCGGGGCGTTACAAGAGATGGTTGGCACAAGAAATTGAAGCAAGAAAGAATGGAAATCAAATTTGACATATGCTTTAGTCTTAATGTACCCGAAATAAATTGCTGACCCATAACATGTTTCATGTGGGCCAATGTTCTATTTTTGTGTTGTAAAAGATTCATGCTCAACCATGTAATCGAAGAAATTAGCTTGAATAAAAAGTGAATTGTGAAAGTTTTCTTCTTTGATTCTCATTGATTGTGATTGTAAGCGCGAATGACGGCTATGGATCAACTCAAAAGAGATGTTACAAAAGGTTGCGACCGGTCCTCAATGTGAGGATGCCTACGTATCCTTAAGAAGGAATCAGGTCATGATGTAGTTCATGCAAACAATTGGCTAGGGTTCACTCGAGTATTTTTGCTCTCCTTGTGCGCTCTAATTTTTGCCTAGTACCGCCCTTTCGGGTTTTCGGTCTAGCAAGCTCTTTTGATTGATTTGTCTTGAATTTTGCCTAAGTCGCCCGATGTGGGTTTCTGACTTAGCAGACTTGCTCTAATTTTTGCCTGGCACTGCCCGCCCTTACGGTTTTCAGTCCAGCGAGCTTCTCTCAGGGGTAGTATCGCTTGAGCTGATCCATGTTGACCAATGTAGAGAATTCGTTGCCGTCGAGATCAATGAGCTGAGTTGCGCTTCCAGACAAAATTTTCTTAATGATGTATGGCCCTGCCCATTTTGGTCGAAACTTCCCTCGTGGATCGAAAACTGGAGCCCAGATCTCTTTCAGAACCATATCTCCTTCCCGCAAATTCCTGGACTTGACTTTCTTGTTGAAAGCGCGCGCGATTCGGCGTTGATACCCTTGAACATGATATAAGGCCTTGAGCCTTCTTTCGTCAAATAGCATGAGTTCTTTGAACCTAGCGCTCTGCCATTCTGCTTCCTCGATAGGGAGGACGGCTTCCATACCGTAGACCAAAGAATAGGGTGTTGCCCCTGTCGGAGTACGGATGGACGTTCGGTATCCCCAAAGTGCTAACGGCAGCTGTTCATGCCAGTTTCTCGTAGACTGAGTGGTTCTCTCTAGAATTGTCTTGATGGTTTTGTTGGCCGCTTCTACAGCTCCATTGGTTTGTGGCCGGTAGACAGTTGACTTGTGGACCTGGATCCCAAAATCTTCGAGAACCTCGGCGGTTCTACCCTTGAAGTGAACACCATTATCAGACACGAATGCATGAGGTATTCCGTACCGGTAGATAATGTTTTGCTTGATGAAATGAGCGACCTGAACTGCTGTAAGGGTCATGTAGGAAGCAGCCTCAACCCATTTGGTGAAGTAATCGATGGCAACTAGGATGAACTTGTTCCCATTTGAAGCAGCTGGGGTGATTTTACCAATGACGTCGATGCCCCAGGTAGAGAAAGGCCAAGGTGAAGTCATAGAATGAAGTTCTGATGGTGGTACGTGCATGAGATTGGCATGAATCTAACATTTGTGACACCGTCTGGTATACTCAATGCACTCGGTTTCCATGGTAGACCAGTAATACCCTTGTCGCAAGATCTTCTTGGCGAGCATGGTTCCGTTCATGTGAGGGCCACAGACCCCGTTGTGTACTTTTTCCATGATTCTGGTCGCTTCTTCGCTGTTCACGCACAACTTGTGCATTCCGCAGTGGGATCTTTTGTACAGCCTACCCCCGCAGATAATGTAGTGAGAAGCTAGTTTCCGGAGAGCGATCTGGTCCTTCTTGTCAATTCCAGTCGGATATTCGTTTTTCTCGATGAAATTCCAGATGTCGTGATACTAAGGAAGACCATCGTCAGGCTCACCAATAGCCATGATGTATTCGTAAACGGGCTTGTCCCTTTGTTCAATCAGGATTGGTCGGGGTTTGACTCTGTTGGGTATCTCTACCATGGAAGCTAATGTCGCCAAGGCATCGGCAAACCGGTTGTTTAATTTGGGCACATGAGTGAAAGTGACAATCTGGAATTGATGGATCAGATTGTCAAGGTCTTTATGGTAAGGCTTCAACTTGTCTTCCTTGACCTTCCAGTCATCGTTTGCTTGTGAGACCACCAGGTTGGAATCTCCGATTACTTCCAATCTCTCGGCGCCGACTTCGAGAGCAGCTTCCATACCCATGATGCATGCTTCGTATTCGGACTGGTTGTTGGTGACCTCAAAGTTGAGTTTGAAAGCAAGAGGGATGTGTGACCCTTCGGGTGAAATGAGCAAGATCCCAATCCCGAATCCTTTCTGATTAGCGGCTCCATCAAAGTATAACCACCATATATCGTTGCTTGTGGTCATGACATTTTCATCGGGAAATTCAAAACTCACATCTTCTGGACCTTCCACCGGATGATCGGCCAGAAATTCAGCAACAGCTCTTCCCTTCACAAACTTTCGAGTCATATATTTGATGTCGAATTCTGCTAACAGAACTAACCAGCGTGCTAGCTTACCTGTAAGTACCGGTTTCTCGAATAGGTATTTGAGAGGGTCCATCCGAGAGATTAACTTTACTGAGTAGGCTAACATGTAGTGTCTCAACTTCTTGGAAGCCCATATCAAAGCCCAACAAACCTTCTCCAAGGAGGTGCACCACTCCTCGCATCCAGCCATCTTTTTGCTAATGTAGTAGACTGCCTTCTCACTGCCGCCTTCGCCTTCCTGCGCTAGCATGCATCCCATTGCTGATGGGGTAACGGATAAGTACATGATGAGGGGTTGCCCCGGTGTTGGTGGCATTAGCACTGGAGGGCTCTGAAGATACTTCTTGATGGTTTCGAAAGCTTTCTGGCATCCGTCGTCCCATTTGAATGGTACATCCTTCTTGAGTAGTCGAAACATCGGCTCGCAAGTTGAGGTCAACTTGGCAATGAATCTGCTGATAAATTGAATCTTCCCGAGAAAGCTTCGTACTTCCTTTTCCGTCCGAGGCGGCTCCATTTCGAGAATAGCCTTGATCTTGGAAGGATCTATTTCAATTCCTCGTGTAGTGATCATGAATCCCAACATCTTTCCAGCTGTGACGCCAAACGTGCATTTCTCAGGATTGAGGCGTAACCGGTATCTGCGAATCCTTTCAAAGAATTTTCCGAGGGCAGGAAGATGTTCCTCCCTTCTTTTGGCTTTGACAATCATGTCATCCACGTAAACCTCAACTTCTTTGTGAATCATGTCATGTAGCAATGTTGTAGCCACCCTCTGAAAGGTTGACCTGGCGTTCTTCAGTCCAAAAGGCATGACCCTGTAACAGTAAGTGCCCCATTCTGTGGTGAAAGTAGTTTTCTCGCGGTCTTCGGGAGCCATGAGAATCTGGTTGTACCCTGAGAAACCATCCATGAAAGAAAGGAGTGCATGACCTGCAATATTGTCCACAAGTACATCTATGTGTGGCAACGGGAAATCATCTTTAGGGCTGGCCTTGTTCAGATCCCTGAAGTCTACACAGACTTGAATTTTTCCGTTCTTCTTTGAGACAGGAACGATGTTTTGCAACCCACTGAGGGTATTCTATTACCATTAGGAACCCAGCGTCTATCTGCCTCTGAATTTCCTTCTTGATTTCCAATACCCAGTCAGGTCTCATTTTCCTCAACTTCTGCTTGACAGGCTTCGTGTTTGGATAAAGCGGGATTCGACGCTCCACAATCTCGGGGTCAATACCAGGCATATCTGCGTGTGACCATGCAAAAACGTCCTCGAATTCTTTCAAGAGATCCGAGTGGGCTTTGAACTCTTCTGGAGATAGTCCGGAACCAATTTGAACCATGCGCGGATTGCTTTCATTTTTCAAATTTATAGAAATAATTTCTTCTTTTATGGGCTGAGCATGCCTTTCGTCTTCCCTTCTGATTAGGGATCGAAGTTCTTCTGGAATTTCTTCCTCGAATTAAATCCCTTCATCGTCGGGGTCAACACAATTTATTTTGGATACAGCAAGGTAAGCAAAGTTTACTTCATTGATAGAAAAGGTGGGGGCCCCAGGGGCGTGATACATGAGAGTGGACTCGAACTCGAAAGAAAAGTGATGATGCGGGGGAATGACAGATACATGTTCGGGGTAAGACTCAGACTCAGTGCTAGACTCAGATTCTGACTCAAATTCAATGTTAATGTAAGTGATCCTAGGTACAAAAGTGCAATTTTTATAAACTCCATTGGCATCCACAATAAGTGCAGTGACATCTCCCAGGGCATCCTGGCTCAGCATCATCAACTCTACCTCCTCGGCAAGCTCCAAATCAGGCTTCAAATCAAACAGCATTGCAGCAGGCTCGCCTTCCTCTTCCACACCTATTAGGCTCTCTTCCCCAAACAGCGATTGGAGATTCCCTGAGTTAAGAGTTTCAATCCAGTCAACTTGAAGTGCCTTAACCAGTTCTTCCCTCTTCTCAGCTTCATCGTCACTGTCCCAAGTGTCGTTCGCAAAGATTTCGAAGCCTGGCAGCTTAGTCTTTATTTCCACGTCCCAGAGTGGTTCTGGTTCCCCATGATAGGCAGCTTCCGGGGCTTTCATAAACATAACGGGCTTCTTCTTGGCACCAGTTTGCGCCTTCTTTCCCTTCCTTGGCTCGCCGTCAGCTGGCTCATAACCGAGACCAAAGCGGTGGTTATTCGTTGAGAATTCGGGGAATTCAGCCATTCCTTGATTGTTCAGACCTAACCCCAGGCCGGGCAGGTATTCCATCTTTCTCATTATTTACAAGGCAGTTGAACTGACTGAGAAGTCTTCATCCATTTTAACAGTAAGAACCGACCCTGAAGTGTCGAAAGAGAAACCACCGAGAGTGACATCTTCTTCTCCGTGCGCGATTTCAAGTAGTGGCGCATTGTCAGGGACATGGGGACGAATTCCCGAATCTCCATGAATGGTCAAAGTTCCTGAAGCCAGACCGAGTTGGACTTTCTGGTGTAGAGAAGAGGGGACTGCCATGATATCTGATCGATGGAGCCAAGGTCTGCCCAGCAGCAGATTAAAAGATGACGGAATGTCAAGCACGTGGAACTCGATATCTGTTTTGAAGTCTTCAATCACTACTTCCATTTGGATTATCCCCGCTACATCCCTCCGAGTGTTGTCATATGCGCGCACCCCGAGGTTAGAAGGCTGAAAATCTTTGTTCTTGAAACCCAAGCAATAAGCTGTTCGCAGAGGACAGACATTCAAAGCAGATCCGTTGTCAAGCAGAACAATGGGGACCCATTTTCCCATGCACTTAAGAGTGATGTGTAAAGGTTTGTTGTGACCGGCTCCCTTTGGGGGTAAATCCTTTTCAGTAAAGACAACAACGTGGTTTGCGCGAGTCGGAGTGAGCAGTGCCACCATGGTTTTCGGGGGAGTGTCAGGAGGTACTTCCATGTTGGACAAAGTTTTGATCATCTTTTGACGATGTTCCCGGGAAGAAGAGAGTAAACCCCAAATTGAGACTGATGCTGGAGTTCTTTCGAGCTGTTTCTGAACCAAGTCTTCTGCCGTCGCTTGGTTTCTTTGAGGTGGTTGAGCAGTAACTGTTGGCTCGACTGGAGGCAAATTTTCTTGAATGGGATCATTCCAGATGAACTCTTCTGGCTGAGTTTGATATGAGATGTTCCTTTGAAGGTCGGTCGGCTGGTAGATTCGGCCGCTTCTCGTTACCCGATTGACCGTATCCTCCCAGAGTTGTTGGTTTTCACCCCAAAAATCTTCAAATCCTTCACTGACTTTGCGTTTGCCGGCCTTGATAGCCTCCCTTTTCTATTTTTCGTGTTAATCTTCAGACCATAAGTCTATCAAATCGCCATGGACTTCCTGATTGCTAATGTCAACTGCTTCCAGTCTAGTTTTCAAATTTGCCACCCCCGACTCTTGCCAGAAAGACTGGTCTAGCATGGACTTATTGACTGTCCATACTTCATCGCTATTGACTCGGATGTCGATAACTTCATCCTCACTCCATGTGGTTACCTGGGGATATGTGACCAGAACTGATATGTTGGAAGAGTGTGGGAATGGCGCAGATGGCCGTGGGAGAGATTCTCCGATAATGTATGCCTGAGGGAACCAATCATGATCACTAAAGACCGTTTCGATGGTTTGGTGATTCTCTTCTTCGGGAAATTGAGACAGCGGACAGTTGCCCGATGAGTTGTACTGAAACAGAGTTGGGAGTGAAACTGCGTCTAAAGGGTCAGCATTGACTGTCACTTCTTCAACTTGGTTGATACTGAGATTTTCTGGCATGTAAACAACTGGCTTGTCTTTGATTTCTGGGACAATGTATTGGCTCGGGTCCCAAGAGATTAGCAAAGAACCAAACAATACTTGTTGGGAATCTTCCCATTCCTAATCACTCATGGCCCATTCTCCTTCTTCAGCAAGGTCACCCCATGTGAGTTTGTGCTCAAGGGTAGTAACGGCATAAACCTCCGGATTTTTCGGCACTGGGATGAAGGGTTTCGGTTGAAAGACTGGCACGATGTGTAGGCTGGGATTGAACTGGGTAGGGCTTTGGCCTTTTGAAGTGAAGCTGAAGGATATTTGGTTGATTTGGACATTTTGTTTGTGGTTAGGCAAAGGATTGGAAATGGTACTGGGTTTTTGTTTAGGAATTGGAATGGTTCCGTCATCAACCAAGTCTTGGACTATGTGTTTGAGACGCATGCAATTGTTGGTATGATGGCCAGGCATTTGGTGGTAAGCACAGTAGACATTTGGATTGTGATTTGCATGAAGCTCTTTGGGTGGGTTAAGAAGCTTAATGGCATTTTTCTCGAGGAGCTTTTTGTAGACAGTGGTGAGAGGGAAAGGGAACTGGTAGAATTCTCTCCTTGGCTGGGAGGTGTTTTGGACAGGTGGTGACTGGGTGGTTATTTGGTTAACTGGTTCAGCTTTGACTGGTTTAAGATTGGAGGAACTGGCTGGAGATGGGTTGTAGGAACTTGGCCCAAAAAGGGTATTGCTGTTACCGGAGTAGGCTTGTTTAGGCCAAGAAAAGGATTCTCCTTTGTCGAATATGCCGGTGCAGATTGCGTCTTCAACTGCTAGGCCAGCTTCATAAAAGGTTTTGAAGTCGGTGGAGGTTTGAAAAACCACCAGGTGTTTGGCAAAGTCTGGTTCCAAGTTCCGAGTAATGATCCTCATCTGTTCTTTCTCTGAAGGCCTGTCCATCATCTACGATGCTTTTCCTCTCCAGCGTTTGACAAAGTCGGTGAAAGATTCGTTCTTCCCCATCTTCGTGGATTCTAATTCCCGAATGGTCATTTCCAGCTGGATGTTGTAGTTGTACTGAGCCACAAAGGCTGCCCCAATGTCTTCCCAGGTCTTCTTCTTTGAATTGTCTAAATTCAGAAACCAACGGAGTGCAGATCCTTTCAGGGTTTGCTGGAACATCTGTGCCATGACATTTTTCTCCACATCATACATGGATAAGGTACCCACGTACGTTTGCAAGTGTGCTTTTGGATCACTGTTTCCATCAAACTTGTCCCAGTCAATAGGTTTGAACTTGTCAGGCAGCTTAGCATCAGAGAATAGGCATAGTTTCTCCATGTCAATGCCGATAGCAGCCTTTTCTTGCTTTTGGACTGATTCTTCAAGTTTGGCCATCTTAACCATCATGGCATCCATCTCTGGGTGGTTACCTGATGATTCCCCAGAAGGCAACCGGGAAGTAATATCCTGAATCAAGATCATCATCTGGGCCATTTGCTTGCTGTTGGCAGCTCGTTGATCTTCCAAGGCTTCTTTGAGAATCTGAACCTTGGTCTTCTCTATTTGTTCTGTATTCTTGGTCATGACTGGAAGGCTAGCTGATTGTTCTACTCTTCACTTAGTCCGAATTAATCACTGTTGGGGAGTTCGAGCCCAACCAGGTGTAGCAGTGTTCTTGTTTTTGCCAATGGTTATGTACTGATGGTATGAACAAAATAAATTATGCTGTGCATGCAATCTATTTACATGAATGAATGATGCATGATGCAAGATTGTCCCAATTTTCTTTGATTTTGCTGAAAACAACGGCCGGACCGAAGTTGCCTACGTATCCTCATGGAGAGGAATCAGGCCATGACGTAGTTCGAGACTGCAAATTGGCTCCCGAATTTTTGGTAAAAAGATGTCTTTTTCTTTGATCACGCGGAGTGATACAAAAGAGTTCCGACAGGCGGAGAACAGACTCGATAGGCAAAGTACAGGTTATTACAGACTCGATAAATAACCCATACAGAAAACAACAACGGACTCGATAAGCGGACTGGATAAACAACTGGACAACTGATGCTGACTTTATTCCAAAAGAGCCCTTGACGGCTTGATCAAATCTGGTTATGGCGCGTGCCTCAGCTTGTTCAAATCATGGCTTCATGGGATGGGATGAGTTGGATAGACCGGGGTGGACGGTGGACTAGCTTCACCCACTTTCTGCTTTCCTTTGTGGGCCTTGGCTTCTTCTTCCTTAGCATGCTGCTCTTGGAGTTGATGGGGGGACATGCCCTCGTTGTCAAGGAGGTAATCCTCGTAGCATCCATCACAGTTGCATTCATCCCAGTATTTATGACCAATGACTGGGTCGGCAAAGTAGTACACTGGGTTGCCGCATTCGTCAAAGTACTTGATTGGTGGCATGGGGCAGAAGTCTTCATCATTCTCTTCGTACATGACAGTGATTTGATCTGGGAGCATGTTTAGGCCATCGTCTGGGGTGACCTGAAACTTCCAGCCTGGATGGCTTTCAGTGCTGTCCCATTGATTGGGCTCGGTGGCTTGGTCAACCCACTTGTAGAGCTTTTCACCTTCGGGGACCTTCTTTTCGGGCTTGGGGGACTCGTCTTCTTCAATGATCCAGACCGGAGCGTTGTAGTGAGTGGAGAAGGTAGACTTGAGTCTCTTGTTACTTGGTTGGTCAGCCATTGTTTTCTGACAGGAAGAGTACTGGTTTACTTGGAGAAAAACGGAGCCTATTCGCAACTTTTTTGGAAATTTTTTTTTGTTGTTTTTGTATTTGGCCTAACCAGAGATTACCGGGACAATCCTCAAGGTGAGTGAAGTGAAACCTAGGGTCAATCTAACTTATGTATGCATGCAAAATGACAGCAATATATGGAAAAAGCGGTAGACAGGAAGCATGGTATGTGCGGAAAGCGATAAACAGGTAGCATGCTGACAAGGTATAGGAAAACAGTAATCACGTAGCAGGATATAGCACGAAATCCTACCCTGTGGGTTCCTGTCTTAGGTTGGAAAGTTCTAGGATTATCTATATGCAGAGGCCGGTTTTGGTTTGCGGGGGTTCCCCAGACTAGAGCCAATATTTGCCTCCCCTTTGCACAGAATACTGACGTGGCAAGGGTAATAACGGCAGGCTGACTCATCATCGTCCAAGGTTGCCGAGAATCCTGGGATGTCCTAACACCAACGAGCTGGGTAGGGTAACCAGGACGCAGCGGCGAGGCTAGTAACCATGCACGTGCAATGCAAAAGTTTAACAATAAAATCTTTTCAAAAATCCCACAAATATTTTTCAAGTTTGGCTCGCTTTTTAAATTAATCAAAACCTCGAAATTTTACTCATGCAAACAACCGGGAAAGCTCCAGTCCAGACTGATCGGGCTTTCACCCTGACATCAATCCTTTCTAGTATGGCGTGAAGCGCATACTTGGTGTCAAGCTTTCGAAAGGTCATTTTACAAGTGTAAAACGTCAAAAAAAGGATTAATTTAAAATATCGATCCCCAGCAGAGTCGCCAATTTGTGGACGCTCGGGTTTCGCGCGAGCGAAATAGATATCCACAGAGTTTTGGTTAAAAAAAAAAAGGCGATCCGGGAAAATGAAGAAAAATTTAGAGTCGCCACCTGGAGTTTAATTCTTGGAGAATATTGGGTACCCGAGAAACCGTTTTAGAAAATATTGACTCTCATGCCGCTAAAAAAAAAGGTTGGTCTGCGAAAAATAGAGATTTGGGTCTGAGAGCCAGGTTACCCGCGGAGAAGGTTTTGTTCGAAAAATGCACCCCGCGTGCCCGGAATTTTCCGGTCTTTACTAAATATTTGTGGGATTGTTCTTTGAAAAGATTTTATGAAAAAAACTTTGTTTCAAGTAAACAATAATAACATGCTTTTAAAGAAATAAACAAATAACGATGACTAATCAAACAACATATAATCAAATAAATAAACACAAGAGAATCATTTAAGGAGGGCTGCAAAATGTAAAAACAGAAGGTAGGGTGAGGAAACTGTAATTTTGCTTCATTGGTTTTCCAGAAAACAGAGCATCGGTTTTTAAGAAAACAGTGCATCAAAAAGGTTTTTCCATTGATACCGCACGGTGTCAAAATTATGCCGCGCGGCACATTAAGCATACTGCACGGTGCCGCTGTGCAATGTGTTTTTTTGAAAATTTTCGTTTCTGTCCGATCGAGACCAGCTTCTGTTTTCATGTAACAACCAACTTTTATTTGTTAAACAAAAAGGGTTTTGAAAATGGTTTTGATGAAAGAATGTACCTTATTTTTAGGGTCGGCATCCCGCGATAATGAATCGTATCGCGTGATACTTACCCAAAAGGTTCGAATTTTACTGGAACGTCTCCATTTGGGCTCGGGGAAGAGCTATAGAGCTCTCATCGAGACTGGCGAAAACCACCCCTCAGAAGATTTGCAGTTCGAAAATGAGCTCTTGTACCTTGAAACGGAATTGAATGGATCGGATTGGTTGGTTGCAAGAGGTAGGCACTGGATTTCTGGTTTTTGTACGAAAGAGAAACTTGGCTAATGACTGGATGTGGGTATGGTAGACGAATTTTACAGAAAGGGTAGTGATACCACTGGATTAATTCGTACGGAGAGAATTTCTCTTTTTTTTGGAACCTCCTTTCTCTCTCTCGAACTCCTTGGCCGGGGTAAGCTTTTATAGCCGGAGATGAGCCGGTATCATTACCGAATATCATCATGAAGGAATATCATCATTCGTTTCTGAGCTGCTGGAGCTTCCCGGGAATCCTGTTGATGGTACATGGGTACCGCACGGCATCAAGGGTTTGCCGCACGGTGTACAAAGTAACACCGCACGGTGCAAGTGGATTTTTAAGCCGTATGGTTCTGGAGTTCAGGCCGTACGGTTCAGGTGGTTCTGGGGTTTTGGTTCATTCGATTTACGTAACCGTTCCAAGGTACATTTCGCGCTTTCTTCTCATCATCGGGGATGCACAATTTATCAAAATTGGGATGTCTACAGAGACAAAGTGCAGTACTGTAATATTAGTTGTTTTTTTCCTTCTGTGGGGTCACTACTAACACAGTGTCATCCCACTCCACGCTTTGGATCACAATATGCCAATATGGATATGTGGCCGACCGACATATATTGCTTTATGATGTATAATTTGACTGAGAGCAGTTTGAATTCATTTTTAGCTAGCCACTATGTCTTGGAGATTTTATAACATATATACTTGCAAAATCAAACTACAGGGGCAAACTTATGAAGTGCACCTGTTCGGTTTGAGTTTTGAGGAAAGTTTTTAAGAATAACAAGTGAAGAGAGATAAATAAAGAAAATCTATCGGAAACAGTGCTCATGAATTTTGAGACCCAAAATGAACAAAACCGACCAAAACACACACACAAACAACATACTCCAATATTTACGTAATTTCCCAAAATAAGATATTCACGGATGAGAACAAGATGTTTTTTCAAATCATTACTCTCTTGAACTAGATTTACAAGAATATGTTTTCTCAAATCATTACTCTCAATCTCTCTGTGATTTACATTGTTGGTCTTGCCAATAACTAGAGTCAAGGTCTCCTTTTATAAAGGTATAGGCTGATCAAATCTCCTATTGCAAAGCCACACCAGACATGGCTTTTACTCAATTGGGTTGAGCACAGACTTTGAGTTTTGACAAGATTCTAAACTGAATTGAAATATTGCGTGATTTAAACAACATGTACCGATTTTCGAATGCGTTAATTTTTGGCAGGGTTAGTTTAGATATGATGTTATAAGCAATGAACTGTTCTGATAATCCAAATGGGACCAGAAAACCTGATTGGTTGGAGATCCACTCAATTGAATTTCCATTAACATTTCGATTATTGGCATGTGCGACAAAGTGGTAGTGGTATCTTTTCCTTTCCACAAAACTTTTTTCTTTTCTACCCGTTTTAGTACATTATTGGTGGGTCCACTAATAGTGGTATCTTTTCTTTTCTAGGAAACATTTTTTTCCCTACTCCTTCCTTTACCTTCTTCCCAGCCGTAAAAAAAAATGTAAATCCAGGAGTATGAATAGTTTACACCAAAAATTTGCTTATTGGAAGTACTCTAGTTAGCGAAATTTCATTCACATCATAGTCAAATTGTAGGATTGATTAGCAGTTTTGGTATGAAGCAACATATTTTCTGTAGTCCCTAAACCAGGGCTTTCAATATTTATTTGTTTTATATGCTGAAAGTGGTTTACTAATTACGACTAACAATGTACGCACTACCCATTTTCTTGAGTTTTGGTCACCAACCAATCTTTCTGTTTTTATTCTCTTAGATTTTTAGAGAATTTACGAATTCTCACGCCCTGTTTGGCTATTTTTCTTTTCTAAGTGTGAAAAATGATTGTGTGCGAGCGTGTCAGAGGATGTCTCCTCAAATGTAACTTAGATCAAGCCAAAACTTAATCAGGCGATTGCTATGGTTCAATTGCCTCAATGAAGAGGACTTTTTATCGAAGTGCTAAGAAACGAACCAACAAAATAAACTGAGAAATTAAAGAATAATGAAGAAGCAAGAAGTACTTTGATTAATAATCAAATAAGTAACTTACTCCCAAATTCTTCTTCAACTTCGAAGTAGAACAAGAACAAGAATGAGAACACCCTGATCGGATGAACTCATAGATTTTCCTAATACAAACTACTCCTATACTACTCCTAAACTACTTCGAACTGAGTCGAATTCCTAAACTAAGCTAATTGCCTAAGGACAAACCGAGTAGTTTCATAGTTGCTGTTTGTTGTGTGATTTGTCTGGGGTTTTTCACTCTTCAACACTGCTATTTATAGACTTCGAGGAGGGTCACAACTGCTTTAATTTTCCCGCTTCATCTTCATCGTTTGAGTTGCTTCGAACTGATACTTCTTCCCTCCAAGAGCATTATATGTTGAGGCAAAACGTGCTGATATTACTTGTCTGTTCAAGGCTTGATTATGGTTGAAGCCATGTTCTTTCCTATGATCTTCCTTCAAACTGATGAACAATAACCGTTTTGTGACTGTCTCTTTGAACCAATGACGTCACCCTATTCGAAACAGAACAATTATTTCGGTTTAATAATTATAATTAATATCCTGGCTAATAATAGCCAATTCGATTAATAAAACGATGTAGTCTTGTTCGATTGCTTAGGCAAATAATTCTGCGTTTGTGATTGTACCTAGTCACGGTTGGTGGGGGTTACATTGGCCACACGTAAATTTCCTATTGGACCAATTATTTTATTTGTAAACACGCCCCACTCCACAAACGTCACACAAAACGGGGCCGAGTCGTTACGACCACGTGGCATTCCAACACAAGACCAAAACACACTCCACAAAAGCATAAATTAAATTCTATCTAATAAGATTCATATTGTATTAAGATCCATATTAAAATGCTATTAAAATATATAAGCAATTGAAATAAAAGAGACAAAAAAATAATAGACAAACAAAATGTGAGTGAGGGAGTAGTTCTTTACTCCCTCAGCTTTTTTGGTTCTTCTCAAAAAAAAAAAAAAATTATATATTTTTTTTGATAAATTATTTACCTATTTTTTATAAGTAATACTCCCTTTGGTCCCATTTTCTTTATCATTTTTCGAAATTTGTGTCCGTTTTCAATCGTTTATATCTTCTTATATGAATCTCTAAAAATATGTAGTTTAGATATTGTTTGATAATTCTCGTTTAGGTCTATAATATAAAATTTTCAAAATTATAAAAGCCATTATAGATTGGAACATATAAGTTTTTAAAGAATGATACGGATAATCAAAAAGGGAAGAAAAAAAAAAAAAAAGGGACAGAGATGCACAACCAAACTAAATTGCCACCAGGTCCACTTCGCCAACGACCTGATGTCATATCCTTTGCGGCTTGCGTGAGGTTGATGATGTCATAACGTGTTTCTCTTTCTCTCTCTCTTAATTTCGTAGTAGTATAAAGCTACAGGCAAGGCTCTCCAATCTTCACAACTCTTTCCAGGTAGTTTCTGGGCCTTTTTTGGGGGAAGCGGGCAGTGTGCAGCAGGAGCTTTTGATCGAAGTAACCCATTTTTCAAAACTATTTCGCAATTTACCACACTTTTCAAATTATTTTGAAAAATAGTCTTTTGCGCATTTCTGAAATGCAATATGAATGTTACATGTCATCTGGCATGCCACATTAGCGTATACGAGAGCCATATATACCACAATCGCGCGTATCTGAAATGAAAAATCAAATTGGATCACACACTTTAAGAGTGCGCAATAACTTTAATCATCACGCATATCAGAAATGCTTATTCTTTTAAAACCAGACAAAGCCCTACCTCCTCCTTCCTTTCCTATAGACCTGGTGCGCGATCGATGGGCGATCGCCCTCCTACACGATAGCCATCCTCCCTCCTCCTACGCCCCGTGTTTCATCCTTCCCCTGTGCGATTTGGTAGCTCACTCCTATTGTGCGCGATCGTTGTGGTCTCCTCCAGCTGGTATGAACTCCCTCTTTCTCTCTCTTCTCTCTCATAATCTAGTCTTCTACCATCAACGAGAGTGGATTTTTGGGTTTTTTTTTTTGCACAGCTGTATCCCCTCATTTTGACAAGGGTGGAACCTTTGATTCTTGTACAATGTTGAACGCTAGTTGCAGACATTTGTTGTTAAATCAATTTGAATCAAGTTTGAAAGATTTTGTCTGGACCATTTGTTCCTGATTTTGTTGCAATTCTACACTTGATCCGATGAATCCCGTTGATGCTAAGACAGTTTACGTGTTGGTTTTTGTAGGATTATGTTTTTTTGTTTTACTCAACACAATTTACAAGTTGCGGCCAAACCTTAAAGTTCAGGTCTCCTCATTAAAATAGTGTTTTCCAAGAGAAGAAAACATACCTTCCGATACCATGTTAAGAAAGAAAAAGATTTGAATTTGGCCAAGAGAGATAATGTGTATCAAGCCTATCACAAATTCATAACTTAATTTTTCATCTGCTATAGTTACAGGACACATAATTTTCGACATATGGCATTGGAGGAAATATGTATCCTATATTTGTCCTCTAGATACCATGTTAAGAAAACATACCTTCCGACAACATTTTGGTGTACAACATTTTTGTAAAGCTACTGTGGAATATTGTTTTTTATGCTCGAGTGATTTGTGCTTTTACTTAATAAACCCAATTACAAGATTTGTGCGTTCAGTTTGTATTCATCTCCATTCTAGTGGAGCAATATTCACCTCCATTAATTCAAGTGGCAATGCCTAATTGGCTAAGTGTTTCTAATTCCCAGTAACTAATGCCAGAAAAATGTATGAACAAAAAAGAATAGACATAAGATAGGCTAATAACCAACTCAATATTCAAATATATACGAGAAAGAAATTAATTGGCTTAACATATATGCAAGAAATTAATTTATACGCAAAAAATTAACATAAAAGTAACGGAGCAGTGTTGGTGGTACCAACAATTGAATTTGACATTGGATCATCTTGAATTCATATTAATGATATCATTTGTATGCAGCAAAGCTTACATTATGGAGCCCGAGGCCGTTATTCAGGAGGGGCCCATTGATGGGAGCTTATTAGGGTATCAGCAACAACATAGGTCACATGCCATATAGAATAACAATGTAAGTTACTAGCTTTTACTAATTGTCGTTTTTGGTACTTAATACATTAGGTCGTTTGGTTGTAAAAATTTAGCTAAATATTGCTAGAACTCATTTTTTATTTTTGTTTTTAGGGGAAACGTCCAATAGATTGCAAGACGGTTGTGGTTCACCGAAATGAAGCAAATTAAAAAAGGTTGGATCCTCCGGCACCACCAGTTGTTGACTTGGTTTGACAAGCACGTTTTGGGGGCCTTATGGACATTCCGTTCATATCGTTAGATTTGGCTTTGATGACTGCTCTACTTGAGCGTTGGCATCCCGAGACTCATTCCTTCCATTTAGGTTTAGGCGAGTGGACTGTGACCTTGCAAGATGTGGAGGTGATACTTGGTGTACCGGTTGATGGATTACCGATTGTGGGGAGCACCGAGCAGGATTGGGATAAGTTGTGCCAGGAGTTGTTGGGACTTACCCCTAGGGCTGGTGTTTCAAGGACTGGGGGCAAGGTGAAGTTGTCTTGGCTACGGACCCATTTCAAAGGGCATTTGAAGGCCGGGTATTCGGCAGAGCAAGTTCGACAGCAGGACCGTGGTTATATTCTGTTATTGATAGGTGGTATGCTCATTCCAGACGGTTCAGGGGGTTCCGTACACCTTTGCTAGTTGTCCTTGCTATGGGACTTGACAATTCGACACAATTGGGTAGTGCGTGTCTAGCTGGGCTTTATCACTTTATTTGTCATGGATCAAAGAAAAACAACAACGACGTGGGTGGCTGTTTTATACTATTGCAGCTTTGGGCTTGGGAGTGGTTTCCTTACTTTGCTCCTGGACCTGTTGGTAAGAGGGTCCGACCACCTGATGCTCCCCTGGGTGCACGGTATGTGTAGATAATAGTTATTTATATTAGTAACCCTTTTTATTGTAATTTTTCAGCCATTTATAGTACGTTTTAGGATACGGTTTCCAAATGAAAGTTGTAGGACATGCAGAGTAGTTTAATTTCGACATAATCTTCGGTTAAAACGGACAAACATTTATTTAGTTTTGATGGTAAAAAATTGAGAAAAAATCTGTCATAACTCACAAAACCTTAGGGTTTAGAGTGCCTAACCCTAACACGCCCTTATGGAGTGCGCTATAGTTTTTGCAATATGGCGCATTGTTATATTGCGTTGCCCTTGTTCACAACCATGTCAAGTAACCCTTTTTATGGTAATTTTTCAGCCATTTATAGTACGTTTTAGCATACGGTTTCCAAATGAAAGTTGTAGGACACGTAGAGTAGTTTAATTTCGACATATTCTTCGGTTAAAACGGACAAAAATTGATTGAGTTTTTATTGTAAAAAATGGAGAAAAAATCTGTCATAACTCACAAAACCTTAGGGTTTAGAGTGCCTAACCCTAACACGCACTTACGGAGTGTGCTAAAGTTTTTGCAGTACGGCGCGTTGTTATAATGCGTCACCCTTGTTCACAACCATGTCAAGTAACCCTTTTTATGGTAATTTTTCATCTATTTATAATACATTTTGTGAATAATGCGTAATTAAATATTAATCACGCGTATTATAAATTTATATAATTTTTCATCTATTTATATAAGCCTTATAATTAAATATTAATCACGCATATTCTAAATTTATTACGGATATAAATAATGCGTAATAATGTTATACTACACTTATACATTGCCTGAGCTTGGATTGAAAAAACGGTCTATATTCCAAACGATAAGGCCTCATCAAATAGGTTGATTAAGAAACACACGTAAATGAATACCCACAAGTCACAAACAGGAATGATATCACAATGCTTCTTCCAAAACACAGATGATTAGGAAGTGCAGGAACAATGGTACTAAAATTGAACTTTGACACTACATTTTACTCCGTATTACAAACCTTAATCCTTACATGCATATATTTCATGAAGTACAAAATCAAGAAGATGATGGTCCAGCCACTCTTCCGCATGTTCTCCTGTTGTGACCCCGCTGCCCACATGATGTGCAGGTCGTTGTTGGTTAAGACTCTTGCCAATCCATCTCATTTTGCAATCAATTTAACTTTAGCCGCCCTCGGCCTCGGAGACGTTCAGTGGGCGGAAGAACTCGTACCCCATCGTTAGGTGGCCAGTACGGTACGTCAGGTAGTGGCTTGAATGTTAGAGACCCATACATGGCAATTGTTGTGTCGACTGACTAGTACTTACTGAAGTATTGGTGAGAGTCGATGCTCATTTTACTGCAAACCGCAATCACGTGAGAACATGGGATTTTCCATAGCTGAATTTTGTTGCAAGTACACCTACGAAGAGGCAACTGAACAATGTGCTTGTGATTTCCTTTGTATGGACTTGTTGGATTCATTGGCGTGTGTACCTCGTACAATCCTGCGGCTCTGTCAAACACGATGACGGTGTGCCCCACTGAATTTTCGTTCCACCTATCATACTTTTTCTTTGCATATATGCTAAATTCGTTCCCATTAGCCTTCCACTGCATGGATTTGACAACTCGATCGTTGAAATACTCTACGCTCTTGTAGAAGGTAATCATAACCGTTGCCATTATCGGTAAGTGTCGGGCTTCTTTTAGGACCCCATTGAAGCTCTCAGATACATTGGTTGTTTCTGTGCCATACCGCCTACCTCCGTCGTATGCAAATGTCCAATTCTTCCTACCGAGCCCTTCCAGTTCGGCGCACACAATGCCATTGGCAAATCTTTGTTATTGGCTTAGTTTGTCCTTGAACTTTCGTTTCTGCGATTCCATTGCTGTGATTTTCACTTCTTTCCCCACCATGCTTCCAAATCTTCGATGGTAGTTTACCGCCAAATGGCGGAGGCAAAACCGATGATGTGCAAACGGTGGTCTCCAATCATAAGCGTCCTCATCGCTCAAGTAAGCTAAGAGGTCGGGGTGTCTATCAGAAATAAGACACAACCCTTGTCGATCAGTCACGAAGTGCCTGATGCATGTCAGGAACCACCCCCAGTTCTCCTTGTCCTCCTTCTCGACGATGGCAAATGCAATTGGGAATATCTTATTTTCGGGGTCCTGACTCACTGCAATCAACAACGTGCCCTTGTACTTTCTTGTCAGGAAGGTTCCATCGACGCATAATACAGGCCGATAATGTTTGAACCCTTCGATTGCAGGCGCAAATGCCCAAAATAGACTATGAAATGTCGCGGTTCCAGGTATGCCAGATTCTTTAGTCACCAAACATTTCTGCGTACCAGGATTGTACTGTTACAGGACTTGCAGAAAAGTTGGTAGACTTACAAGCGACTGATCCCAATCCCCGTGAATCCTTTTTATAACAATTTGCTTTGCAGCCCATGCCTTCGCATATGATGGCATGTATCCACCTGTAAACTTCTTCATAATTTCTTGGAGGGCTCTAATCTTCGTGCTAGGGGCTTTTGAGACAATTTTGTTTAGTGCATGTGCCATGTACTTAGCATCAAGATTGTTGTGATCTTGAGTAACATTAACAGCCAAACATGTGTGTGGCCCTGTATGTATATTTCGTGATTTGCCATATGTCGAGATTATCCTTCCGACATGCCCGTAGTCGCCATAGACAAGGGGTGGGATTATTGCATTTGTAGACCAATATCTTGGGGGACGATTTATCTGTCTTAGTGACATGGTTTTTCACCTTGCAATACTTCTTCATCGCAAGTTGCAACTCATCCTTGCAACTCACCCTCCATTACAAGGCATGCGAAGAAGGGATATTTCCAAGAATATATGACGTCGGTAGTTTTCTCATACTGCGGGAGATTGTTCTCTTCTACCCTACACGTACGGAAGTCTGGTTATTTGAATATCACGCTGAACAACGTTCAATCCGTGATTCAAAAATCAATCCTCGATTAAGCGGCAGTTTAAGTTGTTTTCGTGTTCCGGCGTGGTTTGTTGTACTATTGTTATCGCGTATTAGGGAGGTATTATGCTTGTACGTTTGCTCCAAAATTGTGCTGCAAATTTGATGTTATGTTGGGAAATTTTTTTGTCGTCATTAGTTGCTCTGAACTTGGAGATCGTTATTACGCAATTTATGCTTGTTTCCGTTCTGCGACATGAGTTATACCGTGCTTAAATGAAAATTATCTACTACACAAATTTGTACTAAGCCAAAGAAATTTGTTCTAATCCAAAGTTTACGACTCAACACCTGATATGGTTAAAAAACGTGTGGGGTATGATTAAAGTTAGTTAAGGTGTGCAATCCAATTAGATTTTGCATTTCTAATATGCGTTATAGTTAAAGTTATTGCGCACTCTAGAAGTACATGATCCAATTTTATTTTGCATTTTAGATATGCGTTATAGTAAAGTTATTGCGCACTCTAGAAGTACGTAATCCAATTTTATTTTGCATTTTAGATATGCGTTATAGTAAAGTTATTGCGCACTCTAAATACACGCGATTGTTGTATATACGGCTCCCGTATACGGTGATGTGGCATGCCAGATGGCATGTAAAGCTCATATTGCATTTCAGAAATGCGCGAAAGACTATTTTTCAAAATAGTTTGAAAAGTGTGGTAGATTGCAAAATAGTTTTGAAAAATGGGTTACTTCGATCAAACACTCATGCAGCAGCGCCCCAAATGGGGCCCATTCCAGTCGTCTCTTCGATGATCGGAGACGTTCACCTCGTAGAACTTGTCGAGTAGAACAAGTGTACCAAAAATCAACTCGATCGGACATCGTTAAGTGTCTCATCGGAATAAAAATGAGTTGAAAAGACTGGGTTTAGTGGTTTTGATTGTGTGTTTCTGTCCATTTGTGTTCCAAAACTTTTGAAGCTGATTGCGAAGAAGAAGGGGACGCCGTTGAAGCCGAACTATGAGCTGAATGTGTTTGTGTTGTTTAATGAGAACATGAAGCCCGGACCGACATCGGAGAGGAATTACGGCTTGTTTAAGCTAGACGGAACGCCGGCGTACTGGCTGGGGTTCAACGGAAGTGCTGCTGTTGCACGGGTTCTGGTACGGCGGCATTGGTAGCCGGGAAGAGGAAGATGGGAGAGAGAGAGAGAAAATGACAGTGGAAAATAGGGGAGAGAGAGGAGGTTTGACTAACAAGTTGAGATGGCAAATTATAATTTGTAGGGAGTACCACGTGCGACGGATGACGTGGTACTCTGGGTCTACTGAATAATTTTCCGTGTAGAAGAACATACTCCATTTTTTTTTTTTTGCCAGTTGATATACATCAGTTGGGGGATTAGCGGGGGAGTTAATGAGTTAGTCCAGAGGGAGTCTAGAAGCTATCCATAGCCCTAAACTCCAAACGCCTCTGTCGAGGCTTGAGCCCTGGTCTCCCTTGTGGGAAAACCAGGAGATAACCGCTAGACTACAAGTGCTTGGTTAACATACTCCATTTGATAGCTGTCAAATCTCCACTCTTTCATTTTACTATTCTCCGCGTGAAGAAGTAAGGAACCACTTCGATTATTGGCGGGTCCGCAAACATAGTGGTGGTCCTTTGCCCACCCCACTCTAGACTCTAGAGAATCCCTATCCCCTTTCACTACGTTCTCTCACTACGTTCTCCGCGTGAAGAAACTACTAGAAATACGGTAGTACATTGATTCCACTCACAAATCCCCTCACCGAAGCTCTGAACAAAAACCAAGCTCTCTGCTTTCTCTTCAATGGCTACTTCGAAATCCCAAAATCACCTCTCCTCCACCGGGAAATATTATCCTATGCCCCCTCAAGGCCCTTCTTCATCATGCATTATTGTGGGGTCCAAGAGAAAGTATATGAATGAAGACCCTGGGGCACCAAGTGTTCGTGCGCCAAGGGCACGGAGTAATAACTCCTCCTCCTCCTCTAAACCTGAACTCAATGGTAGATACGACATTTTCTTGAGTTTTAGGGGCTTAGACACCCGTAAAAAGTTCACTGATCACCTCTACCACGCTCTCATGCATGAGGGGTTCCAAACATTCAGAGACGACGATGAGATCGAAAGGGGTGAGGTTATCAAATCCGAGTTGGATAAAGCAATCAAGAATTCCACGATGTCGGTGATCGTGCTATCGCAAAACTACGCTAATTCGACGGCGTGTCTGTTTGAACTCCAGACGATTCTCGAGCTCTGTAAGAATTCGGATCATTTCGTTTTGCCCGTGTTTTATGAGGTGGAACCTCAGGAGCTCAAGGATCAGTCAAAGAATCTGGTTTTCGAAAAAAAGGAAGTGACTCCTGAGAAAGTGAAGGGATGGAGTGCGGCGCTTAAAGAGGTTGCGAGTATGGCTGGGGTGGTTTCTGGGAAGGAGTCTAATGGGTAATTTTGAGATCAACTCCCCTTTTACTCATTTTTAATCGCATTCTAGTTTTCTAATCCTCAAGTTATATTTGCTACACTTCATTTCTTCACCAATTTTATTGCAACATGACGGCATATAAATATAGATTACAATTAATTAAGTGACGATCGACAACTATCCAACATGATATTGCAAAGATTTTCGTCCTAAATTGTATATGTAATACCGTACTTTCCATTCTATAGTTATCACTATCGCGTTTTTGTTGAAACATTTTAATAAAAATAAAATAATTACTCCTCGATTTAATTACCGCTATTTACCTCTTTTACCGTTATAGAGTTTATTGTATATTAAACTATTTTCCGTTACAAAACTTATTGTATATAAATATCATTTCAGTTACAAAAGTTAATAGCGGAGTTATTACTTGCTATTATTATTATTATTATTATTATTATTGTTAAGGAGTATTATACATTAACCTCTATATATATGGGATGTGTGAAAAAAAGTGGAAGGGTAGAAAAGTCTATAGAGAGTACACAAATAATGAAATAGAGTACGAGTTTTAGAAGAGTTTTATAATATTTTCTATAGAGTTGGGCAACTCGGTTCATGACTCATTCAAGCCTCCCGGTGGTCGTGAACATCAGATGAGGGATGCTTGTGAGCTCATGGGTTCTATCTTGGGGCTAATACACTCCGATGGAACCTTCACGAGGGGAGGGATATTAGCCTTAAGACAATGACTACACGACTCTCATTCTCACAGGCAATATCTCTCCTACTTATACTATTTTCATACTCTTGATTTACTTCTTGTATTTCTATATTCACATGGTCAAATTATTCTTGGGATAAAAGGATATTTTGTGAATAAAAGTTCTAACAGTTTAAGGCTAATATGTTTCCCTCTTTCGTTAGGAGAAAAGAAGTTGTATTTCTGTGATAGCCTAAGTCATTCATGAGTATGATATGTACATGCTACGTTGGGAAAAAAAAAAAAAAAACAAAAAGGCTAATTAGAGAAGAGTTTCACTATTGGAAGATGAAATTGCGGGATTCCATTAATTTGTATTTGCCGAAATGTGAGTGCACAATCTGTTGGGATAGAAGGGAAAACAAGTGCCTATGCCAATATGTTTCTAAGGGAAAACAAACATTACTATCTCTAAAATATTTTGCAAAGGGAAAAGGAAAGATTTATTTTGAAAGAATGTGTTGAACAATTTCCTACTCTAGCATTTGTTCTCTGATTAATTACTTGAATATAAAATAATATATTTTTTGAAATCACTAATAGTTATTATGTCCATGATAAGTTGGAATTTAATCTAATTCTGTTTCTAGAAGAATTTTTAATGTCATACAAGTGCTTAGCTACAAGTGCTTAGCCGAATTACTCAATTAATTAGGATGTGAGCCTAACATTTCATGACCAATAAGTGTCTTTTTGAGTTTTGCTAAGGATTCATATGACATTATACTGTTTATTCAGAGTACTAATTGCCTAATCATAGGATCGATTTAAAATACAAATATATTTAATCTTTATGGGATTGTTTTTCTCTTTGCCCTTTGTTAGCAAATATCCGATTACAAGGATGTTCCCTATATAGGTAATTGGGAGTTGTGTTTGGTTTCTGGAAAAGTTTTGATAATTGAGCTTTTAAATCTTGAAAATAGGCCAAGTTTGTAACTGTCACATGTTCATTGTGAACCACGGTGTGTAGTAGTAATATTGCCTGGTGGTTTTATATATATATATATATATATATATATATATATATATATATATATATATATATATATATATATATATATATATATTATTAGTATTCTTTTGAGGGACATTAATGTGAGTTTCCAACTGCTGTATGATATAGTCAGAGTAATGCGGCATACCGATTGAAAATCTATAACCTCAGTGTGTCTCCTTAGTGTTTTTATTTTTTCTTTTTTATTTTTTGATTTCGTATCTTCATTGCTTCGAAGAATAGTTGGTTTATGAAAAATAAAATTAATAAAGATTTATGTATTTTTACTTGTCTATCATAAATTGAGCTTTATACCGTTGAAAGGTATTTAGGGTTCAAGGTTTCCATTTACTAGTATGATCATAAAGAAAATACTCTAATTTATTTTAATACAATTAATGCATACAGTGGGAGGAATTTCACTATTATTCATTCCTTTTCTAACCGTCATAAGTTTTGAAACTTAATATTAATAAATTTTTGATAAGTAACGAAATAATCAATATTGCATTAATTTATGCTATCAGTTGTGTTTCCTTTGCTTGAGAAATTCTAATACAATATGTAAGAATTTGCGGTTGGTAAGGATTGAGTTATGGTACAAACACAAACATAAGTATTTATGAATATCTTCAATAGTATATGTCGGTTACAACCTGGATTAACACTATGATATGTAAGTGTATTTTGATTCAATCAGATTTCTTTGCTTTTATTGAGAACAATATCGTAAATATTATTGTTCAGTTGTTTTACTTTAAATATATATATAGTTAGGGATTGGAATGGGGGGGGGGGGGGGGGGGGGGGGGGGGTTTAAAGCATGAGGAAAAAGAGATTTTATTTCTTTGGATATTCTGCTTCCTTCTTGTTTAAAGCAAATAATTCTTTGTTCTTTGCGTGTTGGGAAAAAATGAAAAAAGAAGAAGTCTTATTTGGTCAGTTGGTAGATTCTGCAAAGGTTTTGAATGTTTAGAGTTTTTAAATGTTTCGGTTCGAAAACAAGAAAAGAAGTTTTGGTTTTCCATTACTAAAAGGTCCAAAAGTTTCACAGTGACGCTTTAAAATTTTTATCAAGAAAAGACTTGGGGTACAGACAGGGCCGGCCCTGACCCAAGCCTAGCAAGACCTTGGGCTAGGGCAACCCCCCTCGGCCAGGGCAACCTCAAAAAAAAAATCATAAGGTATATATAAATACAAAAAAGTTTCCTGTATGTTACAAATGTGATACTTGGTATGTTGGTCCTCTTCTAGTTTATGCAACCCTCATGATTGGTGTTCAATTCTTGCCTCAGACGTTTGTCTTGCCTTTTTTTTTTTTTCCCCCTTTTAGTGTTGCCTTTTTTCTTTTTTTTCCCCCTTTTAGTTACGTAAAAAAAATACTCCCTCCGTCCCTTTTTTAGTGATCCATACGGGAATAGGTGCAATTTCAAACCCCTAAAAAACATATTTCTCTATATAACTTTTTAATTTATTTTATACCAAATTAAAGAGCTCATAGAGTACTTTAATTTGGTGCAAAAAAATTTAAAAATGATATGCGAAAGTACGTTTTTAAACGTCCGCAAAAATACACGTTTCCCAAGTGGATCATTTAAAAAGGGACGGAGGGAGTATATATTTATATAGTGGCTGAACTATTTAAATGTTTAAGCCCATAGAGATTAAAATATAAAACGCCCAAAATGACAAAACCCATTTTAGCCCAACCCATTCATCCATTCTCTTTCATAGAGATCGACTTCTTTCAACAGGGGAAAAGAAAGACTTCGAGGGTTTCCGAAATCGCAACTCTCTGGAACTCTCCTAATTCACAAAATCGAGGGTTTCAATTCTTTAAAAATCTGTGTGTGTGTGTGTGTGTGAGAATATCGGGTCGTGCTAATGTTGCATTTTGATTTTGAATTTTTTTATTGTTATTCAAGCTAAAAACATAATATATAACCTCGATTTTGCTTTGTACCTATATTTGTATGGTTTTTTTTTTTTTTTAATAACTTACTAGTACGAGGGCAACCAAGCTCGGGGTTTGGCTAGGGCAACTCAAACGTCAGGGCCGGCCCTGTGTACAGAATTGGTGGGAAAAAAGAAAAAAAAGTATCGATGAAGAATGAAAGACAGCTAGTAGAAGTATAGTACTACTGGCTTGGTGTATAGAGGTTATTAGTGGGGGTTGAGACCATTGGCCACACAAGGCAAGTAAACGATTCATAAAGTCCCTAAATGAGAGCAGAGAGTTTGATATTAATTGTTGATTAACAGGAGAAGTGGTTCCTACTGAGTTTCTCAATTTGATAATTTTGTGCTATAGATGAGGCAAAGACTCTGTATGTGTTTTATTCATTTACAACATGAATGAGTGTTATGCATTGGTACACATATGAACACTTACGGATGCTACGTGTTTAGGTTTGTGCCAATTTGCTAGAGTTTATACCTCTAATATTTAGAGAAAATAGTTTTGGAAAATCGAAAAAGTGGAGGAAAGAATTGGTCACTTCTGATCATTGTTTTGAGTAGAATATAAGACTTTAATTTGGTGTCTTGACATTCATTTACCGTGAATGGTTTATGTACATTCTCGTATTCGGTCAATCCTTGATGGATTATTATTTATATAACGTATATACTCATTGGTTATTTTTTATTTTTTATTTTTTGGCAGTTGAAAGGATCTATTAAATTTGATGAGGAAGAACATTGGTTTTATTATTATTATTATTATTATTATTATTATTATTTATAAAAAAAAAAAACTGTGGTTTTGTGTGGTACTCTAAAATCTTTTGTTGTTTTGGAAAGTAAGAAATCTCAATTCGTATCTTGCATGAGAACTTTGTCCTCTTACTGATTTCATGTCTTGAAAATGCAAGCAATAAAGTCTAGATAGATTTTTGTGACACTATGTATATTGCCTAATGCCTGTATTGTTGATGATGCATTGTACACCTTGCCTAATGCCTGTATTGTTGATGATGCATTTTACACCTTAAGTTGTATGTGCATATTGGCCAAACTATTATTATTGTGATTTTATAAAGTTTTGAATCTTGTGGGGGATTATAGGAAAAGTCATAATTTTATGGAAGCTTCAAAACTTTATTTAACATCTACAGTCATCAAATTCAAAATAAATAGTATGTCTATGATTTTATGTGTTCCCTGCTATAAACTTTATTTAACATCTACAGTCATCAATTCAAAACAAATAGTATGTCTATGATTTTATCTGTTCCCTGCTATCATTTTACTCTTATAAGTGAAATGTATATTTTGTGCGACCTCCTCATATTTCATGGATTATCAGTGAAATGTATATTTTGTGCGACCTCCTCATATTTCATGGATTATCATTTTGATCATGTTGAGATGAGGAACACTTAAATTTCAAATTACATGTTCATGTTTACTTGTGCTTAAAAGCACGGTAATGTGACATTTTAGTGGTTTAATATGCTTGCTACATAGGGATTAAAAGTATAAGCACTTTACTAGTGTTGTGCGGGGGTATTTTACTATTGATAGTTTGTGAATTATACTTATGAGTTAACAGACAATTTGGTTGGTTAAACTTACTTTTCCCTTGCACATGTTCCTTTTAAGGAAAATAAGTAATGTGGGCGTATATACAAGTTAAGATATAATAGATTGGTTTGATTTATAATCTTTCTCATATTTATAAGAAATGTGGGGGTGTTATTTATTGTGGGAATATTGCTTAAATATCTCTTGAGAAGAGGTGTAGTAAGATGCTTGAAAATTCCACATGTGCGAAGTTATTGAATATAACATGAAATCATCTAATGGTGTATCGGAGTTTGTTGATTGTGTTCTCATAGGACCGCACACAAGCAAGTTGATATGTTGAAGGGCGGTCAAGCCTCTAGATTCGATGTTGAAAATTTATGGGCCCGGACTAGCGATGAGGCTAGATCCATATAAGAAATGAATTCATTGTCCCGGGACTAGCATTGAGGCTAGATCCATATTAAAATTGTTGATTGGGACTGGACTAGCGTTGAGGCTAGATCCAATTTATGTCGAGGGGGATGGGCTTAAGCCCACAGGAAGTCACCTAGGGAGGTAACCCGTCTTCTGTGATTGGAGATCCTATGAAGGAAGTTCAACGGGTAAAAACAATCCACATTGCATGACTTGTTCCAGCACTCATTGAAAGGGATTGTCTCTTAGACTCTCCTGCTCATCCCTAAGGCAATTGTGTTGAAGAAGTGACTGGTTAAGGAAGGGTTATACCCTGAATGAATCCAAGGCAGACATTCTTTTGCAATGTACATTCTGTCACTGTACCCTTGGAGGATTCACCTAAGTGGGGGCCGTTGTGAGGCCGCGACTATGATGCTCGAGCTAACCTCTAGTAACCCTCATGAGAATCAAGATTCAGTGCATGGCCATTAATAGCACTAACCCGCGAACTGATGTCCAATACCGGTACTGTGTGTGTGACATGTTGAACTTTGGCTCAAAGGATCTAGTTCAAGGTATAGGCCTTCTATGATCCGTCAAAGGAATACTGTTAACACTAAGTGTGGGTTCAAGTTCGGACGATACCCACACCGATTGCACAGTATATAGTTGCCCAAAATTTTCATTGTATATATCGTATTTTAAAATCATGTTTTTTTTTAAGTAAAATAATAATTGTTTTATTTTTATTAAAAGTGGGGGATTGTTGAAACATTTTAATAAAAATAAAATAATTACTTCTCGATTTAATTACCACTATTTACCTCTTTTACCGTTATAGAGTTTATTGTATATTAAACTATTTTCCGTTACAAAACTTATTGTATATAAATATCATTTCAGTTACAAAAGTTAATAGCGGAGTTATTACTTGCTATTATTATTATTATTATTATTATTATTAAGGAGTATTATACGTTAACCTCTATATATATGGGAGGTGTGAAAAATAGTGGAAGGGTAGAAAAGTCTATGGAGAGTACACAAATAATGAAATAGAGTTTTAGAAGATTTTTATAATATTTTCTTTAGAGTTGGGCAACTCGGTTCGTGACTCGTTCAAACCTCCCGGTGGTCGTGAACATCGGATGAGGGATGGTTGTGAGCTCATGGGTTTTATCTTGGGGCTAGTACACTCTGGTGGAACCTTCACGAGGGGAGGGATATTAGCCTTAAGACAGTGACTACACGACTCTCATTCTCACAGGCAATATCTCTCCTACTTATGCTATTTTCATACTCTTGATTTACTTCTTGTATTTCTATATTCACATGGTCAAATTATTCTTGTGATAAAATGATATTTTGTGAATAAAAGTTCTAACAATTTTCATGCGTAAAATTTGAGATTGATGATTGGAGATGTCATGTGCCTACCCAAAATGGGTTTTTACCCAAAATTTAACTCAAATTTGGGGGAAAAAAGGGGTTAAGGCTGGAGATGCTCTAATGACCCTTATTAGGTTAGTGTATTTCCAGTCCAGGCCTTCTTCAGTTCTTCTACTGTTCTATGCCAATGCCAATATGCCATTTACGACTAAACTCTACCAGAAACTCCACCTTTCACACTGAACCTTTAGAAGGCATTTTGACGGGTGTGGAAAGCTCGTTAGTTAATGTTGAAATAGTTAATTTCCCTTCGTAGTAGTAGTTTGCATTGTTGGCAGTTCAGGGAAAGTAATGCTACTCCGGATCAAATCTTTCAATTCCTTGGGCTTATTGACATGCGTGGTTGTGTAATGTAGTGGACCTCTTTGTTTGTGGCCTTCATGTGGGTGGTATCTTTTTTACATATGCCTTACTCTTATTGGTCAAAATGTCGGTGGCATCTTTTTTATATGCCTTACTCTTACTGGTCAAAAAGAAAAGGAAGAAAACAAGAAATAGCCTACAACCTTTTAGGTAATTTTTTTTTGTGGGTGTCTGTAAGAAAATTTAATTTATCTTTTCAAACCTTTTCTGATATTAGCGTCCACTTACAAATACAGAACCCTTAGATATGAAGCCGAGTTAATTAAGGAAATTGTTGGTGTACTCAAAAGCAAGCTATCTCGCAAGCACCGGAGTGTTGACAACCATCTAGTAAGTATGGATTCGCGAACTGGGCATGTTAATCGCTGGCTAGAAAATAGTTCAAGCGGGGTTGGTATTCTTTTGATATGTGGAATGGGTGGAATCGGGAAGACGACGATTGCTAAGGTTGTGTACAATTCAAACCATAATACATATGATGCAGCCTGTTTTCTCGAAAATATTAGTGGAGTTTCCAAAGAGCACGGGGGATTAGTTCGTTTGCAAAGGCATCTTCTTTCGGATATTTTAGGGAATGGGAAAAACAAGCACATAACCAATGTTGATGATGGACGTTGGCAAATCAAGTATGCAATAAGGAACAAAAGAGTTCTTCTTGTCCTTGATGATGTGGATCAAACAGAACAACTATTTGCATTAGCTGGCCATCAAGATTGGTTTTCTCAGGGAAGTAAAATTATCATGACCACTAGGGTCAAGAGCATGATGAAGAATGCTGATGATAATTATGAGGTGTACTGGCCTGAAAAATTATCTCTTGACGAATCACTTGAGCTTTTCAGTTGGCATGCTTTTAGACAAAAATGCCCTATTCAAAGCCACATGGCTTTATCAGAAAGGTTTGTGCAATACTGCGATGGGCTTCCTTTAGCTCTTCAAGTATTGGGGTCTTCCTGTCGAGAGAAAAGTATTGATGTCTGGGAAAGTGATTTACAGAAGTTGCAAGCAGATTCTGATAACACAATTCTGAAAAAACTTGAAATAAGCTATGATTCTCTAAAAGATGACCATGATAAAAATCTATTCCTTGAGATAGCTTGTTTCTTTGCTGGAAAGAAGAAAGCCGACACCATCACAATACTAGAAGGATGTGATTATTATGCGCTTGCTGGAATTCATAATCTCATGGATAGAAATCTCTTAACTATTGAAAATGGGAAGCTAGAAATGCATCAGCTACTTCAAGACATGGGAAAGCAAATTGTTTGTCAAGAATCTAAGTATCCAGAGGAGCGTAGCAGAATCTGGCGGCATAGGGAGTCCTTCAGCATTTTATCTGAAAAAATTGTAAGAAACTTGTTCCTTATGTTGATGTTTACTGATTTTGCACATGTTTGCTAATATCTGACCTTTTCTTTTCTTTTCTTCTTAATTTTCTTATTTGAAGGGAACAAAAAAAATTGAAGGCCTCTTGCTTGATATGAACATGTTGAGAAATTCTAACACTGTCTTTGAAGCTAAAACATTTGAGAAGATGCACAATTTGAGACTTCTCAAGCTGAGTGGTGTACAACTATCTGGAACATCCAAGGCATTACCCAAGAGGTTACGATGGTTGTATTGGCGTGGTTTTCCATCAACATCTTTCCCCAATGATTTTCCTCTGGAGAACTTGGTCTCTCTTGACATGCGTTATAGCAACTTGAAGCAACTTTGGAAAGGAACTAAAGTAAGATACTCTGTTTTGCTTCTCTTTTTAAGATTTTATAATGATTTCAGTTATTTAGTTGCGTCAGAAGAGCCCCTTTTAAACTTGTCTGGCACTATGTTTCTTTTCCAAATAGGTTCTTGGATCGTTGAAAATTTTGAATCTCAGTCACTCCCGAAAACTTGTGAAAACTCCGGATTTCTCGAGAATTCCCAACCTAGAGAAATTGGTTCTCAAAGCTTGTCCAAGTTTGTTCGAGGTCCATGAATCTATCGTAGAACTACGGAGGATAGCTTCGGTGAATCTAAAAAATTGCGTAAATCTGAGAAAGCTTCCAAGAAACATTGGTACGCTAGAATCTCTTGTAGAAATAGATATTTCCGGTTGCTCAAACCTTATGGGGGCAATAGAGGAGCTTGAGAAGATGAAGTCACTGCAAGTTCTGGATGCTAGTGGACTGGATGCTGATCGTTTGCTCAGTGTGGAGGTTGTATCACAAGCATCTATTTGGCTGCCTTGGGTTCGAAAACCAAGGTTACAAATGTCATTGGCCTCTTTACCAAGCTCTTTGGTAAAATTATATCTTTCTAATTGCAATCTCACTGATGATGCATTTGCCGGGGATTTTAGTAAGCTCTCCAAGTTAGAGGATTTAGTTCTAATGGGAAATCCAATTTCTAGCCTTCCAAACTTCATTAAAGATCTTACAGGCCTCCAATATTTGGACTTATCAGATTGTCCAAAGCTCCAGCAGATTACATGGTCATCGACCAGCTTAGGTGAGCTGTGGGTCAGGGGGTGCAATGCATTGGAAAAAATAACATTTGAGACTGGGTTCTGTGAGATTGAGCGCATCAATCATTATTATTGCCCTAATTTAAAATACATTGAGAGCGAATTCAAGATCTCACCTGTCAGAGAAGTGGATGTGGAACTGCTCAACAGTATTGGCTTCTTCAACTTGGACTCTATGGTAGATGTTGAGGCTAAACTTGTGAACCACTGGTGGGGAATCAGCGATGACGATGCGGTTCCCATTCCAATTCAGGTTCTCTCTCTCTCTCTCTCTCTCTCTCTCTCTCTCTCTCATGCATTTATCGGTCATAACCCCATGGATTTCTTCTTCCCAGATACTGTATAAACATGGCACATTCCACACATTTTTTCCCGGGATAGAAGTTCCACAGTGGTTTAGCCAGAAGAACAGTGGATCCACCATATCATTTGCTGCGACCTTACCTCCTGATCATTTCGGATTTCGAGGCTTGAATCTTTGTGCGGTGTATACGTTTCCGGACGATTCAGAATATTGTTCACATTACTTTAACTATGATATCAATAACAAGAGCAGTGGGACGAAGACCAGCGGTGTATTATACTTCTATGGCATTCCCGAAAAAGGTGGACATATGGTGTGGTTGAGCCATCTCTTCCAAGCAAATCTGTTTACAGAGGGCGATGAAGTGGAAGTTTTGTTCGAGATTACGCGTGGTGGACAAATTAAGGAGTGCGGAGTCCACCTTTTGTACTTCAAAGAAGAGGGACAAGTACTCCAATACGTTAGAACTATGCAACGTTCGTGGGATCTAAATGTCTCCATATGAGCCCGAGTCAGGGGCGAACCTTTCCTGCCCCTGTTCTTATACATGTAGGAAAATCTACTTAGTTCATTGTTCCATTAATTTTGAGCCAAATCCTCACAGAAGATATTTTGTGTACATTTACCGTTGGTTTGTACTTCTTGTATGCAGTAGCACAATGGAGTCATCGAGCAACGAGGAGAATACAGATGGAGGAGAATACAGATGGGGGTGACGCTTGACGACTTGCTCCAATCAAATGTGCATCCATTATTAGCCAAGGATGCATGAAATGAGAGAAGTTCGGGTACATCAAACGCGCATCTATTTTTTTTCTACAATTGGACCGGTCCTATTCCAGAAGAGGACTAAAAAGATTCCACAGGAGGACTAAGCACATGGGTGGCAGCCGACAAGCTGAGCACAGGTCGTCACCGCCTTTATGTCAACGGAAATATTGCTGGTGCGATGGACTTGTGATTTTTAGGGACCCACAATAAGGTGTTGAGTGTTGGGATTCCCACCCGTGTAGGCCATTGGACTTAGGCCCGGTTGGGAGGGGCTAGGGTTTATTGATGTATTCTATATAACTCGGACTTGTCTTGTTTATTGTGTGACAGAAAGAGAGAGAGGCAGAGAGTTAGAGAGAGATACACGAGTGACTCGGTGAGTTTCATCATTGTGAGATTGTGAGTGTGAGTGTGTAAACACAGTACACACGGATTTTTCTCCGGATTATAGTGAAACCCTCCTCCCCGTGGAAGTAGGTCCGATTTGGCCGAACCACGTATATCTGTGTGTTGCTTTCTCTTGATTTTACTGCTTCTGTTGTGTGTGGTGCGTTGTTGGAATCCTAACAACTGGTATCAAAGCTTGGCGGGTTGAAGCACCAGAGAGCGCAGAGCAGTCGGATAATCACTCGGAGGCCATTGGAGCACTGTTTGAAGCTTTGGTCGGACAAAACAGATGACGAAACTTATTTTTTATCAGAGGGAAAGGTGCTACTCTCGGAGACGATCACAACAGTGTGTTGGGTGGTCAGTTTTGTCACCGGAGGACGGAGCACAATCGTTTTGAACACTTTCAGACGGAGGCGAGTGGTGGTGTGCGTTGGGGCCGGACAAAAAGTGATCGTATTTGAAGTTTGAGACCACGGTTGTGTGAGGTTTTTCGAGACGATCACGGTGGTACCAACCTCGTCACCGGAAAGTGCTTCACGCGCCCTCACGCGCAGGGAGAAGTTTGGAGAGTGAGATCCACTCTCACCGTGTGATTCACGCGCGGCGGCTGGCAGGAAAGTGCTAGGGCTGACCTCGGCAGGTCCAGGGCTGATGTCACGAAGGTTCAGACAGGTCAGAGCAAGGGTCTAAAAAGGTTAGACAGGTTAGGGTTCAGGGTCAAAGAGGTGAAAGGGTCAAAAGGATCAGGGACCAGGTCAAAGGGAACAAACCGGAGGTCAAAGGGTTCAAACCGGTTAGACCGGCGGTTCAGAGTTAACGTCAGACCGGGTTCGGCCAGACCAAACCGGATAGCGGTCTGGAAGCAGACCAGAAGGAGTTTTTCGACCGGTTCAGTGAGATTTAGGCCGGTTCTTGGCCAGTTCAGACCGGTTCCCGAGTTGTCTTGACGTCCCGGATCCAATCTCGGGCTTGGTTTGCGGAGATTTGGTACAGATATTGACGGTACGTTTTACTGCTTTAAATCGTTCCGGGGAGTATCAGATCAATTGTGGGAGTTTCTAGGGGTGTGTTATTTCAGATTATCTTGTTTGCTGAGATGTCAGAGATAAGTATGAATGCTATGCTAGTATTGACGGCGACCAATTATGCTATTTGGAAGCCTAGAATGGAGGATATGCTCATTTTGAAAAAGCTTTATGAGCCCTTGGAACACGTAAGAGTCAAACCAACGGAGGTGAAAATCGAAGATTGGAAGAGTTTGAACAGGAAAGCAGTTGCTTTGATCCGCTAGTGTGTTGGACAGGAGGTTATTCTCATGTAGCACAGGAGACAGATGCTTATGCTTTGTGGATGAAATTGGAGGGGATGTATCAGTCGAAAACATCCCGGAATAAGACGCTACTGATGAGGAGGCTTGTGAATTTGAAGCTCCAGGTTGGGGATTCGGTTGCCGGACATTCTAGTGAGTTCCAGAATTTGGTTAATCAACTGTCTAATGTTGGGTTGAAGTTCGATGATGAGTTGCAGGCTTTGTTGTTGCTCAGTTCTCTACCGGATAATTGGGAGACACTAGTGGTGTAGACAAAAGTTTCGTTGATATATTCGTTGTGTTCTTGCATGAATGTGAATCAAAAGTCCATCTAAACAACGTTTTCTAGATTTTCCAAGCATTTAGTAGAGACCGGTGGTTTCATCGGGCGAGAGGGGTGCTTTGAATTCCTTCCCCTCTCGTAACCTAGCTCCCGGACCCGAGAAACCTCATTTTGGAGACCGGTAAAGCATTTTCCATATCAAGGGTAAAAGAGTCATTTTTCAAAGGTTTCTCGGGTATGGTCCTCAAACCCGGGTGGCGACTCCATTCAAACAATCAAACCATTTTCTTTAAACAAACAAATCGATTTCCATGGACAATACGTCGCGCGTTTTCCGTGGGGTGTTCACAAGCTGGCGACTCCGCTGGGGAAACCCTAATTAACATATATTTTAGTATTATTACACTTATGTGTGATTCTATTAAAATATGCATTAATTATTGAGAGCTAAGCTCGAAAAATGTTTAAAAGATTTCGAAAGCGTTGTTTTTATGGACTTTTTGCATTGCACGTGCATGGTTACTAGCCTCCGCTGGCGTGTTTCGGCAATCCCGCCCGGCTTGCCCGTGACGGGGAATCCCGAAATGCCCAGCACCCCCCGACCGTGATGAGTCACAATTGTCGTTATTACCATCGCCTTGCGGGATCCTTGGCGGTGGGAGACAGCTTTGGCTTTGAGTCCGGGGTACCCTTTTCAAACCAAAACCAGCCTTTGCATATAGATAACCATAGAACCCCACGTCAGTTAACCAACCCATGTGTTAGGATTATGTGCTCCATCCTGTTTCATGCTACGTATTACCGTATTTCTAAGCATGCCATATTGCATACACTCACATCGGTACATATCCTTGTTGTCAGTGGGATGTAAGTTAGCTTCTCGGCAGTTAGTAGAAGGTTGCCTCAGCCCGATGATGAGTCGTGTATCCCACATACGCGTTGTTCTTATGAGTTGGCCTTTAGGACAATCGGACATGGGAAAATTTGAATCAACAGTTTCCTAACAACGATCTAAACGGGTTTAAGGGACCTTGACTCGAAAGTGGGTTAATCGCCCTTAGGCATCCGATTCTAGATCGTTGTCAGAATTCGGGTGAATCATAATTTCCCAAATTCGATTATCCGATATCAAGGACATGTTACTTAAAAAAGACGACCGGACGTGGGAAAAATTTGGATCGACCGTTTCCTGACAATGATCTAAACGGGTTTAAGGGACCTTGACTCGAAAGTGGGTCAATCGCCCTTAGGCATCCGATTCTAGATCAATGCTGGAATTCGTGCAAACCGTGTTTTCCCGAGTCCGATTATCCAACATCAGGGGCATGTTACTTAAAAGAAAACTTGAGGATTGGGGCAACATTCCAAAAACTGTCAAAAGTTAGTCTAGGAGACTTTAAATCCATGGAGTTTGAGAAACCTCCAGTGTTGATCGTGCTCGAACGGCCACCCGTGATTCAAACTAGCCTTAAGATCATTAGTATCTGGATTACAACACCCAAATTGCTCTGTCTCGGATGGCCCGGAAAAGCGATTGGCCCTGATTTCAACAAAGATTGGAATTTAACCTGCCGAGTAATGGCCTACCCGGGGTGTTGGAAAATCATCTGTGCAATGGTCTTAAGTGAGATTTGGACCCGGTAGACTGACCCTAGGTGATACGTGTAGTCTAGGAGACTCTAAATCTATGGAGTTTGAGATACCTCCAGTGTTGATCATGCTTGAACGGTCACCCGCGTTTCGGACTAGCCTTGGAACCGAGTGTATCTGGATAGCGACACCTCATTGTTTTGTCTCGGATGGTCAGGAAAAGCACTACGGCATCAACATTTAGGCCTTAGGTTGAAACGCCGTACTTGCCAAGTAAAAGACCTACCCGTGGTGTTGATTCAATCTTCTGTGCGAGCGGTTCCAAGTGAGATCCGAAACCGGTAGTTTTAATCTCTAGGCCTAGAAATAGGACCAACTTTGGGCGAGGGAGTGGCACACGCATCATAGGCACCCTTTTGTTTGTACTTAGTAATCAAAGGCTATGAACTGAGTCCGACTTTTGCTTTATGATTCAGTATTAAACCATTGGGCCTGCGAAGAAGAAGAAGACCTTACCTGTTTGGGCTCGACCTCCAGGACAGAGATTGTCTCGATCCTTATCACCAAAGGCAGAAGCGAGTATGTCGGCTGAGCAAGGACATGACCCCCCTAATGAGATCGAGCAAATAAGAAAGGAAATGCATGATGATAGGGTCCGGAGTGACACTCGAATTGCCTAACTCATGGCAATTATGGTGAACATCCAGAGCCGACTCCCCCCACCTCAGCAGCAAATACCCGATGCTGAAGAGGTTCCTCCTGAGGAACAGCCGGAACAACCCCCTGAGAACCCCCAATTGGCTGAAATGCTGGCTAAAATACTTAAGCTGGAAGAATCTATGGCCAAAAGTGAGAAACGTGCCATTACCGGCTTTGATATGAACAAACTATGCATCTTCCCGGGCGCTAAGCTCCCTAAAAAGTTCAAACATGTGGACTTCGAGAAGTTTGATGGAACTGGGGATCCAAGAGGACATGTTCAAGCGTACGTGAGCTCCCTCTCGCTACAAGAGGTCGATGAGCCTGCCATGGCTCAAATGTTTCACGAAACTCTCACCGGGCCCGCGCTCCAGTGGCTCTTGTCTCTCGATATCTCGAAGAGACGAACTTGGGAAGAAATGGTGGCCTCTTTCATCAAACAATATGAGTATAATGTTCAGCTTAAGGTCACTACCCGCGAACTTGAAAGCATTAAGATGAAGGAAAAAGAGTCGTTCGCAGACTTTGTGAAAAGATGGAGGGCAAAGGCCGCGCAAATGACAGATCGTCCCAGTGACAAGGACCAAATGCGCATCATAACCAAAAACCTTCAGCCTGATTTGGCTCAGTATATGGTGACGGCTCAAGCCCATGATTTTGCGACTTACTTTGAGACGGGCTTATCCATTGAAGAAGCCTTGCAAAGTGGGGTATTGAAGAAAGGAGATTCAGTCCCCAAACCGAAACGCAATTACATTGGGAACACCTCATCTCTATATGCGAACCCCAGTTACTCAGCCGGCACTTCGTCCAACTCCGTGAATCATCAACCACATAGAACTGAACCAGTAAATGCTATCTTGTCCCAATCAGCTCAACCAATTCAACCCCCACAGAACCAAAGACCCTGGCGTATCTTCACCCCTCTCCCTTTACCTTTACCTGTCATCTTCGAGCGGCTCGTACAACAGGGAAAAATCAAACCTCTCCAACCAATTCCACCTCCACAGAATCCTCCACCAAGCTATGACCCGAATACCTTCTGTATCTTCCATCAAACTCCTGGCCATCCCACCGAAAGGTGCCAGCGGCTGCGTCATGAGATTCAGAATCTCATTGACAATAAACAAATCCGAGACCCCACCGAAAAGCCCAATATTGTCACCAACCCTTTACCAGCACACAAGAGGAATGTCGATATAGGTCAAATTACCCTCAGCTCCACTCAAAAGGACTTAAATTCCGCTCCATTTAACCCAAGCCAGTTCATTGTGCCAGAAACGGATCCTAAGCCCATTGTACCTATACCAACCGAATCTGATGTGTGCTTTTTGGATGCACATTTAACCCCCACCATTTGGCAGAAATGGGGTGATCTGATAATGGCCATAGAAGCACGAGAATATGAGCAAATGGTGACTACTGATGTGGAAGTATGGCCGCAAGATGAGCAGTTTGACGAAGAACCCCCGTTTGATGCTTTGGGTAATCTGCTGTTTGCAGGGCCACTTGATGGATTCGCGCCGCCAAACCGGTTTGAGCCATTACCTGTAGAAGAAGGTCAAAAACAGAATGGGACGAGAGAGATTGAGGCGTCCAAAGATGTGCAGGAAGTTGAATGGAATCCCATGCCGAATAAATGGCAGCCTGAGGACCCCAATGATCCTTTGGATGGGTCTACACTTCCCATGCTCTTTGATGAGACGTATTTTCCAAAGCCACCGCTGTGGGAAGGCTGCCCAGATTTCTCTATAATGAGCGAACATGCCGTAAGCCAAATGACAGAGGGAATAGAGTTCACACCTTATAATTACATAATCGATGAAAATCTTCCGGCACCCCAAGCGCAAATTCCCGAGGACTATAATATCATGGTGTTAAACGGTGGTTTACCCGATGTTTGGGAACAACAGATGGAGGAAGATGTCATGGCCAAAGTATGGGTCAATCAGAACGAAGGCATATCGCTCTCACCGCTGTGGGTCGGAAAAGATGAAGTATGGGCCGTTAATGAGGCAGCGATGGAAAAAGAAGATGTATGGAGCGAAGCGTTTGTGGAAGGAATTATTAAGGGTTTAGAAGGAACCAGCATTGAAAAAGGGAAGAGAAAGGCAGAAGGAGATCTTGTTGACCTTTACACGGATTACACCGATCTGTGGGGGGACGACATTGATTCGGTTCTTCACTTGCTTCGGAGCGGACGATTTTATCAGCCGCCTCAGGTTTACACTAGAGAAACCTCTAACCCGCCACCTAAATCCCTAAGCCAGCCACCTTATAACCCAGCTCCACAAAATAACCCAATTCCAATCACCTAACCAACCCCAATGACCCGATGGCCGATCCCATTGATTTTCAAAACCTTTTCGACCCACCAGCCAACCAATCCCAGGCTACCCCCATGGCCAATGGTCGCGTGCCTCGTTCAAAATCCCTACCAACAGCTGAAGAGAATCCCATCCAGAAACAGCTTGAAAAAACCCCAGCTGCTCTAACCATTTGGGGGCTACTCATGAGCTCCAGCGAACATCGTCAAAAGCTAGCTCGTGCATTGTCCTGCATGGAGATTGCACCTGATATCACCCCAGAAGCCATGATGGCCGCTATTGTTACCAAACCCACTGTTGCTACCAAACCTGCCAAACATGTAGTAACCTTCACCGAGGCTGATCTCCCGCTGGAGGGGACCGATCACAACAAACCTTTGCACGTGACCATGAAGTGCATGGGGAAATGGATCCCCGTTGTGTTAATAGACAATGGCTCTGCGCTCAATGTCTGTCCTCTCCGGACGGCCTTATGCTTGGGACTCAAACCGAAGGATTTCACTCCGTCTGACCTCACTGTTCGGGCTTATGATAACACTCGTCGCAGTGTATTAGGTACCGTTGAAATGGAGATTGCTGCAGAAGGGTTTAAGTCGACGGTGGAGTTTCATGTACTCGAGATTCCAGCTTCATTCAATTTGCTGTTGGGTCGTCCTTGGATGCATCGACCCGATATTATGGCAGTCCCGTCCACTCTACATCAGAAAGTATTGCTCGCATTCGCCCCCATGCTGAAGATAATGCTCCCCTGTTAGAAATTATGCATGATGAGAATGATGTTCAACTCGGAGGGTTTGTTTTTGATACATCCAATGGTGTGTTTACACTTCGCATTGATGATGATTTCTCCATCAGCACCACAGTTCTCGAAATGATGAGGAGGATGTCGTATTTACCAGGCACTGGCTTGGGTCGAACCCGCCAAGGGGTGGTTCAATTTCCAGATTTCCCCTCCCAGCGAGGCCGTTTTGGATTAGGATACGAACCCGCATCGAAGGGAAAGCGAAAGGGTGAGACCAATGAGGCAGAAAGTAGTGCCAATCGCCAGATGCGCTTTGTCAAGGAAGGATCGAATGCACCATATCATGGCCAACCAGAGCCATTTGTAAGCGAAATAAGTGGAGAGGTGCACCCTGGATTTGAAATCTTTGCTAATGATGTTTGGGACGGCGAAGACGAGCATGAAAAGGTCGAGAAATTGATGAAAGACCTGAAAACAGACTGGGTGGAAGCTCTGGATGGACGGGTCTTGATGTCAATGTTCGACGAGGTCAGTCTAACAGGTAAGGATGAAGAGGAGCCAGCAGTGATGATGCTCGGGCAGGAGGCCTTTGAAGACCCTAGCGTGCTGATTGTGGATGCTGTAGGAGGATATAAGAATTGCGCTTTCACGCCTGTTGTAAAATTCACTGGCACTTTCACCGAGTCTGAGTCTAATCCCGAGTCCGAGTCTGTTTCTGTCTTTGAGTCGGAGATCGCGCCTCGTGCCACTCCAGTTTGTAGTTTTTCTTTTGAGTTTGAGTCCACTGCTATGTACTGCACCCCTGCGGGTTTCATGAATGAAATGGATTCTGATTTCGCTTACTTTGCTGTCCCCGAAATAAATTGTGTTGACCCTGATGATGACGAGAATGAGTTTGAGGGAGAAATACCCAAAGAACTTAAGTCTCTAATCGAAAGGGAAAATGAAAGGCATGCTCAGCCAATAAAAGAAGAAGTGATTTCAATTAAATTGAGAGATGAGGAAAACCCTCACATGGTTCAAATCGGATCCGGGCTATCTTCGGAGGAACAAGAATCACTCGTTGATTTACTCAAAGAATTTGAAGATGTTTTCGCTTGGTCCCACGCAGATATGCCCGGAATCGATCCTGAAATTGTGCAACACCGAATTCCCCTGTATCCCAACGTGAAACCAGTGAAACAGAAATTGAGAAAAATCAGGCCAGATTGGGTTGAGAAGGTCAAAGAGGAAGTTACTAAACAGTTCAACGCCGGTTTTCTGATGGTAACTGAATACCCGCAATGGGTTGCAAATATTGTGCCGGTGCCCAAGAAAGATGGGAGAGTCAGAGTCTGTGTGGACTTCAGAGATTTGAACAAAGCCAGCCCAAAGGACGACTTTCCCTTACCACACATTGATGTACTAGTGGATAATACAGCAGGGCATGCACTGCTGTCATTCATGGATGGATTCTCGGGATACAACCAGATTCTGATGGCACCAGAAGATCGAGAGAAAACAACCTTCACCACTGAATGGGGGACGTTCTGTTACCGAGTCATGCCGTTCGGATTGAAGAATGCTGGGTCAACCTACCAACGAGCCGCAACGACCTTGTTACATGACATGATACATAAAGAGGTCGAGGTTTATGTGGACGACATGATTGTAAAAGCAAAAGAGAGAGAAGGACACCTTCCGGCGTTGCGCAAGTTCTTTGAAAGGATACGAAAGTATCGGATGCGTCTCAATCCGCAGAAGTGCACATTCGGAGTCACGGCGGGCAAAATGTTGGGATTCATGATCACCACCAGGGGAATCGAGGTTGACCCGTCAAAAATCAAAGCAATATTGGAAATGGAGCCACCAAAGACGGAGAAAGAAGTTCGGAGTTTCGTCGGAAAAATTCAGTTCATCAGTAGATTCATCGCCAAGTTAACCTCAACTTGCGAGCCGATGTTTCACCTGCTCAAGAAAGGGGTGCCGTTCGGATGGGACGATAGATGTCAGAAGGCGTTCGAGGCAATTCGAAAGTACCTCCAAAATCCACCAGTGCTGATGCCGCCGATACCTGGGAGGCCATTAATTCTTTACCTATCCGTGTCACAATCGGCAATGGGGTGCATGTTGGCACAAGAAGGAGAAGCTGGGGTAGAAAAAGCCGTTTATTACTTAAGTAAGAAGATGGTGGGAGCGGAAGAAAGATATACCCCGTTGGAGAAGACATGTTGGGCCCTCGTTTGGGCCTCCAAAAAGTTGAGGCATTACATGCTAGCCTATTCAATGACGTTAATCTCTCGAATGGATCCTCTCAAGTATTTATTCGAAAAACCAGCGCTCACCGGAAAACTGGCACGATGGCTGCTTTTATTGGCTGAATTCGAACTCAAATATGTGACGCGAAAATCAGTAAAAGGAAGGGCTGTGGCAGAATTCCTAGCAGATCATCCAATTCAGGGGCCAGAAGATACAGAATTTCAATTTCCCGATGAACATGTCATGACGGTATCGGAAGACGTTTGGAAATTGTACTTTGATGGGGCTGCGAATCAGAAAGGGTTCGGGATCGGCATATTGTTGGTTTCACCAGAAGGCCCGCATATTCCACTCTCTTTCAAGTTAAACTTCGAGGTTACCAATAACCAGGCAGAATACGAGGCGTGTATTGTTGGAATGGAAGCTGCTCTGGAAATTGGGGTGAGAAAGATGGAGGTGGTAGGAGATTCAAATCTGGTGGTCTCCCAGGCCAACGGTGATTGGAAAGTACGGGAGGAAAAGTTGAAGCCATACCACAAGGACCTAGACGATCTGATCCATCGATTTGAGCAAGTCACCTTTACTCACATACCAAGGATGAGGAACCAGTTTGCCGATGCTCTCGCTACCCTGGCATCCATGGTAGAATTGCCTGTTGGGGTAAGAATGAGGCCCATCATGATCGAACAAAGGAACAAGCCAGCCTATGAATATGTGATGAACATTGATGAAATTGACGATGGCTTGCCTTGGTACCACGATATTTGGAATCTGGTCGAGAAAGGGGAATATCCAGAAAGAGCAAACAAGAAGGATCGGATAGCATTACAAAGGTTGGCGTCACAATACATCATTTGCGGAGGAAGGCTGTACAAAAGGTCATACTGCGGCATGCACAAATTATGTATTCATGGTGACGACACGAAGAGGGTAATGGAGGAAATTCATGAAGGTATCTGTGGCCCTCACATGAGTGGATTAATGATGGCGAAGAAGATTTTGAGGCAAGGGTATTTCTGGTTGACTCTGGAAACTGATTGTGTTCAGTATGTGCGAAGATGTCACAAATGCCAAGTACATGCTAACCTCATGCACGTCCCACCATCAGAATTACATACAATGGCGACGCCTTGGCCTTTCTCGGTGTGGGGCATAGACGTAATTGGGAAAATCACGCCATCAGCATCAAATGGACACAAATTCATATTGGTGGCAATTGATTATTTCACAAAGTGGGTAGAAGCAGCTTCATACGCTACATTGACTGCAGTACAAGTAGCTCATTTCATCAAGCAAAACATCATCCACCGATATGGGGTCCCAATGCTTTCGTATCGGACAATGGTGTGCATTTCAAAGGGAGGGCGGCAGAAGTGTTGGAGGAATTCAATGTTCAGGTGCACAAATCAACAGTATATAGGCCGCAAACTAACAGAGCAGTGGAAGCGGCAAACAAGTCAATCAAGAATATCTTGGAGAAAACCATCGAATCGTCTAGAGATTGGCATGAGAAGCTACCATTAGCACTATGGGGGTATCGCACTTCTATTCGTACTCCGACGGGGGCAACACCCTATTCTCTAGTCTATGGGATGGAGGCGGTGCTTCCCATTGAGCTAGAAGTGCCGTCTTTGAGGGTGTTGATAGAAAGCGAGGTCAATGAGGCTGATTGGTTGAGCGATAGATTCGCAGAGCTAATGCTGTTCGATGAAAGACGGCTACGGGCATTGTACCACATTCAGGGATATCAGAGAAGAATCGCCCGCGCATTCAACAAGAAGGTGAAATCCAGAGACTTAGTCGAAGGAGACATGGTGGTAAAGGAGATTCGGGCACCGATATTTGACCCACGAGGGAAATTCAGGCCAAAATGGGCGGGGCCGTACATCATCAAGACTATTCTCGACGGTGGGGCAACAGTGATTCTTGATCTGGATGGTAACGAATTCAGCAATCTTGTCAATTTGGACCAACTCAAACGATATTACCCCTGAGAGATGCTCGTTGGGCGGAAAATCGCAAGGGCGAGCCGACCCAAGCAAAATTTAGAGCAAGCCTGCTAGACCGGAAACCTACACTGGGCGGCCTAGGCAAAATTCAAGGCAAAAATTCAAAAAGAGAGAGCTCGATGGACCGAAAACCTGAAAAGGCGGTACCAGGCAAAATTTAGAGCGCAAAAAGGAAAGTGTTAATACCCGAGTGAACCTTAGCCTGAACTACGCCATGACCTGATTCCTTGAGAAAGGATACGTAGGCAACCCTATCTCAGGGTTCGGTCCAAGTCCTCTGAGTTGGTCTGCATTGACGCAATATCTGAAGGAGATAGTATGTGGAATCAAGTGAACCAAGAGGGGGAAACCCTTCATCGTTCAATTTTATTCAAATCACTTCTTCGATTACATAAGCTGAGCAAACATTCAAAAAAAAAAAAAAAAAATGGATGCACCATTTATTCTGGGAAACAGCTTAGTTAAGTCGTGAGAGTCAGTCCACGTTGTTGCCGAATCTCGCTTCCAGCTCCCCTCTGAGCCACTCACGATACTTTCCTCGCAGATGAATACTTGGATACTGGTCTCGGACCCAAGTCACTCTACTTCCCCAGTCACGGCGATAAGCCTCGATCACTGAATGTTTGAATTCGGGGAGATGAAAATCAGCGGGATAGGAGAATTTCACTTCTTGACGAATCCCAAACTGGCGAAGGATGCGCTGAGGAAAATAGAAAGTGAAGCCTTCCAGCCCAGCCAAAACCACCCATGAGTGTCCCATATGCTTGGCCGTCATATCAGGCAAAGGAAGCCAGTGGCACCTCCAAATAACATACTCCTCTTCCACAGCCATAAAGAAATCCAGCCATTCCTCCACATTGCGACGAGTTTCGATGAAACCTCTCTTCCTCCAGTCCTTAGCCCGGTAAACCCAATCATTCGCTGGATCTGCGACCAGCTTCATTTTGTCGCACAGCCACATCTGCCAAACCAAAGCCAAAACTCATAAGTCCGAACCAAAAAAAAAAAAAAAAACTGAAGCAAAAGGGGGCTCCCGGCGAAAATATCTGTTCTTCTAGATTTCACCGCATCCAAGCCCATGAGAGTCTCCGCTAAAACCATGGGAACGACATCCCGTCGTTGCTCAATCTGCGTAGCAACTGAAATGATCGAGGAACTGGGGTTGCCGTCGTTTGGAACCAACAGGTAGGTGGCAAGGAGGCACATGCACAAAGCAAACATGCGGCGATTCTGGACTGTGTAATCCAACGGATTGCCGCGAGGGCTGAAATCGGCAAAGAGGCGAAGAATGTCGAGCGAACCTCCGCGAGTCAAGTGCCTTGCAACACCTTCACTCACGCCGAGCTTATCTTTCAGGATCTTGATCAAGTTGGCACGGAGTGGAGGAACCACTGGTTCGGTCTCGGGACGAGTCTCGAGGTATGCATGAAATTCCTCAACAGTGGGGGAAAGTTCTTGAAGACCAAAGCGGAACACATGAAGCTCGGGATCCCAAAATTGGGTAGCGGCATGCAAAAGCTCGGGACGGATGGGAATGGAGTGGATATGGCGTAAGGAGTTGAGATGGTGGCTACGAAAGTTGAACCAATCAATGTTTTCGAAGCTTGCAATCCATGGTTGAAGCACAGCGGACGCGAGCATGGCCATCACGTGGATTCGGAAAGGAAAGAAATGGAGAATGGGGGTACAAAAGTGGAATAGCGAAAATTGATGTGGGGAAAATGCCTGGCAAGGCATGGGATTTATAGTGAAATTGTGGTGACTAGTGTATATATATATATATATATATATATATGTATATATATAGTGTATATATGTATATATACTATAGTAAGGGAATCCAAGACGTTCAAAGTTCATTCCCAAGAAATCTGCATGTGAAATTCTAAAAAGAATCTTGGAAACAGGTAGCATCTATTGGAAAATGTAGGAGGAAAACTTTGAAAAAGTATGTGAGGGCCTTGGGAAGGAAATTTGAATAGTTTATATGAAGTTTGGGGCAGAAGAGCGTCATGCAAAGGAGACAAGAAAGTGCCTTGGGAAGAACAAGATGCTGCCAGGACTCGGGTTCAGGCGCCTGAATCCTCCTCCTTCAGGCGCCCAGACCTAGTTCAGGCGCCTGAACCTCCCCCTTCAGGCGCCCAAACCCAGTTCAGGCGCCTGAACCATCCTCCTTCAGGTGCCCAAACCCAGTTCAGGCGCCTGGAAACCAGATATCAGCATTCTCACTTTTGATCCCCGAATTCAGTTCCATGCATTTTTGACAAGTTCCATTGATCCCAACGTGTTCCGGCGGACATTTATGGCTTGCGGGGGAGTCCCACTCGCAAAAGATCCGGGAAACGAGACGTTCAGACCAAGTTTTTTTCACAGATGGGGCATAGTTCAGCGTTTCAAAATCATAATTAAAGGTTGCAAGCGGATTCTATCAAGTTCGAGTGGCTGAATTGGTTGAATATGACGTTGCAAAGGCAGTGGGACGTCTATTCACGGAGAAGAACGCGAGGCGTGAAGAATCATCTTTTCAAACAAGCCCTATGGATGCCAAATTCCGTCCTAGGGTCATTTGTGTCGTTTCATTCATCTAAAATGAATTGTGTGTATATGTTTGAGTCAAGTGAAAGTGTCGATAACGTTCGTTGTCATGTTTATTGTATATCCGAGTCGTTTATGTCAATGGTTGTTCGTTTTAACGTGTTTCGGGCAAATTCACGAACACGCGTGTCTATCACCATGTTTCGCTGTATGGCCTGTATATACGCTTGTCAATGGAACCTTTTGCTTGTTTTTCGTGAGTTTTACAACCGGTGTTTTGCTATGATCACAATAAAGAGACGCATGAACAATATGTGAAGTGCAAATCATATATCCAAATATGGCATCCATGAAAAGTCAGTACATGCAAGTCAACATGAATCGAATAATCAAGTCATAATCCATAAGTACTGGGGCAAACACATGCCCGAATAAGCAAAATAGGCGCGCAGGCCCGATTCAAAAAGCTATTTGGGCACGCAGGCCCGAAATGGTAAAAGAAAAAGCTGATCTGAGAAGCAAAAGTAAAACTCATAGTAACCTAAGATCACCTAAGTGCTAACTATGGGTCACCTATCTCCTCGTCATCCTCGCCCTCCTCCTCGCTCTCCGCTGTGTCCTCCGGGACAGGCTCCTGTGGGGTAGGCTCGTCTGCAGTAGGCCCTCTGCTCGTCGATGGCTCACCAACTCTCTGATGAACCGATCGTCCGTCCGCGCCATCCTCATCCTCAGACTCTCTCATCGCAACATAGCCTACTTCCTTCGAGCGGAATAGGCGGATGGTCGTCGATCCAGGACCTGCAACGCCACCTCTCTCGCGTCTCCGGGGCACCTGTAAGCAGGTCAAAGCACAGAGCATATCAGCATTCCGCAAATCAAACTTATGTCGGAATCAAATTCAGGGAGCTTAAAGTACCGGGATACTCCTGGAAAGAGGAGGACGGGGAGCAACTGGAGGGGCAGGGTCGCCCGGCCGTCGAAGCACCACGTCAGCACCAGCCACCAGCTGGCGAACCAGAGTCCGCAGACTGTGAGTCTGCTCGTAGTAAAAGCGCGCGGTGTCCTGGGAAAACTGCATCAGGAAGCAATAGTTTCAACAAATAAGTTTCAACATTGATGAAAAGCAAAATGGAATAACGGAACTTTGCATACCGGGCCAGTAGGGAGCGGAAGGTCGGCAGCCGGTCGAGGGATATCTACATACCCTCTCTCTCCCTCAGGTGTCTGTACAGAGACCTGCCACAACCTCATAGCCTCGAAGGCCGACCTCTCAGAAGGCTCAGGCTCTCCTGCAACAGCACCACCCCACCTCTCTCTGAGGACAGGCCTGAGTCCACTCCCTCCAGGCACCACCTCCTCGCTCACCCTCTCTCCCTCTCTAACTCTCTCTCCCTCACCCCCAGCAGAAGACCTTCCTCTCTCTCTCACAACAGAGGGGCCAGCCCCCTCTCTCACTCCAGCACCACCACCAGCCTGTCCCTCGGCTCTCGCTCTCTCCGCCTGCTCAGCAGCCAAAGCCTCTGCAGCCTCCAACGCAGCAGCCTCCCGTGCAGCTCTAGCTCTCTCTCTGAACCCTGCCACGTCGAGTGGACCAGCGAGGTACCGCCGCCTGTACTCCTCATAGTCCTCTGTCGGTCGGAGGTACTGGTCCAAAGCTGTGTCGAGGATAGTGTATCGCTCGATCTCTGCCAAGGTGTAGCTCTCAGTCCTCAGAACCAGCGGCGGGAGAGGTCCTGGCACTACCTGTGTCAGGGCACGAATCGACTGGCATAATACCCTGTCTCCAAGGTACCACTGCCAGCCGTAAGCGCACTCCAACAGCACTCTCCCTCGGGTCAGCTCTTTGCTCGGTGCCAAGTACTCGTCCTGGACCCCATCCCATACCTGCCAGTGCACCTATGCAGAAAACAAAAATTCATGAGATGGAAAGCAATAAAGGTACAATGCAATACTAAAAGGGTATCTGAGGCATGTACATACCCCTGCACTAGTGAGCCGGTCAAGCTCTCCACGGAAGAAATCCAGCTGGCCGCGCACGGCACTCTTCCCTCTGTATCCTTTCCCCCAGCGAAGAGCCCGAGGAATCACACGCTGATCCCGGTAAGAGGACTCCGGGGACGTCAGTCTCAGCACCTCGTAAGCCCACAACTGCAAAACAATGTTGAAATGGTCAGTAGATGCACGATGAGCAGACAAACAGAAACTCAATAAAGCAATAACTCTGAAATAGGAAGTTATTTGGTTTACCTCCCAAACTGACCACAATCCTCCTATAGTCGTCGCCACGCCTCGAGAAACTGAACCCATGAAAGCGTAGCACGAGGCCAAGGCCCAGCCTCCCCAGTCATATCTGGCAACTCGATCAAAGTCTCTCAATGCTGCCAGATAACCCAGGTGCACATGGTGACGTCGGTTCGCGAACAAGGTCGCGTCGAACATGTAAAGCAGGTAACACCGGGCCTTCTGCTCTGCAGCAAGCCGAGAAGTGGGTCTCCCGAGACAGTGATCAGCAAACTGACCATAACCGGCAGAGTCAGCCCCGTGATTGGGCTTCCAGCCCAAGTAGTACCGCAGCGCATCATCGGACTGGGCAATCCCTGAGTCAAAAGGCAAAGGCTCTCCACCAACCCGCAGGCCTGTAATCGCTGAGAAGTCTAAAGGTGTCATCGTCGCCTCGCCAAAATGTAGGTGAAGGGTATTTGTGGAATCCCTCCACCTCTCTGCAAGAGCTGTCACCACGGCACGATCGCGCATCGTCAATGTCTGCGTCTCTATGAATGGCTCGAAACCTGAAAGCGCCACCAACTCTCTCACGTCGTGGTGGAGGTCCACAAAGAGAGATAACGTCTTCCCAGATGAGCCACTCATAGTCAGGCACCTGTTCACCTGTTGAAACAGAAAAGCAATTCATCAATATCAAATGATCCAGGAAAATTCACAATGCACAAATAATCAAGAATTCAACAAGTAGAGAGCATGATGAGTCAAGTTGGTACCTCCAAACAGTCTCGAGAAAGGTGCCTCCCAGGGTCCAGCAGGATCTCCTCTCCGTCATATCTCTCCAGCAGTGAGACATATCTATCTATCGCTGAGGGAATAATATGGTGCAGTGGTGTATCATAGGTATCTGCGTGAAAGACTGGCCTCCCCGACAATGCCCGTCGGGCCACCTCCACCACAGGCACCCTCGGACCTCTCTCTCTCTCTCTCTCCTCGGCCTCAACCTCCCTCAGCACCTCAGAAACAGTCTCCTCAGTCACCGGAGGAGCATCCGCTGTCTCCATAACAATCCCCTTCCCCTTATCCGGCCTACCCGTCCCCACTCCAGAATCCCCGATAGGATCTCTGGGACCCGAACCATCAACAACACCACCAGCACCACCTGTATCACCACCCCTGTACCCTTTATCACCTAAACCCCCACCGACAGCATCTCCGCACACCGAACTACCCTCACCAACACCACCGCCGCCAACAACACTACCACCAATACCACCAACATCGCCAACACCACCCGAACCTCCAACAACCACCAGATCAACAACATCAACAGGAGGCAAAACACTACTACTAACAGGAACATCATCAACGGTGTGTAAATCGCCAGAAATACTTGGAACAGTTCTGTCAGGACTTACCCTATCCGGATCTGCGATTTCAGCGAGGTTTTGGGCTGGCACGGGGTCAGCCGCCCCTTCCCTCGCGCCGCCGGCAGCCGTGGTGGCCGGCTGGGCCCCCTCCACCCCTGTCGTGGCCTCCTCAGGGCCGTGGGTTCCACCCACGGCTTCTTCTGTCGCCGCCGCGCCACTCACGGTGGTCTCCACCACCGGTGGGACCACCTCCGTGCTCTCCTCCACGCCGCCGACATTGGATGGACCCATAGGAGGATCGTGAGAACTCGAATCTGCCATAGATGTATGATTTGTAAATCGAAATAGTGCAAAACCGAGTAAATCAAGGGTTTCGGTTTGAGAAATCGAAGTTTTGGTGGTGATTTGCTTGAAAACCGAGAGCTTTGAGATTAAGAGAGATGAAAGGAAGAAAGAGAGACGATCGGGTTATGCCGGAGAAGAAGAGAAGTGACCGAAAAGTGTGCACCTGGACGTGTTTTAATTGCACCCGAACGGTCGCGACCATTCACGGTCTCAGGAGTTCAGGCGCCTGAAGTGATTCCAGGCGCCTGGATTGCGTTGGTTCGGGCGCCTGAAGTGAGTCCGGGCGCCTGGATTGGTTTGATCCGGGTGGCTTCTAAGCTGATCCAGGTGCACTGCAGTGCAACCCAATTGAAATTGTTTGGAACTTTTGAGAGTTCCTGGGACTTTCTGAAACACTTCTGAAAAAAAAAATTTTAGTTCGAATCACCGTTTTAAGAAAATGTTTAAATCATTTTGAGGGTTAATTTATTTTAATCCGTTTAAATCATCATTATGAGGGTTAATTCATCTTAATCCGTTTAAATCATCATTTTGAGGGTTAATTCATTTTAATCCGTTTAAATCATCATTTTGAGGGTTAATTTATTTTAATCCGTTTAAATCATCATTATGAGGGTTAATTTATTTTAATCCGTTTAAATCATCATTTTGAGGGTTAATTCATTTTAATCCGTTTAAATCATCATTATGAGGGTTAATTTATTTTAATCCGTTTAAATCATCAGTTTGAGGGTTAATTCATTTTAATCCGTTTAAATCATCATTTTGAGGGTTAATTTATTTTAATCCGTTTAAATCATCATTTTGAGGGTTAATTCTTTTTAATCCGTTTAAATCATCATTATGAGGGTTAATTTATTTTAATCCGTTTAAATCATCATTTTGAGGGTTAATTCAGTTTAATCCGTTTAAATCATCATCCTGAGGGTTAATTCATTTTAATCCGTTTAAATCATCATCTTGAGGATTAATTTATTTTAATCCGTCTAAATCATCATCTTGAGGATTAATCTATTTTAATCCGTCTAAACCATCATCTTGAGGATTAATTTATTTTAACCCGTTTAAATCATCATTTTGAGGATTAATTTATTTTAATCCGTTTAAATCTTCATCTTGAGGATTAATTTATTTTAATCCGTTTAAATCATCATTTTGAGGATTAATTTATTTTAATCCGTTTAAATCTTCATCTTGAGGATTAATTTATTTTAAATCATCATCTTGAGGATTAATCTATTTTAATCCGTCTAAACCATCATATTGAGGATTAATTTATTTCAACCCGTTTAAATCATCATTTTGAGGATTAATTTATTTTAATCCGTTTAAATCTTCATCTTGAGGATTAATTTATTTTAATCCGTTTAAATCATCATTTTGAGGATTAATTTATTTTAATCCGTGTAAATCTTCATCTTGAGGATTAATCTATTTTAATCCGTTTAAATCATCATTTTGAGGATTAATTTATTTTAATCCGTGTAAATCTTCATCTTGAGGATTAATCTATTTTAATCCGTTTAAATCATCATCTTGAGGATTAATTTATTTTATCCCGTTTAAATCATCATTGTGGGGATTAATTTATTTTAATTCGTATTAAATCATCATCTTGAGGATTAATTTATTTTAATCCGTTTAAATCATCACTTTGAGGATTAATTTATTTTAATCCGTTTAAATCTTCATCTTGAGGTTTAATTTATTTTAATCCGTTTAAATCATCATTTTGAGGATTAATTTATTTTAATCCGTTTAAATCATCATCTTGAGGATTAATCTATTTTAATCCGTTTAAATCATCATCTTGAGGATTAATTTATTTTATCCCGTTTAAATCATCATTGTGAGGATTAATTTATTTTAATTCGTATTAAATCATCATTTTGAGGATTAATTTATTTTAATCCGTTTAAATCTTCATCTTGAGGATTAATATATTTTAATCCGTTTAAATCATCATCTTGAGGATTAATTTATTTTATCCCGTTTAAATCATCATTGTGAGGATTAATTTATTTTAATTCGTATTAAATCATTTTCAGTATTTTGGCGTGTCCCGGAATTTCCAAGGCAACGGATTGAGGACGTCTTTATCGTTGACGATACTTACATCAAATCAATGATGTCAAGTCACGTCAAAGAGGGGCAACTGTAGACAGCCCAATCCGGACCTACAGAATTCCGAAACTTCCCCGATGATGAAAATGCCTAATGAGGATATGCAAGGGTTGATCAAGACTTGAAGAAAACCTCTCCATTAACCTCCCACTAAAACACCAAAACACCCCTCGGAGCTCCGGAATGTCCCAAGACCTTGAAATACATGCACCTGGATTGGACCTTCAGGCGCCTGGATTGATCAAGTCCAGGCGCCTGGAAGGGGTTCAGGCGCCTGAAGCCCCTGCTTCAGGCGCCTGGATTGAGTTCAGGCGCCTGAAGCACATGCTTCAGGCGCCTGGATATCAGTCCAGATTAAATGTATTTTACGTTTGTTAGTGGACGGGAGCGAGATCCTGGTGGGTTTTGCTGCAGATTCCATAGGGGACATCCCAGCACATTCTCTTCCCTTCCCCTAGGTGACCCCTCACCCCTTTTGAAAAACCTAAAGTGGCCCTCTTGGACCCTTGGTTGTCTATAAATAAGACTCTCCTCTCTCATTTGAGGGGCAGAGAAGAACATTACCCCTTCCATGCTGCTACCCTGCTGCAAACTCTCCAGAAAAACTCTACTCATCACTCACTCTTCAAAAACAACCCCTTTCAACCCCAAAAACCACTCTTTGGTTTCACCAATCCATCATTTACGTACCCCAACCAACTGGACTTCGTCCAAGTCTCTACGAAATCATTCCTTAGTTCAGAAACCTCAGATATCAGAACCATATCCTTACAAAAACTCTTCCAAGAATCCAATCCAAGTCTTTGATCAAAACAAAAAGGTAGTTATCTTACCAACTCGTCCAAGTAGGCCCTGAGGGGGGAACCCATTCAAGTTCTTCCTGGTCATCCATGCCAGTAGAGAGCTTGAGAGTGGTTTGAAAATCACCAAAACAGGAAAACATTTTGAGTATCAGATTCGGGTCCAGGCGCCTGAACCATCAACCTTCAGGCGCCTAAACTAAATCTAGGCGCCTGAACCCTCCTGCTTCAGGCGCCCAGACCTAGTTCAGGCGCCTGAACCTCCTCCTTCAGGCGCCTGGACCCTATTCTGGTGCACACTTCGTAATCAATCTTTGGGCCATTTTGAGGCATTTTGGTGGTGTTTTAGCGTAAAATGTGTGCTTCCAGTATATAAGCCGTCTATTCACAGTGTTTTCCATGGGCATAATCGCATATTTCATTAACCTTCTTGATATATTCGTTGTGTTCTTGCATGAATGTGAATCAAAAGTCCATCTAAACAACGTTTTCTAGATTTTCCAAGCATTTAGTAGAGATCGGTGGTTTCATCGGGCGAGAGGGGTGCTTTGAATTCCTTCCCCTCTCGTAACCTAGCTCCCGGACCCGAGAAACCTCATTTTGGAGACCGGTAAAGCATTTTCCATATCAAGGGTAAAAGAGTCATTTTTCAAAGGTTTCTCGGGTATGGTCCTCAAACCCGGGTGGCGACTCCATTCAAACAATCAAACCATTTTCTTTAAACAAACAAATCAATTTCCGTGGACAATACGTCGCGCGTTTTTCGTGGGGTGTTCACAAGTGGTTTCCCTGAGTAACTCTGCGCCGGAAGGGAAGTTGACGATGGGTATGGTTAAGGATGCTATTTTCAACCAGGAGGCGAGGAGGAAAGAGATGGGGACTGAACAAGCTGACGATACACGAGCACTAATTTCGGACGGTAACAGGGGCAGGAACCAAGGAAAGGGAAACGGAAGGAAGGGAGGCAG
>CM037152.1:0-70964 GCA_020921065.1 Vaccinium darrowii | reverse complement strand
CTGGGGAGAAACTTCGAAATCGGCAGTTGGACTGACGGGCTGAGGTGTATTTGGGAGATTTATGAGCTATAATACTAGTTTTTGAAATTTATGGTGCATTTCATTGAAAGTCCCAAGGTAACATAAACAGTACAGTATAAGAGCACCTCCAGTCCAGACTCAAACTCAAACTCAAACCCAAAACCAAAATCTGAGTCAAAAACCTCAAAATCTCACTTCACTCTTTGAACCAAACTCATACCAAATCAAACTTTACTCAAATTTTTCCTCAAATTTGGGGAGAAAAAAGAGTTTGAACCAAATTTCCACCGCCTTCCACCACCGTCCTCGTCATCGTCGGACCACCTTCCACCACCGTCCTTGTCGTCGTCGTCACCACGGTCGTCGTTGTTGCCACTATAGCAGAACACCGTCGTCGTGATTTTCCAGATCTAGATCCACCAGTCGATTTTCCCGTCGATTTTCAAGAGTTTTGCGGCGGCGGGAGGCGGCGGCGGGCGGCAGGCGGTGGAAGAGGTTCAAAATCTGAGTGAAGGGCTGGAGTGACCCATATCAAATGAAGTTTGAACCAAATTTTTGCATCAAATTTGAGGAAAAAAAAGGGTTAAGGCTGTACTTGCTCTAACGTAAAGATATCATCACACAGGCCCCAAAGACCCCACTAAAAATTTTGTGCGACTTTCTGCATCATTTCATACAGCAGAAACATATTTTTAAAATTTTATGGAACAAATAAATTCATTCAGATATCGGTAATGTTTTTATTAATTTGTTCAAATTTCTCATCGATACATTCGCCGACCCAAACTCAAATGAATTGATCAAGTTGATATACGACAGTGAACAAGTAACTTCGAAATCGGCAGTCCTTGGACTGATGGGTGAGCTGTATTTGGGAGATCTGCGAGCTATTGTAAATTTGTCATACTCCCTCCGTCCCTTTTATAGTGTTTAATTTTTTTATTTTGAGATGTCTCTTAATAAGTATGTATTTTGAAAAGTTAGTGGGTATATTTCCTGTTTTGTCCTTAAAAATAAATTCTTTTTTTGAAAAGTTAGTGGGTATTATTATATTGATAAGGGTAAGTAGTGGAAAGTAGATATAAAAGTTGTAAAAGTTGATGTGAGAGAAAATAAGTTGGAATTACGAGACCACACACTTAACAAGGGTGAAGGGAGTAATTTTTTATTTTTTTTTTTTTCAATTTATGGTGCGTTTCATTAAAAGTCCCAAGGTAACATAAATATTGCAAAAATGATACGTTTACAACAAAAAACTCCAACCCAGCTTCAACAAGCTGATGTAGCATGCCACGTTAGCAAGTGGGCCCCATTAAAGTAAATGATAAAAAAAAAACACCCAAAATTTCAAAATCCCAAATCGCTCATTCCCTTCCCCATTTCGTCCGACCAAATATGCGAGAGGGAGAGAGAGGGTGCTACCACTAACATGCACCACCACTGGCGACCCAGATCTCGGACGTCCCTCTCCACCTGCGGCGACCATCGCCGCTACCAACACGGTCTGAAACAGAAGACCTGCGGAAATCGACGCAGGTCGTATATTTCAAAGGGTTCTTGGCAGCCGCAGCGGTTGCTAGAAGTGGAAAGGGAGGCTGGAGGAGAGGGGTTGGCGGTGGTGGTGGTATGCAAGCTGCTCGCCCTCCGTCTCTTGAGCCAATTTGGTTTTTTTTCTTTTTTTTTTGCTTTAGTTAATTTAGTGGGGCCCACTTGCTGACTCAGCGTGTTGGAGCTTTTTTTTTTGTTGTTGTTGTAAACGTATCATTTTGTAAATATTGTACTAACATAATGGTTTCATCACGTTACATAGCCCCGAAATGGACTATAGGACTATAGGCCTACCATTTGGATTTTGGTGCACTAAAAATGTGCACCAAATTTTACGGGACTAATTTTGCTGTTTCATATAAATAATTGGAGCTGTTCAATTTGTTCAAAACATATTTTTAAGATTTTATGCGAAAAATCAACTTATTCAGATATCAATAATGACATGATTAATTTTTTCAAATTTTTGATTGATATATTTGCTGACCCAAACTTAAATGAATTGATGAAGCCAATGTATGATTGAGCTGATTTTTTACAAGGGGCCCTTAAAAAATATTTTAAACAAATTAAACGACTCTAATTATTAGTATGGAACTCAATGATGAATTCTACCCAATTCATCATTGGTGTACCTACAGTCGGACTACGTAGGACCCTTGTGTTACCAAAGCAAAGTTGTATTTGGACTGAATGGGGGAGGTGCTACGTAGTCCCGTGCTGCGCAGTGTGCTGTGCGGCCTATTTTGGCGCCGCGTTGACACTGTTCCAACGATCGGAGATGTCCACTGTGTAGAGTTCGTCGAGTACTACAATTCCACTAAAAATCAACTCGATCAGACATCGTTAAGTGCCTCATCGGAACACAAATAAGTTGAAAAAAAAATGGAACACATGTCTTGAAACACTGGATGAAAACTATTGAATCCATTTTTTTTCAACTTATTTGTGTTTCGATGAGGCACTTAATGATATCCAATCGAGTTGATTTTTGGTACACTTGTAGTACTTGATGAGCTCTCTGCAGTGGACGTCTCCGATCGTTGGAATGGTGCCGGCGCAGCGCCGAAATGTGCTGCCCAGCACGTTGCATGCATGCTTTCCATTGTACGTATAAAAGCAAAATCTTCTAAGAACCATATCCTTTTGTTATCAAGGCGAGCTGTATTTTGAGATAAGTTTTTGACGTATGTAACTTTTCGTTTTTAGTTAATTTTTTAACAAATATTTTTTAACTTTTTGAATGGAGTTACTCAATATATACATTCAAAAAGTAAAAAATTTATAATTTTTTTAATAAAGACAAAAAAAAAAAAAAACGGATGGCGAAGCAATAAAAGCTTTAGCGATAAATTTTCAAAGATGGGAACCAAACCAAGTGATTCATATCTGTTTTTCGAATAAATGTGATGATAAATGAGGTGGCTATTCTTTGTGATCCGGATCCTATATGAGGATCTTGCGTGGATGTTGTTGTGGGCTTGACAACACATCAAAAAAGAGATCTAATGGCTCACAACCCTCTTCCTTGACTGTGTATCAAAACGGCGCTGTTTGATAGGAAAAAAATTTGACAATTTGACGAAAACTAGAAAGCCACCACAAACGGCCGTTAAATAATAAACCCTCTTCTTGTTTTCTTCGGTTTAAAACATACCGGCACTTCTTCGTCTCTTGTTTTCTTCTCCATTCCATTGATAGCAAAGAAAGAAACCCGTTTTGTATGCATGGGGTTGGGGCTTTGTTTTCACGCCCACTATGTTTTATTAATCTTTGTATCTTTGTGGTTAATAAAATTATTCTTTGCTCTTAAAAAAAATAAAATTCAATGGACAGATTTTTATCCTATGAAAAAAATTGAGTTTCCATTGTGATTCTTTAAGCCAATTGAAAAAAAAAATTAAAGAAGAAAAAATTGAAGTAACAAAGAATCTAATTAACAATCTGGGGGAAAATTGAATAAAGGGAAAAAAAAATGGCGTTTATGGTGGCTTCCTAGTTCCCATCAAATTGTCAATTTTTTCCCCTAAACGGCGGCGCTTTGATGCACAAACAAGGAAGGGAATTATGAGCCGTTGGATCTTTTTTTTGGTGTGTTGTCGAGCCAACAACAAAACTCTCACAAGATCCTCACACAAAAATACTCATAGAGGATCCGGATCCCGCCAGGTCCTATCCTCAATTTCTCATTGTTAAGATGATGATAAACACAATAAGAAGTACGAGATTATCCAACTAATTTGGATAGCCTAGGCGGCAGAATAGCTCAATCATCAATGAGTCCATCTCCTCTCCACTTTTGATAGTACAATTTCACGGATCTATATATACCCCTTTTCTTTTGTTAATCTCAGAAAAGTTATAGCAAGAACTTTGTTTGGTGTTAATTAATCTCAGCTAATTAAGCACGTACGTACGAAAAACCTTTTTCTCTATGGCTGCAGAAATTGGAAGGTTTGAGATAGAGGAGGAGCGTCAGTTTCCGGAGATCCGTCCACCATTCGTTAAATTAGGTATGTGCTCTGTGTTCTTATTTTATTTACGCAATTCTTCATGATTTTAAACAAAGGAAAGAACGCAAGTGGAGTGGAATGTAGTGCAGTTGGTGCCTTCCTTATACTCCCATGCACATGGGCAAAGGTCGTTTCCCGTAAACACCCATCTCCCTCCCCAAGTCCCCTAGGATAGAGTAGATTAGGATTAACGAATGACAAAAAAAAAAAAAAAACAAAAGAAAGAACAGTTTGCATATAATATACTATGATTTTTGCAGGACGAGAGCGAGTCAGTAGCATCGAAAGAGATCAGGATGACAACAGTAGAAATGAAGATAATGTTGAGCCATCAGGTAACTTGTACCATTCGCCGTTCTTTTGCCGTTATTGCCATCCTTAAACTACTCTACTCAATTCGATGAACCAAAATATTTCAAACATTTAACTTAGTACGTAGTTTTCATCAAATCCTACAGAAAATATATAGAGGATTCCAGTTTGTTCCACATGGGTTGTCCAATCGATTATTGATCTTACACGCGGTATTTATGGATATCTTCATGAGTTTAACACTATGATAAGGGAAGAACAGTTCCATTAATTAATACAGTATTTGGTTTTCCAGTTGTGGCGGCTCCATAATTTCTTTTCAGGATGTTCATGATTGAGTAACTTAAAATTCTATCCGTTTTTATGTAAAATCACATATAAAAAAAATTTGATATATGGGTAGTATAACTCTTTGGTACATAAAATTAACTGTTTTTGTAGTATTTCTTTTTCCTTTTTGCTGTAAATTTAGTTATCATCCTTTTCTCGCTTCTATAAATTGAAAAATTGTCTTTCCTGTTAACAACAATGGCTTTGGGTTGGAGAATAGACTATTAAGGTGTTTAAATTTAATTGAATCGAGTATTCAAAAATTAATTAAGCAGATTATTCAAATATTGGGCTAAACATGAAATATAAAAATAGATTACTACATACGTGTAAAATAGTTTAGGGTATAGTCATTGTTCTATTTCGTAATATAAAAATAGATCAAGGTTTTGAGTACTACCGTTCCATACCAATTAGTTCTATGGTTTTTTTTTCATAAAATCATTATCTTAATTCTCTAGTTATATTACAATTCGAATACGGGCACCGTTTATTTTTCTTTTGGTTTAGTTTGTATACTCTTTTACGTGGTAATTCTCTGATGTAATATTCATTTGTATGAAAATGGGGTGAACTTTTATCCCATAAAATCAAACATCTTTATAATCTCTACTTTTACTACACATTTTCATAATTCGAATTGTTTTAACGTTCTCTCTGTTTACTCCACACACACTCTGTTTTAACGTTCTCTCTTTGTTTTGTGTCTATTATTGCTTCTCTAATTACCCTCTTTTCTCATCAGTTATAAGAATTGTATATATAATTTTTGATTCATACCCACACACCCTTTGAACTGATATCCATGTGCAACTCGAGATATATTCCTTTTTACCAAAAATTAACTAAGCTTTTTTCAAGGAGATAAACCACGGCCTCCTAACCTTATGAATGAATAACATTTATTTATTTTTTGATTGGCAATATAACTAACATATTTTACTGCAATTTTTGAGGCGAGAACCCCTCATCTATCGACTTTTCCCAAAAGAATAATTTATGTGACACTGAAAAGTTTTAAAAGTATGTAATATGCTTAACCACGCACATGAAAACAAAAATTAACTAACTGCCCGAATAATACAACAGTGATAATGTAAATTCAGAACTACAATTCTATTATAAATTCCTAGTCACCAAAATCCATCCCACCAAAGCCCCATGAACTTAATTCCCAAGACACCACCTGTTACCCTTCAAAGTAAGCAGCTTTGTCCACACATGCATGAAGTATTAAAGCCTATGTATGTTCCCCTGTTAACCTTTGTAATCTTCAGAGATTAATAAAGTTGTTTGTTGTTAAAAAAAAAGAGCCTACATATGTTTAGCACAAGATCACAGCCCAAAACCATGCGTTTATTCAGAAATCACTACGGCTATTAATGTTAAAATTAATAGTTAATTTACAAATCTCCAATACATTAGTAAATCCAAAATCCCGACATCAGATCTTCAGAGAGCTCACTACATGGGCGTAGTGAAAATTCATGTAGGCAATCAATGGTTTAGATATGTTTGTATACTCTTATCAATAAGAGTATGCTTTTACTTGTGAAAGTGTTCAGATGAATCTTAACCATCAATTGCAGAGATCAATGGTCAGTATTGCTCACTACACGGCTGTAGGGAGCCCAAATCTCCACCAAACACAGCGACATGGGCCATGTCATGAGACCTCCATTGCCAAGGATACTAAGGCTTAGTTTTCCGTTTGATTTTAGCAACTAATCAACCATGATTTTAGCAAATGAGTTTACCAAGTGCTAAAATCATGATTTTGAAATCAAAAAATGAAGTGGTTCCGTGTATCGTTTTTCGATTTTTTTCACACCGAATTAAAGTACACCTATCGTTTTTCGATTTTTTTCACACCAAATTAAAGTACACGAGGTGTACTTTAATTTGGTGTGAAAAAAATCGAAAAACGATACACGGAACCACTTAATTGTGTGATTTGAAATAGCTATGATTTTAGCACCTGAACTCATTTGTTAAAATCATGGTTGATTTTAGCAATTGAGTTGCTAAAATCAAACGGAAAACTAAGCCTAACCCACCAGCAAACATAAGACAAACTTTAAACCCAAATTTTGGTATCCATAAACAACCAAGAGAGAGAATAAAGTGGTTAAGAATCAATAGAATTACCGTAAATGCCGAAGACTTCCATGGCTGCTACTCCCTTCTCCCAACACGTTAAAAAACAAATGTCCTAATCTATTATACTTATACCAGAAAAACTTCCACTGACCCACTCACTCAAGTTCCCCATAATAATAGCTAATTAGGTAATCAAAATTTTAGTAGATAATTACGAATATTTACTTGTAATCATAAACTGACCTAATATAAAATCCTATGATTATCACGTACCACCATTTTACCCATACTCCAAAAAATACAATTATGCCAATAACATCCACAGTGCGAAAAATATAACTAATTAGGACCCAGCCATAACACTTAGTTTATAAATTGCAATAAAATTGTTCAAAGAAATGCTAGGGATCCTCCGCCTTAAACTAAATTTCGTCATCGAAATTGCATACTAGCCTCATGCATTCAAATGTGGGTATTTGTCGTGCACCTCCTCTTCACTTTCTTCAACCATATGATTGCGCTACAAAGTTTTCAACAAATTGAATCATTTTTGTTGCGAAGCACCTTCACTTTCTCCTCAATAATCTCAATAGGTTGTTCAGTGTAGGTTAGGTCATTAAGAACATGAAGTGGCCCGTAATCAAACACATGGGATAAGCTATGGGCATACTTCCTCAATGTCGACACATGAAAAACACTACAAACTCTAGCCAAACTAGGTAGCAGTGCCAAACGATCAGCTACCTCGCCAATCCTTTCCAAAACGTCATCTGGCTCAATATAGTGTGGAGTCAATTGCAACATTATCAATTAAATCAAGAATTAACAGGATAAAATAAGGAACACCAACATAATAGTAATCAGTAGTTTACCACAGTGAAAGAAATACTCTAAAGCTTTCTAATATACAGTGCAAAAGCATTTGTTTAGAATTTACTATATACTACTCTCTCCGTCTCATATTGTTGGGACTCTTTCCTTTGTTGGATGTCTCAAAGAATTGTCTATAATTTTTAATTTATTATGTTTTTTATATTTAATATGGATCTTGTTTAATAGATCTCAATTAGTTTTATTAAACAAAGTTGTTGAAATGACAAAAAAACATCATAGATTATGAGATATAAACAATTTTTTGAGACCTTAAAAAAAGTATAGAGGTCCAACAATATGGGATGGAGGGAGTAATTATTTTAGTGTTAGCAAACAAATAAATTATAATCCCCAAACAAGATTCTGTGTCGAAAATAAAGCTCCAGAGTTCGTAAAATATACGGAGTAGCTACTTCCAACGATGAGACCCTGAAGAAAAGTCAAAATTATTGCTTTCTTTTTCCTTTTTTTTTTGGTACGTCGGAATAGAATTAAAATTGCTTTCAAGTAAACTAGACAGGGTATCACATCCTTCTCGCCAAAATAATTCATCCTCGAAAGGTTCAAAACCTAGTTGAATTCATATGTATTAAAATCCAATTTATTTTATCCAAAAACATAACATATATATTACAATCACCCCTACATAAGAAAACTTTTTTACGTTTGTCCCAAAATTTTAGAGTATCTTGTGGTAAATAAATTCAGTAGCCAGGAAAGAAAAACACCTTCTATTGCGAGCTCTGCAAAAAAAAAAAAAAAATTACATCCAACTTTGCCAAATTAATTAGATAGTTGTAAAAACTGAACATAAAATAACAAACATAAATCATAAAATCATCAGAAAAATTTCTGCATTCGCAAACAACTCCATAAAACTTATATTGCTAATCACCTCAAATACTCTATAATGAACGTTCTATTTGCATATGTGTGTGCGTCTACACACACACACATGTATTTTCATCATATTTCAATCTTCCAAGTTAACAATATCCGTCATTTTCATCATCTACTACCTTATGCAAAATCATCAACAAAATTTGTGGGTTTGATATTTCATTGTTGTATTTCAAGTTTAAAGAAATTCGAGGCAGTGGAACATGATTTTCATTCTTTGTGGTGTATCGGGATGTAACAGTTTTTTTCCCCTTGGGATCTAACGGAGTTTTTCCTTATTGCCATCATGTGTTCCTTTTCATTGGATATTTTTTTTTCTTGCAGCTGGAAGAAGGTTTTTGACAACCTTACCAAAACCCCGCTTGGTCTCGAGCTGGTTTAAATTTTGCCTGTCCATTCACGTCTTCATTCTTCACGCAGCTGCATTTGCCGCCGGATTTGCAAAGAAGGGTAAAGTTTTGGAAGAAGAGGATAAGCAAATGTGGGTCAACATATTTGTATTTCTGATGGTCATGTCTACCACATTGGGAATGACAAATGGTATTGACGAACCAAAAGTTAAAGACCGAGCTTGGAACTGGTTAAAGTTCCTGACTGTAGCAGTGCTGGCTGGGATGAACATCACCTTTGGTATTATTTCGTACGCGAAGGAAGGTGACGATGTCACACCAGCCGAAATAAAGGACTATGCTAACAAGCAAGTCATCCTCACCGTCATTTCATTCTTCATCACAATGGTAACCCCTCAGTTTGTGTTAGTGAAACGTGAAAGTGAACTAAACGATGACTTGGAGAAAGGGAAGGAATCTGCTGACCAGTTGAAGAAAGACCTGGCCGACTATGAAACTACCATTAAAACTCTCAGCTCTATAATGGAACGTCTTCGGTGTACCCAGGACCAAGTGAATATAGAGAATGAAATGCTCATGAGGTGGATCAATCGAGTTGATTGAATACGACTAATGAGACTTTAAAAGTTCATACTGCTTTTGTGACCACATTTTTTTGGTATTTTTTGGGGGTATTTTTTAGTATTTTTGAGTTGACTTTTCATATTTGCTATTCATTTATTGCAATGTTGGTTTGAATACCTAAAATTCAGGGCTTGTTTGATCAATTACTAATTTAGTACATAAGCAAAATGCAAATGCAAAATACCCAAAAATATGTCAAGGGGCAGTTGTTGTCAAGTCCATTATAGACATTTGGTAAAGTATCAGGTCCACTGTATAATTTCGTAAGGTTTCTAGTCCACTGCATGAACTAAAGAACAAAATTACCCTCTTATATAAAATCCCAAACACCACCCCTCTCTCTCCTCCTCTCCGTCGGACTTGAAAGATAATTCTGGTCTTTATGAAGCTACTCCACTTTCAATGGCCTTGTGACGAAACCACAGAACACCACCGCTCCATCCGAAGGTAAAAATCTACCCAACCACTCAATCCAGATGGACGTCCCTTCCAATCCACCATCGACAATCACTCATTTCGAACTCCTATCCAACAATATCACTAATTGCTCCAATATCTGCAAGAAGAGGGGGAGGATGTCACCAACATCTCTGCATTCGAAATTGGCTGTCGACGCTCAAATGATCAATACGGGCTCGCTCTACCAACATGTTGATTTCGTCTAATGTCAAATCTAGCAATCTTTCCAAAGCACGAGAGCTGTTTGATCAAATGGTTTATCGAACTACTGTCACTTGGATTATTATTATTGGTCGGGTTTCTCAACATAATCAACCCAAGCGAGCTTTTGACCTTTATCTCGTATGTGTCATCCGATGCTTTTGACCTTTCAGTCATGTGGCCCCAATCTCTGTGGTAGCTGCAATGTTGGTTGCCCTTCTTTTCATTGGGTTACCTGTCATCTTTGGAGGCCTTCTGAACCATGATTGGTCCTTAATCCTATGCAACTTCTTGTAGATTGGAATATTGAAAGTTGCCATACTGCTGAAATAGGATTTAGGATCTGGCTCTGCCTTATCCCTCCTTTGTTGTGTATAGTCCTTCTTCCCTGTCGTGTACTCCTTCTTATGCACCTTGGACTCTACTGTTTTCTTCTCGGGGAGTTGGGGCTGTCTAGCCACAATTTTTCCTCTTGCTTGCAGGACGTCATCCTCCATCTGTGCATGCTCTTGGATCCTTTCCATAAGTTTGGCCACAGTCTTGACTGGGTACATAGTAAGTGATTCTCGTAACTTACTGTGCATGGGTAAGCTCGTCTTAAAGGTAGCTAGGGCATACTCCTCGCTGCAATTTTCAATCTCATTGAAAGTTTCCCAGCAGCGTTTGGAGTACTGCCTTAACGTTTCATCATCCCTCTGTCTCATAGAGATTAGTGCATCAAAGGTCTTTGGGGCTGCTCGGCTAGTCAAGAACCGAGCAGTAAACTTCTCGGCCAGCTGAGTCCAACACATAATTGACCCCTCTGGGAGTTTATGGTACTAACTCAGGGCCACCTTTCCCAAATTGGACGGGAACATCTTGCACAACAAGGCATTGTCTTATTCGTGCATGAACATGGCCTATTGGTAATGCTAGATGTGGGCCATTGTGTCTGTACCGGTCTCGTAAAGCATGAACGTGGAGTGCTTCACCCTGCTTGGGGTCTTTTCCGCTCGGATCCACTGAGCCAGGGGTGACTTTGAGATTTGGCCTAGGGCTTCCTTTGCTGCCTTCCGTGCAGTTTTAGGACCTCCCTCTGCTCGACCCGTCTCGTTCCCTCTCGCGTACCGCCGTGGGGGCTGTTCGTTGGAATCATATCTTTCGTATCTGTCCTTTGCATGCTTTCTTTTTTCTCCTTTCGCTGCAGAGTTACTTCTTTCTCTCCTTTTTCGTGGAGATACCACCCTACCAGTGGAGACATCATCCCGATGATGACTCGTTCTTTCTTTCTCGTGTTGCACGGATTGCATCCGTGAGCGCAGGTCTTTCTCCTTCTTTTGGAGTTGTTTTTTCAAGTCTTGAATTTCTTTTTCATGTCGAGTGACTTCTCGTGCTAGCTCTTCCACCTCTTGTTCTCTTCGATCAAGGCTATCCTCACGCTCATGGTTCCTTGTTCGCCTGTGATCTTCCTTCCTTGGGAGGCTCTTCCCCCTATCACGGTGGGGAGAGGTTGTTCTCTCTCTTGGTGGTGTTTTTGAGCGCCTTTGTCGATTCTCAGATCTTGGGGAATCATGGATTACCAGGTGTCTATCTCTATATCTGGGGATCTCAGGAAGATCCCTTAAATTAAACCTTTTGGCTGCTGGCTTCTTCTTAGGGGCTGGCGGAGCTTTCTCCGTCCTTGCACCTTTTTTCGTAGTGTGCACAGGAGTCGTCTCATGTCGTCTTCCACCACTTCCTGTCGTGGAGTATGAAGGACGGGTTCTGAGACCACCATTGTTGATTGTTTTCTTCTGGAAAAAGCTTTTCGTAAGTTTTTCTACAGACGACGCCAATTGTACAGGGATAAAATCCACGTAGGGTCTTGATCTAGTGTTCCAGCGATCACGTGCTTCCTCGCTGGAACACTAGATCTGCAAGATAGACAAGGGTTAGAGGACCTTTGCCTTTCGTCGGCAAAGGCCCTCCGATGCTTAAGTTAGCACTGGATTACTAATTAAGCGAAAGAACAATGCGTATAATGTGGGTGTTACAGTTGTGGGGGCCGAACCTCACCCAGATGGCTTATGGGTTAAAGGGTTATGAGGCCGTACATTATCAAGCCCGTGGACCATCTTGTCCCTTAGGACTGAAGGGTTATGAGGCCAAAACACCGACGATGTCATGGAAGGTCCCGTCAGGGCCGTAGGGCATGATGGTGCAACTCCGGATCAAAGAGTGGGCCTCTTGGGTTGTGCAGTATTCGGACAGGCAGAAAAGGCCCGACCCGTGAACCTACCCAGATGGGTCATGAAGGCGGTTACAAGGAGCACGTGTCGAGAGCCACCTGACACTATGGAAGAGGCTTCTAGAAGCCTCTAGGCGACCACATGGCGCCATGGTATAGGCCGTGTCACGTGACTATAGACGTGATGAGTGACGTCACATGACTTAGAGAGCAAGTAAAGGGATATCTATAAATACCAAGGGATAAACCTTAGAGGTACACACACAATCTCAGATCTACACTATGGTACTCCTCTCTCTCTCTCTCTCTACTAACTTAATCGTCGGAGTGTCATTGGCCAAGAGGCCCAAGTGACACTAACCTGTGCTCTTTGGTGCAGGATCATTTGGTAGAAGGATCATTTGGTTGAAGGTGGGAGTGCACGCTAGGAAGCGAACACCCTTTGTCAGGATCTTCCCACCACAATTGGCACGCCTGGTGGGACTCTACCCGTAGAAGATCAGACGGTGTACTTCCTGGAGGTTCTAGATCGGTTTTGAATGCCACTATGGTGTTGTTAGATGAAAACCTGGCGGACGGAGAGCATACTCCGCCACGCACCGCCACCAAGGTGGTGGATATAGGCAAAAGTCACATTGTCGGCACCTCACATCCTCCTCAGTTTGAGGATGAAGAAGATGAACGAAACGATTCGTTAGCCAACTCTCATGCGCGAGTGTATATCCGTAGTTTGGAGGAATGGCGAGGCGCGATAAAACCTTAGATGCTCTACAAGAAGACATGCAGCTTATCGCCAAAGCCTTTCGGTTCGGTTATTTCCAGCAACCCAGATCTCCATCTCCTTCTAGGAGGGAAGGGGGCGGACATCGTCGCTCTGTAAAGGACAGGCTCGATTCAGAAGAATCCTAGGAGGAAAAACCAACTCGGTCCGTATTTGAGCGGTTACGATATGTTAGCCCCCATCTGGTTACTAGCTCCCGTGTCTACAGTCACCTGTCTGAGACGACCATTCACTAGACGACGATTGACCGTCAGTTAGAGCGTCGTCACACTTAGGATGACAGGGAGGGTAGGGGGTATAACATTAAAAGGGACCAAAGTTTGAGCTTGGAGTATAAGACACACTACAAAGGCAAAGGCTGGGAAAGTCATCGGGAAAAAGCCCGACATCATGATGAGAGCCCGGAATATCGCGCTAAACAGCATAGGGACTGTACGCCAGAGAAGCGACATGAACGCAGGGATCGGTCGCCTTAGCGAAGCCGAATGAATGATCCGGAAAACGTGAAGTATATAGAGAATGTTGCCGAATATGTTTCTACGGCTAAAATTGAAAGAACAAAAGAAGATGAGATCTTAGATCGGCTGGCTTCATTGCCATTTTCCGATGAGATCCTCGCTGCCGCGGCACCAAAAAACTTTAGTCCTCCAAAATTCGTTAAGTTTGACTCTAACACAAAGGCTTATGCTCACTTGGTGCACTTCCAGCAAATGATGTCTATATACTGCCCGAGCGATGCCCTACTCCGCCAAATGTTCCCGACTAGCTTGAGACCTCTTGGCTTGATGGGGTTCAATTAGCTGGAGCGTGGCTCCATCCTCAATTGGAAGGGATTTTCCAAGAAATTCCTCCAAAGATTTGTTACCACTCAACACCAGGAAAAAACCATTGATTCCCTGCTCGCCTTGAAGAAGTCCAGCACTAAATCCCTTCGGCAGTAAGCCACTCATTATTGGGAGGTGTTCAATGAAATCAAGAACTGCAGCCAGTATCACGATGTAGCCGTTCAACAATTTAAGCTCGGCTTGATACCACTAGTTCGACATTCGCGGACCTCATCCTTAATGAGCCGGCCAATATAGATGAGCTAATGCTTAGGATCAATCAGCATAGCCAGCTTGATAAGGCCATAATTGAGCGCGAAAAGGTTGAACAGAAGTACCACCGAAATGGTAAGGGCTGAAATGGCCGAAAGGATGTCAACAGTATCCAAGAACCCAAGTCCGGTAGGGGCAAGGATCCGCGACGGAACTCCTACAGAGGCCCACATCCACAAGAGTTCGAGGGAATAGTTACAGTGTTAAAGACCCGTTGCATGAGCTCCATAAGAAAATTAAGCACGAGGATTGGTTCACTAAAGCACCGCAGAACGCCCCGAAACCACCGTTTAAAGATAAGAAACAACTTTGTCGGTATCACGATGCAACGGGGCATATGACTACTTGGCGTCCCCAATTTAAGGCGTATCTGGAAGAAAAGGTTGCCGAAGGAAAGTTGTCTGAGTACATTGACCACGAGAAAACAACGGCGAAAGCCAGAGGAACTAATAATATCAATGATAAAGAGGAGGAGTCGCTGGACATGGTCGTTATCCACGGTTATGCCGACGCAGATGCTGAACAACGATTGCGACAAGAGTTGAAGGCTGCAAACCAAGCAAAAGAGGTGATGGCCGTAAGCCATCCCCAAAAGAAAATGAAGCCAGCGGGAGGTGATAAGTGGACGATCACTCTCACCAAACGAGATCTCGAGAACGCACGGCTTCCCCATTGCAACGCTCTAGTTGTTATCGTGCGTATTGGAAGATGCCGAGCCCACCGAGTCCTAGTTGACCAGGGGAGTTTCGTTGAAATTATCTACTATTCGTTGTTTAAGAAGATGGGGCTAACTGATGATGACCTCACCCCGGTTACGGCTCCTTTAGTCGGGTTCACTGGGGCTCCAGTTTGGCCGATCGGGAAGATCTCGTTGCCAGTAACAGCAGGAAGCCGAACCGAAACACTTGATTTCGCTGTAGTTAACGCCTCGAGGCCTTACAACGCGATATTAGGCCAAGGGTGGATTCACAAAATGCAAGTGATCGCTTCGACATTTCATCAAGTTGTCTGGTTCATCGGCGAAAAGGAGCAAGAGGACCTTCCGGGAGAACAACTTTCCACAAAGGATTGTTTTGTTTCGGCCATAAATAGGCGTCCGATAGCCGGACATGTGAACTGAGTCGAAGTAACAGAAGGACCTTTGACAGAGGAAGTCGGCAAAAATGCCGAAGAAAAATCCGTTGAGGACTTGGTGACCATACCGATTAATGAAGGGTCTGATCGGTCGTTTCTCCAGGCTCAAGCCTTAACGAAAAAGAACGATTCGCAATGGTCAATTTTTTGAAGGACAATATCCAGGTTTTTGCTTGGGAACAAAAGAAATGCCCTGTATAGACCCAAAGTTTATCTGTCATCATTTGAACGTTGACCTTTCAAGGAAACCGGTGGTACAAAAGCAAAAAAGATCAGCAGCCAAGCACGTTGATACGGTCATCCAGGAAGTCAACAACTTACTAAAAGCCGACTATATCAAAGAGGTGCAATACCCAACATGGTTAGCAAATATAGTGGTGGTGCCGAAGAAGAATGGAAAGAAGCGGGTTTGTGTCGACTACACAAATCTGAACGATGCGTGTCCGAAGGACTGTTTTCCCGTTCCGCGCATCGAGCAACTCATTGATGCAATGGCCGGACACGCAAGACTAAGTTTTATGGACGCGAGCAGAGGTTACCACCAGATCGCAATGTATGAGCCGGATCAGGACAAGACAGCGTTTATAACTCCTCTTGGCATTTATGGCTATAAGGTAATGCCTTTCGGCCTTAAAAACGTCGGGGCTACTTATCAGCGCATGGTAACATGCATGTTCGGTGCTCAATTGCATGACATCATAGAAGCCTATATCAATGACATGGTGGTCAAGAGTCGACGGGAAGAGGATCACTTGACTGATCTGGCTAATGTGTTTACAGTCTTAAAGAGGCATAAGCTCCGTCTGAATGTAGAGAAATGCGCCTTCGGCGTCAGCTCTGGTAAGTTCCTTGGTTATCTTGTGACGAGAAGGGGAATAGAGGCAGACCCAAGCCAAATTACTGCAATTCAAAATCTCAGGCCGCCAACGAGGATCAAGGAGGTTCAGCGGTTGATGGGGATGGCGCTAAACCGTTTCATAAGCAGATCATTTGATAAATGCCGACCATTCTTTGGTACCCTCCGAGGAGCGAACAAACGATTTGTTTGGACCTCTGAGTGCAATATTGCTTTTGAACAGCTCAAAGCGTACCTCAATTCTCCACCATTGTTGACTACGGCTGAAACGAGGGAAGACTTGTACCTATATTTGGCCGTATCTCCTCACTCCGTTAGCTCAGTTCTTGTACGACAAGCGGGGAGGGAGTAGATGCCCATTTATTACACAAGTAAGACTCTCCTCTCTGTTGAGACTCGGTATTTGCCTTTGGAAAAACTGGCATTTGCCTTAGTCATTACCACACGAAAACTGCAGCCGTACTTCCAGGCCCATAAAATCATTGTTTTGACCGAATACCCACTGAAAGCCTTGCTCAGGAAGACCGACCGTTCAAATCGAATATCCAAGTGGGTAGTAGAGCTTGGGAACTTCCACATTGAATACCGACCTCATACGGCGATAAAAGCTCAGGTGCTAGCAGATTTTGTTGCAGAGTTCTCTCCGACAGAAGAAATGGAGAAATGTTTAGAAAGTCTAAATGGCCGAGAAGGGAAAAGTGAAGCTCCATGGAAAATGCTCCACGGTGATATATGGAAGTTATTTGTGGATGCAGCCTCCAACTATAAAGGATCTGGAACTGGAGTTGTCCTAATCGCCCCATGCGGAACTACACACAAACACGCCCTCAAGTTGAACTTTTCAGCGTCAAATAATGAGGCTGAATACAAAGCTCTGATTGCCGGATTGAAAATTGCCGAGGGGTTGAATATAGAAGATCTGGTCATATATAACGATTCCAAATTAGTAGTGAACTAGGTGACGGGAGAATATGAGGCACGAGATGACCGAATGACGAAATACGTGCATTAGGTCAAAGAGCTGATAAAGAAATTTTCAAACCTGAAGATTGAACAATTCGTGCGAGATTCTAACTCTCATGCCGATGCCCTTGTAGGACTTACGGCAGCATGTGACAATGGAGAAAGTCGGACGATAACGATTGGGAACATCGAGAGACTGACGATAGAAGAAGAATCTGCGGCAGGGGAAGTACTCACAACGATGTACGGTCCTAGTTGGATGGACGACCTGGTGGCTTACCTGAAGAACGACATTCTGCCGACGGATAAGAGGGAAGCGCGCAAGGTAATTTTGAAATCATCAAAGTTTGTGTTGGGAAAGGATGACAATCTATACCGACGATCATGGTCGGGACTAATGCTGAAGGTTGTTCATCTCAACGAAGTTCAATTGATATTGTAAGACTTGCATGAAGGGAGTTGTGGATCACATGCTGGGGGCTGAACACTGGCCCATAGAGTAATCACCCAAGGATACTGGTGGCCTAAGATGGAGGCCGATGGCGTGGAATACGCTAGAAGATGTGACTGATGTCAGCGTTTTGCAACAATCATTCGACAACCTGCCGAAGAACTCAACCCGTTGGAAAGCCCTTGGCCGTTTGCTCAATGGGGCATTGACTTAGTTGGGCCGTTGACCACGGCCCTTGGAAGATTCAAGCATTTGATCACCACAATGGATTATTTTACCAAGTGGGTGGAGGCGAAGCCATTGGTCCACATAACTGACGACGACGTGAAAAGCTTCCTCTAGAAGAACATCTTCACTAGATTCGGTTCGCCGTACGCAATCATCTCCAATAACGGTACACAGTTCACTAGTGCTCCAATGGAAGCCTTTTTGGCTGAGCACAATGTACGTTTCTACAACTCAACCCCCCACAACAGTGTACCTTTCTTCATGGGCATAATGCTGTATTTATAGGTGTAGATGTTTATTGATGGAGGCATCACGTGTCATATGTTTCCAATTGGTATTAGGAAACCTCTCCTAATATAACTCTCCTATTAGGTCGTATGTTTCCATGTACTGCAGGATTTCGTCCTGCAGTAGACATCCTTTCCATGTAGGATTTCTTTCTATATGTGATGCATTCCTTGCCATACTAGGATTACTTATGTTAATCCCTTAATGTACGGGATTTCTCCTTATCACATAAGGAGCCGACTTAGAATATTCTGGAACGTCTCACCGCCATTAATACATAAAGCGGAGTCGTGCTTCCACATAGCTCGGCATAATTTGTACATAGCTCAGCCCATCCGTGCAGAGCTGGCATTGGGCTGAATTATGTATTCCAGAATGTTGTTAGGCTATATTCGTAGCCTACCTTACTCGGCCATGTCAGGGGTATCCCTTTGTAACTCACGCAGAGCTAGTACATCCTGATCATGTTAGGGGTATCCCTTTGTGTTAAGGTTAAATGAATTCACATGCAAAAAGAGAAGAAAATTATTCTTTGATGTTGGTGTGGATACCCCTCCCCTTGCGGGGCGGACCGGCTTGCCACACATGATAGATAGACTAGGGTGGACAAAAAAAAATAAAAATCGAACCAAAACAACGAACCGGACTGAACTGGGAGTATTTTTTCGGTTCTGTCTTTTACAAGTTCGGTTCCGGTTCACAAAATTTTTTAAATTTTAAAACCGGTTCAGAGGGTTTTTAGGCCAGTTCGAACCGAACCGAACCGGATTTATATACCTACTATATATATAGTTCTAATCCCAAATATTTCCCAAACCCCAACCCTAAAATCATTCACGACTTCACCCCTTTACAGTGCGGCGACAGCGAGACGTCTCTCTCTGGCTCGTCTTTCCTCCAGATCTCTTTGGCTCACCTTTCCTCCAGACCTTACCCAGGCAACGACAACCTAGGCTACGGCAACGGTGATGACAAAGTCTAGTTCTCTCTCTCTCTGATTCCAAGCCTAGGCTCGTCTTTCCTCCTCCTCTGACCTCTCTCTCTCTCTCTCTCTCTCTCTCTCTCTCTCTCTCTCGGCTCGAAATGAAGAAGAAGGAGAGGATTTGAAGATCGAGTACGTGTAATATGTATGTATAATATGTGTAATCGAGTAATGTAATGTGTATATGATTATATATATCTGTATATTTGTGTGTGCATATGTATATATATGTAGATCTATTTGTGTGCAGAACTGCAGATGTATATATATATGTATATACATATGTAGATCTGTTTATATGATGAAGGAGAAGAAGATCTACGTTGGTATGTAGATCTGATTATGTAGATCCTCTCTCTCTCTCTCTTTCGCGAACCGGCCGAACCTACAGAACCGGACCGAATCGACAGAATTGGATCGAACCGGGAGAACCGAAACAGAACCGAACCGAGTTCTAGATAACCGGTTTCGGTTCAGTCTTGCTCCCGAACCGACTTTGTTCGGTTCAGTCAAATATGGCCATGAACCGGACCGAACCGAACCAAACCGGTTTCAACCCTATGATAGACTAAAAATTGCACTTAGAGAGGTGATGGATAGAAATAGTACTAGTTTCGCTCAACGGACGCACGGCATGTCAAAGCAAAGGCAGTAGGACATGGAATTAGGAGAGGGTTTCTGGACAAGGGATCTGAAAACCTTATCCACTGCGTACATTTAATAGCCATCACCGAATTCGGAACATCTTTCCTTTACCGAGGATGTCATGTAGGGACTTCTGGACTTGGCCCACTTCCAATTTGGCACGCAAAGGTCATCCAGAAGTCTAAGCGCCTTGCAACATTCCGCATCTATATGCTTGATCTTACCAGATACGTGAGCGTGGATAGAATCACCTATGCAACTATCAAGTACATGATTCTCCCCATGGCATTTGTATAAGTTAAACCCAGCCAAAATGGGTGGAGGAAAAAGGGCCAAACAGATAAGAATCATACGGGAGAAAGCTCCTACTTTCCCAACCCTCATCATGATTCTGGACAGCATTGTTTCGTCAGATAATGCTAGCAATGCACTATATAAAGAAAAGGAATCCTTAAATATTAGTAGACATATTTTTATAGAAGGAAGATGAGTATCGTTGACCATCCATTGCCATTATTTCATGTGATCTTCTTAATTAAGTTTCATTCATTTATAGTTGCTGTAATGTAAATGTAACGTACATAGCAATAATGTTTCAAAGCCCCCTTCATTTCAGTTCTTTGGTTACGGAACTCTGGGCCCGTTTGGCAGAGAGAAATGAAAGGGATACAGGGAGATTTCGGATGGAGATATCCAGGTTGCGCATCTTCGGTGATTTTAGGAAGGAAGGAGATAAGGCCCTGTTTGGCGACTGGATTTACACCCGGATTTGCCTCACACCCGGATTTGTAATCCAGATCCCACCACAAACTGGCGTTTGGCAGCCATTTTCGCCCCCCGAATTTGCAAAAAAAAAAAAAAAAAACTGTTCGGAGTACAGATCCGGGAACACCCGGATTAGCTAACGACAGCCTCAACCCTGTCATTAGCAAATCAGGGTGGATTTGTGATTTTTGGTACCATATTACCCCTACAAATCCACCCTCTTCTTCTTCCTCTTCTTCTTCTTCTTCTTCTTCTTCTTCTTCGTTTAAATCACACACACACAAATCACACACACACACACACACGCACGAACAACACACACGAATAGAGATTGAGAGAGAGAGAGAGAGAGTACTTGAAATCACGCTGGAGGAGTTGTAGAGTCACCGATCTGGAGGAGTCGCCATCGCCTGTGTGCTTTGAGAAATTGAAAATAATTTCTTGAAGAAGACAGACAGCTGTTGTAACGACCCTAATTTTTGCTAAATAAAAATTTCGTTTATAAAATGGATTTTTCATATTTTCTCTAATAAATTTCTTTAAATTATTTTGGGAAATACAATTTTGGGCCAATAATTATTTTCTTTGTGCTAGTATATATGTGTGTGTATAACTAGCACCCTAAACCCTCTTAGTACGTTTTCTTATCCTCCAAGTATTTTTAGGTGCATATGCTTCATTATGTGGGAAATTTCCTGGAAACTCTTGCACATGGAGAGGGAGGGAGGGAGAGAGAGAGAGAGAGAGAGAGAGAGAGAGAGAGAGAGAGAGAGGCAGCCATGTAGAGAGGAGAAGGGTGCCCAATTTTGCTCTAAATTTGTCCAAGATTCTTTCCTTAAAAGCCTAGTTTGACATGTACATGCATTGTGCTTGAATATGAGCACATGCTACCAAAGCCTAGGCCTAATTAGACTAAGCCTTGGCCTCCAAGTACCCCAAAACATGCTTCCATGTTTTAAGGAAGAATATTCTTCCTACTAAACCTATTGAACCTAGCCCTAGCTACAACTTGTTATCACATGCACCATTTTTGTGTATAAGCTCCTAAAAACACCCCATATCAAAGGTGATCATGCAAAATTCTACACAACAAGGGACCAAGAAATGCTAGACTTTCTCCCCAACTATTTTTCCTAGATTCTCACTAAGTCCTATGTACTTGAACTTAAAGAATTCTAGACCTAGGCTAGGGTTCTAGTTGAGCAACTTGTACCCATTTCCATGTGCTCATTTATTGAGCACATTTATTCCCCACATGGGGAGATTCCCCAAGAATTCTAAACCTTGGATTAGGCCTAAGACTTGTGCACCAAGGCCTAGGATTCTAAGTACTAACCTAGAGGTTTTGTTCTTCCTACTTGGTACCTAGACATGTACATAGGACTTAGTGAGAATCTAGGAAAAATAGTTGGGGAGAAAGTCTAGCATTTCTTGGTCCCAAGTAGATTAAGTTAGAAGTAATTAGAAGATGGGATTTCTATACAAGTCTCTAGAAAATTTCTAAATTAATATTTTTCTTGGAAGAACTAGTTAATGGAAGTAGACTAAAATATTGAGTTACTAATTAAATGGTTCTTCCTAAAATTAGTAAGTTAAACATTTCTAGAAATGGTTTAATTTTTACTAACAAAGTTTTTACATGGTTCAATAGTTTTATTTTTGAGAAAACTAGAAGTTTTAAAAAATAAAGTGTGTGGGTGAATTTTTTCCAACATTGATTATTTTCTAGAAATTTTCCACTAAAGAGTTAGTAGAAATATTTCTTTTAAATAAAAGTGTGTTGTGGTGCTAAAAAGACTTTTATGAAAAGTTGTTTAAAATTTTTGGAAAAGAAAGTTTCTTAAAGTTTTGAAAGTACTTTTTTTTGAAAAAGATAGATTTTCTAAAAATTAAATTTAGTTGTTATTTAAATTCTTGGTGTGAAAATTTTATGGTAAAGTTGTGTTAAAACCTTTGGTCATAACTTTCTAAAAAAAGTCATTTTGTGAGAAATTGCAAGAAAAAGAAAGTTTCTAGAAAATTAGAAAGTATCTTTTTAGAAAAGGTAGATTTTCTAAAATTAAGAATTTTATTACTTGTTTAAATTTTTGGTAAGAAAGTTTTATGACAAAAGCGGTTAAATTTTTTGGACATGAAATTTCTAGAAAAATGACTTTTTAAAGAAATAGCTAGAAAAAGATAGTTTACTAATTTTTTTTAGAAAAGAAATAAATGGAGTTGTAAAGGAAAAAGAGAGAAATTGGATTTTTGATAAGAAATGAAGTTTATGGAGAAAAATATTATTTTTTAGGAAGTTGGTGCATTAAAGTGCATGATTTCATGTGGAGATTTTCATTGGGTTGAGAAAAGTTTATGGACTATTGCATGGGCATTATTTTTGAGCATATGGCATTGAGCACGTTCATGATACGTTACGACACGAGAAACGAGAAAGCTTGAATAGCTGCTGATGAGAAAATAGAGATGAGAATGAAAATGAGTTTTTGAAATGAGAAATATGATTTTGGGAAAAATGAAAAGAAATGAGATGAGATGGATATGATGCTACCTCAAGTTCCGCGGGGAGAACTTGGAGGATTGGGTTGATACGGTAGTGCAGCGAGGCACCGCCGCATTTTCGTGGAGTGAACTTGGTGGTAGGGCTAAGCGTGCACAACACACGGTGAATGGACCTTATAAATAGACTGGTTAAGTTCAGTGATATGAGACGGCCGGAACTGTGTCGTGTGAGTCGCGGGGTGGACGGACCTTGTATCTTGTAGGTGTGCGCCTCGATACAAGACAACCGGAACCTCGAGCGGAAAGGTTGGTACCGCCAGCTGAAAGGAGGCGTAAGTGGACCAATAACTTTCGAGTGGTGTGAGAAATTGACATGGTTGAAATTTGAAGAAGAATGCTGTAAGAGGCACTATGCGAAAAAATGATTTGAGACATGTGATGAGTTATCCAAATCAGAACTATTTTGAGAAACTGACACGTGGCACTATTTTGTGATACTAAAAATGAGATACTGTTTTCTGCGCATGTTTACTCTGATCCGCATAGACACACATTGCATGGTTTTACTGTTCAAAAATATTATATACTGTTTTTGAACTTATTGTTCTAGAATTGCTAGTTAGAGATTGGGTAGTGTAGACTACTGGGCGTTATCGCTCACGGTGTTGCACTTGTGTAACCCTGGCATAATACCACAATGTTGTTCTGCGACTCTGACGTATTATGCCAGACTATAGTGTTAGTTTTGTTGGCATTTTCCGGGTTATGTCAAGCCTTTCGGAGTCTGTAATTCGGTTATTGGGGTTTGGGAGTTAGAGTGCTTAGGAGTTGAGTTTAGATGCTCCATTCGAGAATTTCAAGCTTCATGATCAAGCCATCGCGGAGTCAAGTGCTTCGAAGCTCCATCCAATGAGGTATATCCTTGCATATCATTTGTGCATTTAGGCCATTCAAAATAACATGTTTTAATGTGCATTAGGTTGTCTTATTAATGCTTTATTTGGATCTTACATTTAAAATGAGTTAGGCATTAGGTTTTAGCTTTGAGCTTATTGCGTCTACACGCGTCTGACTTTGACTGTTAAGATTGTGCCATGTGTCTAAATCCTGAAGGTGCGTCTGCGTGCGTCTACACGCGTGTGGCAGACTCTTTAAGTGGCCTAGTGTCTTGTTTTGATTGGTTGGATTGGGGAGCACGAAAATGTGAGCTATAAAAGACATTTTTCACTCATTTTCAGAAACCCACTTGAGAGAAAATCAGCCCTTTTTAGAGAGAGAAAGTCCCATCTCTTCTCCATCTCTTCTCTCTTTTGTGAACTTGATGTTCTTGATGATTTGAGCTTGCTCTTCTCATCTTTCTTTAATCTAGAGTCTTTCTCTTCATGGATCTACTCTAGGTTGATTTTAGTTTTCAAAAACTTTCATAAAAATCCAATCTTTTTAGTCTCATCTCTTCTCCATCCCTTTTCTCTTTTGTAAACTTGATGTTCTTGATGATTTGAGCTTGCTCTTCTCATCTTTCTTCAATCTAGAGTCTTCCTCTCCATGGATCCACTCTAGATTGATTTTAGTTTTCAAAAACTTTTATAAAAATCAAATCTTTTTCATACATCATGTTGTCTTGCCTTGTTTCTACGTGAGCCGGTTGAACCGGTGCCGAGTTGACTCGGAGATCAAGACGGGTGTGCTTGTGGAGTCCATGGAATCAAAGAGGAGTACGGGGTACTACATCAAGAATTGGAGCTAGGTGTCACAAGGGGCTTGTTGGGTAATTCCTAGTCTTGTTAATTCTTGTAAACCTTTTGATTTATGGAATGCATGAGTAGGACTAGGCCGTGGTTTTATGCTTAGGGTGTTTAGACCCTAAGTAGTTTCCACGTATATCGTGTGTTTTGTCTCATTAGTTTAATTACTCTATATTGAACTTGTTGAGTTGTTTGATTTGCCATGGTGAATGATTAAATTGTTTGAAATCGAAGTGGTTTATTTTTAAAATTGGTCGTCCTATTCACCCCCCCTCTAGGACTAATAGTGCTTTGCATAATTTCATATAGAAATGGACAGGAGGAGAGAACTATGGCTGGAAGGCCTACGGAGCAGAGCAGGACACCGCTGGGATGGACAGTCGTGCGATGGAGTAGAGAAACCTAGTCATCCCTATAGAGAATGATTGTATTTGATAGGAAGATTATGGAATTTCTTATGGGTTACTGTTGTAAAACTCTATTTATTATTTTTGTATTATTTATTAACGTACCCAAATTTTGGGGGCCTTACAGCTGTCTTTTTACCCATTGCATTTTGCTAAATTACACTGAAAGCCCCTGGAGATTATTAACATTTGCCTTGAAAGCAAACAATGTTGTGATACTGTTTTTTTTTTTATAGTTAAATTGGATAATAACATTTTATTTTACTTTATGGATTTTTGTATGGAAATATTTTTTAAACATCTAATATAATTTAAATATATTTATGTATTTAAGGTGTATTTATTGTTATTATAATAAAATTAATCTATTTAGTCTATTAAATTAAAAAACTGAGGGCAAATAAGTCATTTGCTCTCTTATCCTATCAAATCCAACTTCCAAATCCACCTTCTCAAAATACCATCCAAATACCTCACTAACAAATCCACCCTTCTTATGAGGTGGGGCCACCCTCATTACAAATTCATCCAAAATCATATCTGGTCGCCAAACGGGGTGCAAGGGAATTTAAAGACGGAAGCACAGGTAAAGGCTCATTGAAGGAGATCACCAGCACATTGATAAAAAAATCCCACTCAATGCTCCGAGATTGGGCAGCGGATGCCATGGTGACCCTTCAGTTTCGGCCGCCAAGCAAACAGATGATCTGAGTGAACAAGTTTAGATCTGTACCAATTTAGGGATGGCAACGAGGTGGGTTGGGCTGGGTTTCGATGTACTCCAACCCCAACCGTAAATATACTGAACGTCCACAGCCATGCCGCAAACCCCGCCGGGTAATGGAACCTTCCCGCCCTTGTCGGGCAATGGCTATACTTGCCCCACCCCGCCCTTTTATTTTTTACTTTTGGCCACTTCTCTAACATGAGAAGGTTCATTACACTAGGGAGGGCAGCAGGGTGAGTTAGGGCGGGTTTTTATGTACCTTGACCCCGATCCAAATTTCCCGAACGTCCCACGCCCCGCCCCAAATCCTGACTAGGTAATGAAAATCTCTCCCATTCCCGCTGATAGGTCCAAATTGACCACCAAGAGTATGCTTCACTCCACAGAGACGTTTGTTTAAATAGAATGGGCCCTAGACCCGTTCTAGTCATTAAAGGTTCCAACCGCAATGGCCCATGAATATGCAAGCCCAGTGTTTAACTGAATAGGTATCATCTGCTCAGCATGACCTAACCTGACCAGAGACATCTGATCCGATCAAATTTCCAACTAGATCAATACAGAGTAGACTAGGGGTGCACAAGAAAACAGATATAACCGTCAAACCACTCCGATCTGGACCGAACCGGTCAATTTGGTTAGGTTCTATGGTTCATTGGTCTAGTTATGGTTTTAAAAATCTAAGAACCAGTAATTATGGTTCGTTTAATGATTCTCAATTTAAAAACCACGGTTAGAATCGAACCGGACCGTATGATATTAATATATGTATATTACATATTTTTGTACATGTACAAAATTATGAATCTTATAAAATCCTCTAGTTATTTATTTATTTTATGAGTTGTTTTGGTGCTTTAAATTTTAAATAATCTTTTGAACTCATGTGTTGTGATAAAGTCTTCCTTAATTGGGTAGAACCGGAATTGAACCAAAATCGGTCCGGTCTTGCGGTTTGGATCTGGATAGGTTCTTCATGACATCATTTTGTGGTGGGATTCACACCAAATCAACCAATAGGAGGGAGGGTTTTGTTCACCCTCTTTTAAGGAGGGTGAACAAAATTGAACTCGATAGGAGAAATAAGTATCTCCAAAGGAACTGACTTGATCCTGGAAGTAATTCAAATATTGGCGCTCTTAAGGAGTCATTCGTTGCCTAACCTTCTCCCGGTCCTCCGAGATAAGTGACTTGTTATCGATGAAGCTCCCGTTTGTAGTGCTAAACGGTACCTAATCAGACACACAAACCAAACACAACACAAGTAAACACAGAGTATTTACGTGGTTCCCCAAATTCGGGTACGTCCACGGGGGGCAGCGGATTCTATTATGTAGGAGGATTACAACAATCACTCAACTCACATACAACCTCACCAAACACTCGTGTATCACTCTGTTTCTTGTTCTTTTGCTGGTCTAAATTCAACACAGCCCAAAGGGCTCTTTAATACACAGAGGGAGGAGGAGTCGACCGGCTAACAACGGTATAATTCCACAAAGGATATCAGTGCTCCACTTGCTCCATTAGTGCTCCATTTGCTCTCAATGGGTGAGTAGGATGTACACTGATGTCTCCCACATCAGACATGGATTCCAGCTCCTCAAGTGGATGGAGCCAACTCTCCATTATCAACAATCTCCACCTTGGCGACAATCCTTGAATCAACGCTGCCCCGATGCGCCCTTAGGCGCTACCTGTCCGAGAGATATTGATCAAGTCCAAACAGTGCTTGAACTTGATCCCACTGACCACCTTCGTCAACATATCTGCAGGGTTATCTGCAGTCGGAATCTTCTGAAGCAGAACATCCCCTTCTTCTACAATTTCCCTGATGAAATGGAACCGGACATCGATATGCTTGGTGCGCGAATGATGGACCTGGTTCTTTGCCAAACAGATGGCACTTTGACTATCACAGAAAACCTCCACGTTTTCTTGATAGATTCCCAAATCCTCTATCAAACCATGAACCCACATAGCCTCTTTGAAAGCCTCTGTTACTGCCATATACTCCGCCTCTGTAGTAGACAAAGCCACCGTTGACTGTAACGTTGACCTCCAACTGATCGGTCCTCCAGCAAGTGTAAACACATAGCCTGTTGTCGACCGTCGCTTATCTAGGTCACCAGCATAATCAGAATCCACATATCCAACCAAATGCTGACCTACTTGTCTTGTTTCTCTCGAACTTCAAACCAACATCCACAGTACCATGCAAGTACCGTAGAATCCATCTCACAGCCTGCCAATGCTCCTTTCCAAGATTGTGCATGTATCGACTGACCATGCTAACCGCGTGTGAAATGTCTGGCCGTGTACAGACCATAGCATACATCAAAGCTCCCACTGCGTTGGCATAGGGAATTTGAGCCATTTGCTTCCGTCCGTTCTCAGTCTGCGGCGACATTAATGCACTAAGCTTGAAATGAGTTGCCAAAGGTGTACTAACAGCTTTCGCTTTCCCGTCAATACCAAACCTCTGCAACACCCTCTTCAGATACTGCGTCTGAGTTAAACAAACTGTGCCTTTAATCCTGTCCCGCTGAATTTCCATGCCGAGAATCTTCTTAGCCTCCCCGAGATCCTTCATGTCAAACTCCTTGCTGAGCTGAGCTTTTAGTCTGTCAATCTCCACCTTGCTCTTACATGCAATCAGCATGTCATCGACATATAAGAGCAAATAGACAAATGATCCATCCCGGAGTTTGCGAAAGTAAACACAATGATCAAACTGACTCCTTGTGTACTTCTGATCCATCATAAACCGATCAAATCGCTTATACCACTGTCTCGGCGACTGTTTCAATCCGTAAAGCGATTTCTACAGTTTACAAGCCCAATTCTCCTTTCCTGCAACTTTGTACCCATCTGGTTGAGCCATATAGATCTCCTCATCCAGATCTCCATGTAAAAATGCGGTCTTGACATCGAGTTGGGCTAACTCGAGGTCAAACTGAGCTACCAATGCAAGCAAGATCCTGATCGATGAATGTTTGACGACAGGGGAGAACACCTCATTGTAGTCGATCCCCTCCGTCTGAGCGTAACCCTTGGCTACCAATCTTGCTTTGAACCTGACTTTCTCAGATCCTGTACCCTCCTTCTTGGCATAGACCCATTTGCAGCCGATTGCTTTCTTGCCCTTAGGAAGTCGCACCAACTCCCAAGTCTGATTCTTGGAGAGTGAACCTATCTCCTCATCCATCGCCTTCTTCCACTTGTCACTGTCTGTACCCTGCACTGACTCCTTGTAGGTGCACAGAATATCATCGTCTGTAACTGGAAGAGCATACGCCACCACATTGGCATATCGAGCGGGTTTCCGGATGTCCCGCCTCGGTCTATTAACTGCAATGGACTCTGGCTGCTGTAATGCCTCCTGAATTGGAGCATCCTCTTCGAGAATATCCTGCTTAACAAAATGATCCATAGGACTCTCAACTGGCTGATCAGGCCGTACTGGAACAAGAGACGACTCTACCCTCGCTTGTTCTGAATGCTCCACCTGCTGTTGAACATTCGGCTCCACATTCTCCTTGGAAGGAACCTGCTTTAGCATAGCAGATTCATCGAAGGTAACATCCCTGCTTAAAACAACTTTCTTTGACTCAGGACACCAAAGCTTGTATCCCTTTACGCCTGGATTAAAGCCCAAGAAAATCACTTTCTTGGCTCTCGGATCCAACTTTGATTCAGTTACATGGTAGTAAGCAGGGCATCCAAAAACATGTAACGAATCGTAGTCTGCAACAGGTTTCCCAGACCATACCTCCAACGGAGTCTTCCCTCCAATTGCTGCTGAAGGTAAACGGTTGACAAGATGTGAGGCATATTCGATTGCCTCTCCCCAGAACGCCTTGCTCAACCCGGCATTTGACAACATGCACCGGGTTTTCTCCACCAAAGTGCGATTCATGCGTTCGGCAACTCCATTTTATTGCGGCGTCCCCGCAACTGTGAAGTGTCGGACTATCCCCTCCTCCTGACAGACTTGGAGAAAAGGATCTGACTTGTACTCCCCACCGTTATCAGACCTCAGCGTCTTGATCTTTCTGCCTGTTTGCGTCTCCATCATTTTCTTCCAAACAAGGAAGATTGGAAGAACCTGATACTTATGATTCATGAGATATACCCAGACTCGCCTGGAATAATCGTCAATGAACGTCACGAACCATCGTTTGCCTCCCAAAGTCGTATTTTTGGTTGGACCCCAAACATCTGAATGAACATAGTCCAGAATCCCTTCGGTGCGGTGAACCCCAGTGCCAAACTTGACTCGAGTCTGTTTGCCCAATACACAATGCTCACAGAAGCCAATTTTCCCTGTCTTGGCTCCTTTCAACAAGCCTTGCCTCACCAAACCCTGTAAGGCCTTCTCGCCAGCATGCCCTAAGCGCATGTGCCATAGCTTGGATGCATCGTCTTCGTCTGAGCATATAGAAACAGACGCTCTCCCTGTGACTGCACAACCGTCGAGGAAATACACGTTCCCCCTTCGGCTGCCTTTTAGTACCACTAGCGCCCCTCGAACCACCTTCAACACTCCACCAACCATCGTAATCTTGTAGCCCTTTGCATCAAAGGCTCCAAGTGAAATGAGATTCTTCTTCATGTCCGGAATATACCGAACATCTGTGAGCACCCTGATCGTTCCATCATGTAACTTTAAACGGATTGAACCTATCCCTTGTACTCTGCAGGTTGACTCGTCACCTAACAGAACAACTCCTCCATCGAGATCTTGAAAGCTCGAGAACCATTCCCTGTTGGGACATATGTGGTAGGTACTTCCCGAATCTAGTATCCACTCGTCTGAATGGCCTGGCGATGATGAAACACATAGTGCTGACTCTAGATCATCCTTTGCAACATTTGCAACTGGTTGCTTGTTCGGACAGTCATTCTTCCAGTGTCCTTTCTGATGGCAAAAGGCACACTCGTCTTTCGCCAATCTCCTCCGTTCTTTGGATTTGGCACCTCTGGATCTAGAGCGAGACCTCCCTCGGCCTCCTCCACCTGACTTCTTGCCCTCGGCGGACTTCCTGGTCTCAGTCCTGCCTCTGGTGGTCAATGCTGATGCTGACGGGTCTTGGTGAATCATCTTGTCCTTCCTCCGTACCTCGTTATTCATCAAAGCATTGGAAACGTCATCATACTTAATTTCATTTTTACCATACAATAAAGTAGTAGTTAAATGATCATATGATTCGGGCAAGGAATTTAACAACAGTAAAGCTTTGTCCTCATCCTCAATGGAAACGTCAAGATTTTGTAAATCAGACAAAATCTTATTGAAATTGTTTAAGTGTTGTTGCATAGTTATACCTTGCGAGTACTGGAACCGGTAGAGCTTCTTCTTGAGATATAGCCGATTCTCAACACTCTTTGTCATAAACTTCTTCTCCAACTTCTCCCATAGCTCTTTAGCTAACGTTTCCTTCATCACAAAGTACTTCTGATCCTTTGTGAGACATAACCGGATGGTGCCACATGCTTGGCGATTGAGCTTTAACCAATCTTTATCGGAAATATCATCGGGCCGCTTCTCCAACGTCATATCCAACTCTTCCTGATAGAGAACATCCAAAACTTCGCATTGCCACATGCCGAAGTTATTTGTTCCATCGAATTTCTCCACCTCGAACTTAGCATTGGAAACCGTATTCCTTTGCCCATAATTGTTCGTAGTGGACAAGGACTCCGCGACACCCTGAGGAGTTGATTCGGGAGTGCCTGTGGGAATTTCTTCTTCTCCGTTGGCCATCACAAGACCTTACACTCCACCCAAGTTGATTCCCGATGCCTGAAAACGTCCAAAACACGCTTTTTACACCAAAAAATCAACTGTTCTTCAACTTCGGGTTCGAATCACGGAAAACAGAGCACGGGGTTGGATCCGGAACGTCGAGTTTGTACGGGAACCGGACTGAACCGGCCGTGAACCGGTCTGAACCGGGGTGAACCGGCTAGAAAACAGCTTCTTCCTTGTTGAACCGGACCGGATACTGAACCGGACCGGGTTGGACCGGGTCGGGTCGGGTCGGGCCAAGTCCGGGTCGGGCCGGGGCCGGGTCTGGTCTGGGCCGGGCCGGATCTGGGTCGGGCCGGGTCGGGTCTGGGTCGGGCCGGGCCGGGTCTGGGACTTTGACTGTTGACCGTTGACTGTTGACCGCGAGCTGACTGTTGACTGTTGACTGGACTATGCGTGAACAGTACGCGCCGCACTATTACCCCACGCGTCTTCTTCCTCTGATCAGCGCGTGCACTGCACGCGCGCGCTGGATCGAACGAGCGAACATGCGCCGGCTTCTGGGGGCGCGTGAGGGAGCTACGGACCTCCGATTGAGGTGATTCCGGCGGCGTTGGCTTCGTCTCTTCTAGTACTTTCACAATCTGGGCTCAAAAAATTTTTTCGAGCACTTTTGCGGTACTGCAAATTTCGAACAGAACATGAAAAATACAGATGAACTGGGTTTGTGATTTCGGGCACCCACTACACAGCTCTGATACCACTTGTAGTGCTAAACGGTACCTAATCAGACACACAAACCAAACACAACACAAGTAAACACAGAGTATTTACGTGGTTCCCCAAATTCGGGTACGTCCACGGGGGGCAGCGGATTCTATTATGTAGGAGGATTACAACAATCACTCAACTCACATACAACCTCACCAAACACTCGTGTATCACTCTGTTTCTTGTTCTTTTGCTGGTCTAAATTCAACACAGCCCAAAGGGCTCTTTAATACACAGAGGGAGGAGGAGTCGACCGGCTAACAACGGTATAATTCCACAAAGGATATCAGTGCTCCACTTGCTCCATTAGTGCTCCATTTGCTCTCAATGGGTGAGTAGGATGTACACTGATGTCTCCCACATCAGACATGGATTCCAGCTCCTCAAGTGGATGGAGCCAACTCTCCATTATCAACACCGTTACCGTTGAGATTCTCTGGAATATTCTCCAACCACCCCCGCAAAGGTAGGCCAAGCCAGTATACAATACATATCAAGCACAAACGCTTACAAATAGAGCCATAATACTCAAGCTAGAGGTACGGCAACTCAAATATTTCAAATCTACTCAAGTTCAATTACTTTATCCTCCACGCATTTTATGACTTAGACATCAGAGCGGTGTTGGCCGGCACCACACCGGTATCTCTAATTATGTTTTGCAGGTCATAGGTTGGGAACAATCAAAAGTGATTATCAATTGGAACTGTCTGTGGGAAATCTTTTACAGATTCTCAAACCCATTTTACTATGAATACTTTTGTGAAAAGCTCAATCGATGACATCCCAGAAATAGTAAAATGACAATCCCTCGTCTAAACGCCACGTCAAAGAAAATTCATTTCAATTATCATAGAATAAACGTCTCCGGACTGCTGTCAATGGTCACAGTAAAGAATGTCACTTTTACTGAAATTAACGCTAGAGGGGTTATTCAACCCCACAATGACCCATTAGTGGTCACGAAGATCATTTCTAATTTTCTAATTGAAAGAGTGTTGATTGACACTGGAAGTGCGTTGGATGTGCTCTCCCAACACAGAGTCAATTCCAATTTTGTGATTTCCCTATTGCCAGTTTCTCCGGAACAACCACCATGCCAAGGGGTCAGATTTTCCTCCAAGTCCAGAGGGGAGATTCCCCTGGAGAGCAAATGATATTTACTACAACTTTTGTGGGGTAAATTGTCCTTGTGCCTATGATGCAGTCATAGTGCTCCCCACATTCAATCGATTAAGAGCTGTGGTGTCAACATACCTGATCGGTCGTTTTCGTAGAAAAAATAATTAATTAAATTGAACAATTACTACTACTCTTTCGAATTGTGTCAAATATTCCGAGTATCAAACTCAGGGACTAAAGGCTAAATTGCGAGTATTTCAATCGATTTCTAAATTAATTCGAGAAAAAGTGATTGGAGTTTGAGTTCGAGAATTATCTAAATAATTAAAAGTAAAAGATGGTGAATTAAACAATTTGAAAAAAAGTCTTAGGGTTTCGAATCCACCCTAACTTCACAACCAAGTAATTATATTAATTTAAGAAATCAATTACCAAAATGACAATGATCTGCCAAAAGACACAAGCCCTAGCGACATCGCCAAGAAGATCAATTTAATTGAGAGTCAGGCATAACCTATCTTCGATAGGCACGAATCGTTTTCGATTTTATAACTAATTAATCTAAGCACGACTCATCCTCTCTAGGTATAGACTATCTCAATTCTCAATTTCATTTATAAAAAAAACTATTGCACAACCCATGTATTTGTGATTACAGAAAGCAAACGCATGTGAACAAGATTGCAATAAATAATAAACCATAAAAAAAATGTCCATATTCATGCAATAATCTTTTTTGATAATCCAAATCAAATCAATATAAAAACAAAATTACTCGGTTTTCATCTACACCCTAGAGAACTAGTAGCTCATAGAAAAGAGATAAGTAGAAAGACATTGAAATCAGCATGTCAGTGCCCCTCGAAGCTCCACGCAAGAAGAGAATCAGGCGAGATATTAACGGAACAACGGTCGGCGATCGGGGTGAATGTTTCGACGTAACTGGAGTACTTCCTCTTTCTTTTTGCTTTTATTTTCTTTGTTTAGGAATTAACTAATCTTAATATAATACATGTACTTATCGGTGGAGATAGGGAGAAGCTGGTGAGGAATTACACCAATCGTGCCCTTTTTAGCTCCGTCGCGACACGCGGCGTTTTGTGTCCAATCGTTGCAACTCTTCTCCAAACACGTTCTAATTGCGGTCTCCGAAAAATCTCAAAAAATTAACATAATCTAATTTAATTTCGGATGTCATCGTGGCATGGTCCGTTTTTTGAGGAATATTTCCATTTCTAAGAAAATCATACCATGTATAAGATATTACTACGTTGTCTCATAATATTTATAGAAGTTATCTAGGATTTGCGCACGATTGTATATTTGAACCACTTTGAACTCCACCTAGTCTAAATCACTAATTAGGATTTATCTAGGATTTGTGCAGCATTGTATATTTGAACCACTTTGAACTCCAGCTGGTCTAAATCACTAATTATGACAAGTGGAGTGAAGTGCATTTGGTGCCTCCCTTATACTCTCATGCACATGGGCAGGGTTTGATTGCCGTAAGCACCCATCCCCTCCACAAGTCCCCTAGAATAGAGTAGATTAGGATTAACGAATGACAAAAAAAAAAAAAAATCACTAATTACGATCCAACTAACATTTCAAGCACGTTTCAACCGAATTCGGGGGAGGTGTTGTGCGGTACATGTTGTGCGCCGTGTTGTACGGAAAAAACGACGTAGTTTTGTTTATTTTCTTGGTACACCTCAATAGGCCCTGTTTGGAGAGTTAATTTTGAGGTTCAATTTTAGGGAATTTTGGATCTTTGGGGTAGGATACAGTTGTTTTAGGCATTTTGGGTTTAGGCGCTTTGGGTTTAGGCACTTTGGGTTTAGGGTTTAGGCACTTTATAGTGACTTTTTCCTTCTTCCAAACAAGGTCTTTGGAAGCTTCAGATGTGTGCCAAAAACTACGTTGTTGGTACACAACACCTACCACATAACACCCACCCCGGATCCGTTTCAACCCAAGTGATTATATGTTAAAAGCCAAGATTTTACAAATATTTTTTATATTGACCTAAGTTAACTTCCATAAGAAGAGACAAAGATTATTCTTATTTAGAAAGAAAATCAATTAAGGAAAATTTTCAAATTAAGATCTTTCTCCAAAAGCCTATAAATAGAGGCTCTCGTTATGAATAAAGAACCTTTTTGTCTCACACTCTCTTACAAGCTCTCCAGCACATTCAAGAGTTCAAGCATTCTTCAAGGGTTGTAGAGGATCATCAAGCACTATACCGTGTCCTTGTAGACAATCAACAAGCACTCAAACTATTGGAACTATGAAGACCATTTTTTCAAGTCGTGGCAGTCCGGACAGGGCTGAGAGCCATCCGGACAAGATGTTCTGAAATCTCCCTGAGCAGGTTTTGATCAGGGCTAAACTTGCAGAAGTTTTAGCCCGGACGGTTGGGATGAAAAAATGTGCGTTTTCGTCGTTTTTAGGGTTTTCTGATGTTTGTGTTGCCTTGTGTTATAAAAGGGACACATAGTGCAACCCCCATTGTAACTTTGATTGTTTTTTTTTTATCATAGTGAAACCCCCAGCACCCCGTGGAATACGATTAAGCAATTAGCTTAAGTCGGAACCACGTATATCGTTGTCTTGCGCTCTTTGTTCTTTCAATTGCTGTTTATATTTTCTGTGTGCAATTGTTTTCTTGCCCTAACACAAACCACGTATCGATTTGTTTACAACAACAATTTACGCATTGAATCATGAATCACATATTCAGATTAAGCAATTCAAGCCCTCGACCAAACTTTGATCTTCTCAACTTGAAGATTTGAAGAAATTGTCGCCCATTCAATCCTAAAACAAGGTTCTACAACTGTTGAATTGCGACTTCATTATAGACGAATCAGAGGACTTTGCTTTTTTCTTGTAAAACTGCAGATTATAGAGGATCATACCCGCTTTAGTCATCTAAATTTATAAAATATTATTTTGTGCATATTTTTTCAGGTTCTTTATTAAAGGACGAAAATTTGTGTGTTACAGCAGGATACAACTTTTTTCACAGTTTTTGCACACAAAATCTAGTGAACCGTGCAACCAGTTCGAAGCAAATGATATGTAGATTATGGATTTTAACCATGGATTAATGGTATGAACACAGATTAAAAAAATTAAAAAATTTGATCCGTGATTTTCATTATAAACCATGGATTAACAGAATTGGACTATGAGATATTTATTATGTATAAATAAAAAATAAAATAGAAATATTTGTGTAAATGAAAATAATTTTACCTACTGGTATCATAATTTGAACTATTTTAGTATTTTACTTTAATGTGATATAGTAAATCCATAAAAATAGAATAAAATACTCAAGGGGATGATGTTGGACTTATAACTGGTTCCTGGAGTTGTTTGTGAGTTATGCATGGTTGCCAGTTCCTTTTTCCTTTAACCCCTCAATGCAGAAACATAGGATTTTAGAGCTGGATGCCTGGATGCAATCCCATCACATAATGACAAGGTCTACTATGCTGAACCTACAAAGAACTGTACCGTTTAAAGTTATAACTAAAGAGTCAACTCCTTGATATTTTCAGTTTTTGGCGAAAGACATGAGATAAAAAGAAATATCCTTTTCTATCAATATCCTAGCAAAGATTCATATCTTGATGCTTTGTAAGTTAAATCAACCAAATCCTTAAATTCAGTAGAATCGAACTTCTTCCTAAGTTCCCTGCTTAAACCATCTTGAGCAATTCTAACAAATTCAACTTCTGGTAGTTGAAGTTTACATTTATTCCTAGCCCTTTTGAACCTAACAATAAATTGAGCAGTCTTTTCATCAGGTTTTCGTTTCAACCTTGCCAAATTAGCCATGGTAACTTTAGGTTCAATTTGACAAAATTGAGCATGGAAAAATTCTTCCATCCTTTGCCAATTTGGAACTGATTCTGGTGGCAAATTAGAATACCATTCGAAGGCTGTTCCTGTCAATGAATTGGAAAATAACTTCAACTTAATGAACCCATTATTACCCAATTCCTTACACTGAGCAGTAAATCTAGCAATGTGTTCAGTTGTTGATTGTTTCCCATCCCCATGAAACAAAGTAAAATCTGGGATCTTAAACCCCCTAGGGATTTCGAATTGCCTATCTATCCATTCTGGATAAGGTTTCTGTATATTTGAGTTTGTGCTTGCGACCTAGCGTTGTTGTAGTTAGCGGCACCCCAAACGTAGGGCTAGGTCGTTAAAAGCATAGTAACCCGGCAAGACCATGGTCGATTTCCACAGGGACCAAATGCAACCGGCATGAAGTTTGACTTGCGATGAGAATTTCAGCCTTAAGATGGCCAACTTTTTGTTTGGTTTGTTTGGTGGAATCTCTCTCTACCTCAAAATGACTAGAAAATGAAGGTTTTGCTAATTTAAACTAAAGGCAAAGTCAAGGGGTTCAAAACACTTGTGACTTGAATTAAATTGTTTCTCTCAAGATTACACGGTTAAGACACGTAGTCAAACATGCTTAACCGGAAGATTTAACATTTTAGTGCATTTGGATTCTAGAAAATGGGTTTGTTTAAGAGTAGGGTTCATTGAGACATTTTTACAAACACTTTGAATGCCATAGCTTTAAGCATCATGTGTGGCAAGTAGTCAAGCCCTTGCCTACACAAGATCAAAAAGGTTAACAAGACTAAGTTTTGATACATAAAATTGAACCCTAACTCTTAAGCAAACAACTTTTAATGCTCATTTTGAGATAAGAACAAAATAACCCAAGTCATGGGGTTCTAATCACCCCATGACCAAGCCTTGCTACACTACTCACACATAATCAAAGAGAAAATGAACATACTAAGTAGAAATGGCAAGAAAACGTGAACCATAATGAAAATGGAAATAAACTAGAGATTTGGAAAGATAATAAGAGTGCTTACAACTTTAATGAAGTGTGAACACCCCGCGGGATGCTCACGAAATTGAAGTTTGGAAAATGGTTTTGATTGATTGACAGGGAGTCGCCACCGAGTTAAAGACCGTACCCGAGAAACCTTTTTGAAAAATGACTCTTTTACCCTCGGTATAAAAAAAATGTTTTCACTGGTCTTTGAAATGAGATTTCTTGGGTCCGGGAGCTACGTTATGAGAGGGGAAGGAATTTAAAGCACCCCTCTCACCCGGCATGATTACCGGTCTCTACTCGATGCTTAAAGGATTTTGAAAATGTTGTTTAAATGGATTTAATCACGAATTCATACGAGAGCGTATAAATGCATCAATAAAATTGATATGATGGGAGTGGATGCTTGTGCCATGTCATGAGTGGATGAACAACATACATAGATCACTTAAACTTTACTAAAACATGTTTGGACAGTACTAAAAGACCCCAAAAATCAACCATAAACATCATATGAATCACACCCGGATAACAACCTGGACACCTGGACTAAGCAAATCCAAGCGCCTGGAGTAAGAGTGGGCGCCTGGAATAGGACACTCCAGGCGCCTGGAATGACTATGGACGCCTGGAACTCAACAATACAGGCGCCTGGAATGCTTGACAGACACAAACTTTCTTCAACTCAGGCTTTAGATCAAACAACAGATGCAAGCTTTGATGTCTATTCTCACATATACACATGGATGTTTGATGATGTTTTATGCTAGATATACCTCAATATCAGGATTTGGTGATAATCTATACACGACAAACCATGATTTTACTATTAAATGCATTCAAAAGCTACCTAAAATGGACTCTTTATACCGTGCAACACAAATATTAAACTGAAATGAGATGAAATGGGCTCAAATGAACATGAATAAATGCAAGAAATGGAGAAAAATACAGAATGTGGAACAGACTCTAGGCGCCTGCATTGTGCTAGTCCAGGCGCCTGGACTTGACATGGGTGCAAGTGAAAAACTTCCGTTTTTGTGATATTCAAGACCTTCCCAAGCCCTTTACCAATATGAGAGACTAGTAAGGACTGGGTGGTGTCCCCTCAGGGCCTTTTGAGTACAATTGGTAGACAATCTACCTTGAAGGCTTGGTTTGATGAGCTTGGGTTCGGTTTTTGGAGGAATTTTAGTAGTTGAATGGACTGAATTTTGGTTACTGGAAGTGTATCAAACTGATTGTAGGTGGTTTGATTGGGACTTTGTGTGAACACCCCGCGGGAATGTCCACGAAAAATGGTATCGATTTTGGAAAATGATTTGATTGATTGAATGGAGTCGCCACCCGGATTTGAGGACCGTACCCAAGAAACCTTTTTGAAAAATGACTCTTTTGCCCTTTGAAAGGAAAATATTTTACTGGTCTCGCAAAATGAGATTTCTCGGGTCCGGGACCTAGGTTACGAGAGGGGAAGGAATTTAAAGCACCCCTCTCGCCTAGTGTAACCACCGGTCTTTACTAAATGTTTAAGGGATTTTGAAAACACCTTTTGAATAGACTTTGAACACATATATGCATCAAGAAAATTAATGAAATGTATGTGGATGCTTGTGCAGAATGTCATGGGTGAATGATTTATATGCGTAGGGCACTGAAACTTCGCTTAATCTCATCCAAAATGCCCTGAGATGCTTCAGAAACTGATCACAAACATCAAACTTGTCACACCTGGATGGCAATCTAGGCACTGGATTAGGCAAATCCAGGCGCCTGGATTGAGTGAATCCAGGCGCCTGGAATGCAGAATAGACAACAACCTTAGTATCCCAGGCCTCACAATAAACAACAGATTCAATGCTCCTAGCTTACTCTCATATACTCAGGATGATGTTTAATGGTTTTTATGATTGAAATGGACATCAAGATCAACCTTATAACATGATGTAAGCTTTGAAACTCATGATCCTAGCATGCTTTGATAGATAAACTGAAAATACTAAACTGATTTAAGGCATTCATCAAACACTATTATGCATAAGATGAATTCTGAAATCTATTAATGATCATGAAAGTGGAGGGAAAGAGAATGAGATGGGTGTAAACCATGAGATACCTTGAGAAGTCATATGATATGTATATGCACACAATACATTTTCTTCATTTTTTTGTGACATCTTTGATGCTATTTGAAACTAACAAGGAATATCATATGATCCCTAATCTCAACATAAAACCCCATTTTAATCATGATTTTGCTACCAAAATGTCATTTTCCATGCCTTAAAATGATTCTCATGATCACGTTGTGATGAATGCATGCACAAATGTCCTATTAATGCTTCAAATGACCAAAAGAGAGTAAATGAAGCAGCAAAACATAGCAAGGGGAGGGGAATCCAGGCGCCTACATTGAGTGAATCCAGGCGCCTGGACTCAATGCAGGCTCCTGAAAAAGGCTAATCCAGGCGCCTGGATTGTATACTGATGCACAAAACGAATTCTTTCTTGATTTATTCCAAACCTCTCCCAAGTCCTCTACTAGTATAGATGACCAGTAAGAACTTGGTTGAGTCCCCCTCAGGGCCTATTTGAGCATATTGGTAGAAAAATCTACCTTGGAAGCTTGATTGTTGAGCTTAGAACAAGGTTTTGAAGGGTTTTTGGTGATTAAATAGATTGAAATGGGTTTTTCAGAGTAAAAGCAAACTGAATATTTCTGTTTTGGTGGGTTTTGATGATGGATGATTGAAGTGTGTGGGTTACTAGTGATCAAAGTTGGGTTTCTAGGCTAAAAAAAAGGGTTATTAGGCTAGAAATGAGTAGAACAAAGGGGAATGGGCTGGGGATGGATTTTCTGGATGATTTCCAGCAGCATAACAGCAAGAGAGTGAGGGGAGAACTGATCTCTCAAATGGAGGAGGAGAGGTGGTATAAATAGGCAAGGGAATGAAGTAGTTTTGTATGAATTTTGAGAGGAAAATAGATTTTGAACTCAAAATGTGGAAATGGAGTCTGTTGGAGGGAGTTCTGAGAGAAAAACACGTGAGTAAAGCAAAGAGGAAGCCCATGGTTTCATAAAAAATCAGCAGCAAATTGTTCACTGGAAGTGATTCCAGGCGCCTGGAATTGGGGAATCCAGGCGCCTGGATTGAGTCCGGGCGCCTGGATTAGGGTAATCCAGGCGCCTGGACTAGGGGACTGCACAACAATCCAAACTTTGTGGGGCCATTCCGGGTGCTACCGAACTCCGTTTTGTGCATGGTTTGAAGTGTTGGAAAGCTTGTCGAGTCTACTTTCTAACCCAAGTAGTTTGAACCCAAGATAATTTGTACATCAAAATATGTGACTATTTTACCCTCAGAAGGTCGGAAAAATGAATCGTTTCGGTAAAACGGGCATATCTCTCTCGTTTCAAAATGGATTGGGACGTATTATATATCAAAAAAGAGGGTTTTTGATGTACTAGAAGGTGATGCAAGATTGGGTTTATTTTGGAGAGGTTTTGGTGGGGTTTCCAAGTTCACAATCAAGCTTCGCGTGCTCTTGTCGGGCATTTTCATCATCGGGGATGCCAAAGACTCTCATGGGTTCAAATTGGGGTGTCTACACTTTGATTGTGGATGATGAAAAATGGGTAAAATCAAGTGAGTATGTGGAGCTAGGATGGGGGAAAATTGGGTTTTGATGGTTGAAAATGGATGGAATTGAGAGGGATCAGTTGGGGATGGAGTTTCTAGACAATTTTCTGCAGCACAATAGTATGGAAAGTGAGGGACATTCAACCTCCTTTTGCAATGGAGAGGGGAGTGGGTATTTATAGGCACCAAAGGTCCAAAATGAACCCCTAGGATGGCTTAGGGGCAAACTAGGGGTCAAGCTATTTTCCCTCCACTCTCTCTAACAAACTTCTGCAAAAAACTTCAAAAAATCTCATTCAAAATTCAACAAGACGCTCCTTCCCTCCCATTTCACCTTGGGGATCAAGTATCTGGAGTGAGTCCGGGCGCCTGGATTGAGTTTGGGCGCCTGGAATGGGAATCCAGGCGCCTGGAATGGGAATCCAGGCGCCTGGATTGAGTATGGGCGCCTAGACTGGGAGACTACACAAAATTTCAAACTTCGCGGGGCCATTTCGGGTGCTACCGAACTCCGTTTTGCACATGGTTTGAAGCGTTGGAAATCTTGTCAAATCTAATTTCTAACCCAAGTGGTTTAAACCCAATATGATTTGTACATAAAAATATATGACCATTTTACCCTCAGAAGGTCGGGAAAATAAGTTGTTTTGGTAAAACATGCACATCTCCCTCATTTCAAAATGGATTGGGACATATTATATATCAAAAAAGAGGGTTTTGAATGTACTAGAATGTGGTGTAGGATCGGGTTAATTTTGAAGGGGTTTAGGAAGGGTTTCCAAGTTCACAATCAAGCCTCTCGTGCTCTTATCGGGCATTTTCATCCTTGGGGATGCTTGATAAGTTTCTCGGGTCAAAATCGAGGTGTCTACATGAAGGCCATAGCCTTAGTTCTTGAAGATTGAAGCCTAATTTCTAGAGAGAAGGTAGAGAAAATGGGTGGGGAAGAAGAAGGGAGGTAGAAAGAGAAGGTGAAAATGTAAGATGCCATAATATTATGATGTTTGGGACCTCTTATAGTCCCCAAAGTTACAATTAAAAGGTCGAAAAAGCCCCCAAGTCTTAACTTGGTCGGGTACAAAAAGTGCTGAAAAACCCAGGTCCTATGGATAGGACTTATTCTCCTACCCATAGGAGAACTCCTCCGCGCACGACTGGCCCATCTGATCACTCTCCTATCCATAGGACTTCATTGCTTCACAAGAAATGGCCAGATTGATCATCGTCTTATCCATAGGGCCAATTCTCCTATCCATAGGACTTGCTCAAAACATGTTCTTTGCTCGTACGTCCACATCTTGACTTGGGCCTTTGCTCGGGCGTACTTGGCCTTCTTCTGTGACTTTCCTCCTGAATTCCTCAATACCGTGGCGGCGTGCCACGTTGCCTTGGGCCTTGGGTCACGGATTGACTCGTACGTGTTTGAGCCATGGCACCAAAAAAATGCTTTATTCTCTCGAAAAACCTGTGAATGAAAAAAACACAACCTACGCGCAGTATCGATCAAATAACACATGTTATGCGCATGAGTGTGACAAAAACGAGGTAGATAAGCCCCTTTATTTACACTATCGGGGGCTTATCAGTTTGTACCCCCAGGTTTAGAGGGCCATAAACTTGCTGCATAAGGCCTAGAATTTCATCTCGAAGGGCAGGATTTCCTCCCAAAGGAACTCTTGGGTTGGCAGGTGGTTCCCAGTTCACATTCCTAGGCACGTGGTCCTCTGAAAATCTCTCATAAGGACCATCAAAAAGTCTAGGCTGTTTGAAACCTCCTTCTTGCCTCCCATAGGGCTCATAAAGGTGGTTCAAATGTACCCTACCCATCTCTGGTACCCCCGGTTACTTGAGAATTCCAGTATCTAGATTAGGCCTCCTTAAACTAACCTTATCAGGAAAATGACTTCCTGGGGTAAAGTTGTACTCATCAAACCCATAATCATCATTTTTAAAACCCTTATTGCCATCTAAACTATCAAAATTGGGTTCAAATGGGACATTAGTAGTTTGCTTAAATGATTTCCTAGGCTTTAAGGTCATAGGTCTTTGCAGGTTCATACCAAGACTCTGGTATATCGTCTACATTGATGGGTTCTTTTCCAGGTCTTGACTTATGCTTGCTTGTACTAGCCTCTCCCTTATCTTTCTCAAGTGAAGGCAAAGGCTCATTCCTAAACCCTGATTGCTCTTTTAATTTTTGTAACATAAGTTTCTGGGTTTGAGCCAATTCTTTATAAATAGCAATCATTTCAGCAAACTGATTAGATGACACATTTCCTCCAACTTCTGGATTCTTTGGGTCATCAACATGTACATTTTTATTATTCCTAGTTGACACAGCGTTGTAGCGGAAGAAGACTAGATATCGTTCATAGTAGACGAATGGGGACTAGATATCGAAGGTTACATCCCAATTTATAGGACTCAAACTGACTAAAGAAGAAGCAAATCCTAATTCGACTAAGACTCAAACTAACGAAAGAAGAAGCAAATTCTAATTCGACTAGGACTCAAATTAAGCAAATCCTAATTCAGCTAGGACTCAAATCAATTAAAGAAAATTACCAAAAATGAAAATTTTGAAAATGGAAACTAAAATTCTAGAAAAAAAATAACGCTGACCTAAGTTTATTCGGACTTGTCTTGCTCTGCATCAGTCTCTCCTTCTTTTGAAGAACTCGTCCTTGAGTTAACTTCAGGAATAGCAACATGAGGAACAGTATGAAACTTGAACAAGTCCTACACATTGAAGGTCTTGGAAATAGCGAGGTCGCTAGGAAGGTCCACCACATAAGCGTTGTCATTAATTTTCTGAAGGACACGAACGGGACCAATCTTCTTTTGCTTAAGCTTGTTGTAAGCACCCGCTGGAAACATCTTCTTTCGCAAATGCACCATCACCAAGTCACCCACTTCAAAAGTTTTCACACGCTGATGCTTGTCCGCAACAGCCTTGTATTTTGCAGCAGACTCTCCTTCTTTTGAAGAACTCGTCCTTGAGTTAACTTCAGGAATAGCAACATGAGGAACAGTATGAAACTTGAACAAGTCCTACACATTGAAGGTCTTGGAAATAGCGAGGTCGCTAGGAAGGTCCACCACATAAGCGTTGTCATTAATTTTCTGAAGGACACGAACGGGACCAATCTTCTTTTGCTTAAGCTTGTTGTAAGCACCCGCTGGAAACATCTTCTTTCGCAAATGCACCATCACCAAGTCACCCACTTCAAAAGTTTTCACACGCTGATGCTTGTCCGCAACAGCCTTGTATTTTGCAGCAGACTCCTCCAATTTCTGTTTGACCTTAGCATGGATATTCGCCACCTTTTCGGCCATATGTTCATTAATGACACTCATACCTGGAAGCTTGGGAAGCGAAACCAGGTCTAAAGTATGCAGCGGGAGACGAACATAAACTATCTCAAACGGGAATTTTCCAGTGGAACGGTTTGGAACATTGTTGTAAGCAAACTCCGCTTGAGAAATCACAAAATCCCACTGTCTTGGACTATCTTGGCACAGGCTCCGCAAAATATTCCCCAACGTGCGATTCACCACTTCAGTTTGACCATCGGTTTGGGGATGAACAATAGTGCTATATTGCAAAGATGTGTCAAGCCGCTTCCATAGAGACCACCAAAAGTGACTAAGGAACTTGCTATCACGGTCAGAAACAATAGTCTTTGGAATCCCATGAAGTCGAACTATCTCTCGAAAGAATAATTGAGCAATATGGCTAGCATCCAATGTTGTCTTGCAAGCAATGAAATGGGCCATCTTCGAAAATCTATCAACAACAACAAATATGGAATTTGAACCACGTTGTGTCCTTGGAAGCCCTAACACGAAATCCATGGACAAATACTCCCAAGGTGCATTAGGAATAGGAAGAGGCGTATATAAACCTGTATTCTGTGCTTGACCCTTAGCAATCTGACAAGTGTAACATCGCCTTACATACTTCTCCACGTCACGCTTTAACTGCGGCCAATAATAACGAGCCTCCACCAATGCGATACTTTTATCTCGACCCAAGTGTCCACCTAAGCCTCCACCATGAGTCTCTCGAATAATATGCTCCCGCAACGAACCTCGAGGAATACACAATTGATCCTCAAAGAACAAAAACCCTTCAAGCAATTGAAAGTCACTAGAAGCTGAAAAACCTGACTTGCACTTTACCCACGCATCTTTAAAATCTTCATCACCCATATAAAGATCTTTAAGATAGTCGAAACCGGAAACCTCATTCCTTATGATAACAAGCAAAGATGCCCGCCGACTCAATGCATCAACAACTCTGTTATTCTGACCAGACTTATGTTTCAGAGAGAAAGTAAAACTTTGAATATAAGTGATCCATCTAGCATGCATCATGTTTGGCTTGACTGCTCCTTGAAGATACTTGAGAGCTTGGTGATCGCTGTTTAACACAAACTCCCTCTAAATCAGATATGGCTCCCAATGAAATAAATTCCGCACAACTGCATATAGCTCTTGCTCATACGTTGTCCACTTTTGTCGAGCGTCGCTAAGCTTCTCGTTGAAGAAGGCTATTGGTCTACCCTCTTGAGAAAGAACAGCGCCAATTCCCACGCTTGAAGCGTCACAATCTACCTCAAACAGCTTATCAAAGTTTGGCATCGCCAAAATTGGTGTCATGGTCAACCTTTCTTTGAGAACTGCAAAGCTACTTTTTGTAGCGTCAGTCCACACAAGCTGCTTCTGTTTCAAACAATCTGTAAGTGGAGCAGCAATGGTGCTGAAGTGTCGCACAAAACGTCTATAAAAGGTAGCTAGCCCATGAAAGCTACGTACATCAGTAATGGACTGCGGGGTTGGCCACTCCCGAATTACCTTTACCTTTGACTCATCAACCTTAATCTTTTCAGAGCTTACGACATAGCCCAAAAAGACCAAGCTATTCGTCAAAAAACTGCACTTCTTTAAGTTGACATAGAGACTGTTCTCATGCAACACATTAAAAATGTCCCACAAATACTGCATGTGCTCCTCCTCCATACGACTAAAAATCAAGATATCATCAAAATAAACAATGACATTAATCGCAGGAAGGTACTTGGTGCGTTGGATAGCCCGAATGGCATGACAAGCCACTCATACAACTCTTCTCTCATCTTGAAAGTAGTCTTCCACTCATCACCCGAACGAATACGAATTTGATGGTACCCACTTTTTAAATCTAGTTTGGAAAATATCGTCGAACCACCCAATCTGTCAAGCATATCATCCAGCCGGGGTGTGGGAAATCTGTACTTGACTGTGATCTTATTTATGGCTCTGCTGTCAACACACATCCGCCAACTCCCATCTTTCTTCGGAGTTAGTAAAGCTGGCACTGCACATGGACTCATACTCTCTCTGATCAAGCCCTTTTGGAGCAATTCATTAACCTGATCTTGCAACATCTGAAACTCCTTCGGACTCATTCTGTAATGTGGCAAATTTGGTAAACTCGCCCCAGGAACCAGGTCAATCTGATACTGAATATTCCTCATGGGAGGTAATTCTACAGGTAACTCTTCCAGCATAAGACCTTGAAATTCTGCAAGTAATGGTCTAACCCGTTCTGGTATGACTACCTCTGGTTCCTCCTCCCCCTTAACTACTAGAGCATAAATCAGTTTCATCTCTTTGGCTTCCTTCATAATATCCGGCACGATAAGAAAAGAATCTGCCTTGGTTGGAGAGGCTGTTACTTGACCCTCACGCCTTATCGGAGCCAAGACAATCTTTATCTTATCCTTGTAGAAGGTATAAGGATTGTCTTTTCCCCTATGCATTGTGTTTAAGTCAAACTGCCACGGCCTTCCCAACATGTGACATGCATCCATATCTATTACATCGCACAAAACTTCATCCTTATAATTTTTGCCAATGGAAAAAGGAACGACACATTGTTTTGTTACCTTAGTTTCACCTACGTCTTTAATCCAGCCAATATTGTACGGGGATGGATGTTTCTTTGTTGGAAGCTGCAACTTCTGAACCATTGTCTTTGGCACAATATTCTCACTGCTTCCACCGTCAATAATCAAATCACAGACCCTTTGCTTAACTGTGCAACGAGTCTTGAAGATGTTATGCCTCTAAAGGTCCTCCTTTCGCGGCGTATAGATCAGACGCCGCACTACTAACGACACGCCTTCGTCCTCATGAGTCCACTCATCTTCATTCTCCTCTACGAACTCCCCATCTTCTTGGCGGTCTTCTCCATCTTCAAGTTCTGCTAAATTTACTTGTCTTCTCGGATAGCTGTTAGAATGATGACCAGCCTCTCCACAACGGTAACACTTGTCACCTCTATAAGGAGCATAAGGGTTAGTAGTGCCTTTTGATCCGCTTGCCTCGTCAGCACCCTGCTTGGTATTTTGCTGATTCTTCCACAGACCTCTATTTTGACTTGGAGGGGCTTGATTCTAAACTACTTCAACTCCCTTTCCTTTATTTGATTCTAACTAGTTCTGTGCTTGAGAAGGGGTAAACGTTCTGTTTGTAGGCTGATTTCGGAATCCCCCTTTTCGGTTCGATTGCATCTTAACCCTTGTTGCCAATTGAATAGCATCCTAGTTGTTGTTGTTGCCCATCGATCGCGCCCCATACCGTATCATTCCCATGATCTCCTAAGGGTTTTTCTCCGTCTTTGGCCATTGAAACAAGGGAGGACCTTGCTCTGATACGACTTTGACGCAGCGTTGTAGCGAAAGAAGACTAGATATCGTTCTAGTAGACGAATTGGTTAGATATCGTTCTAACAGATGAGCTCTTGAATCCACAAGAGAAGTGATAAACACCTTGCGCACAAGAAAAATAGAGAGAACTCTAGAAATATTATAGATGATTGAATGAATTGTTTTGAAAGGTTACATCCCTATTTATAGGACTCAAACTGACTAAAGAAGAAGCAAATCCTAATTTGACTAAGACTCAAACTAACGAAAGAAGAAGCAAATTCTAATTCAACTAGGACTCAAATTAAGCTAATCCTAATTTAGCTAGGACTCAAATCAATTAAAGAAAATTACCAAAAATGAAAAATTTGAAAATGGAAACTTAAATTCTAGGAAAAAAATAATGCTGCGAAAAACCTTAAGTTTATTCGGACTTGTCTTGCTCTGCATCACTAGTGTTCATTCGAAATGTCTGACCAATTCCCACATTTGGATCTTGACCAATACGAGTTTCTGGGCCTGTTTGAAGGCCTTTAACTTGTTCATTCTCTTTAAGATTAACATTATTCTCATCCTCTGGCATTTGGCCAATCTGAGAATCATCTGCTTGCTTCCTAAGTTTTGGAGCCATTCAACACTTTATGTCCCACCGGGCGTGTCAAAAAATGTTTGGTACTTTTACTTCTTTGTAATGGAAAATGATTGTGTGCGAGCGTGCCAGAGAGAGTTTCAATCTCCTCCCTCAGATTGACTTTGGAAAACCAAATCTAATCAGGCGATTGTGTTTTATTGGTTCAATTACCTCAGTTAAGAGGATTTTTCATTCAAAGTGAAGAAATGCAAACCAATATACTTAGGAAATCAAAGAACAACAAAGAAACAAGATACTTCGATTGATAAATCAAAGGTAAACTTACTTCGAAATTGCCTTCAACTTCAAATACAAGGTAACAAGAATTTCGAACAATTGATTGTTACAAGAACAACTAAGATTAATCCTAACTACTTCCTAATCTACTTCCTAATATACTTCGAACTGAGTTCGAAATCCTAAACTACTTGCCAATGAACAAACCAAGCATCATTTTTTGATAGCTGTTTGTTGAAGATTTGTCCGGGGTTTTTCACTCTTCAATATCTTCTATTTATAGGAATTGCTTGTGACTTGAACTTCCCACTCAAAGAATTTGAACTTGACTTGCTTCGAACTCTATCTTTGCATTTCGAATTGGCAGTTTCTTCCCTCCACCACGTCTGAATTTGAATCCTTCTAATCTTCCTTTAGAAGTTTTAATTTGAACCTGCACGGTTGCTCAAATAACTCAAATGATTACACGTTAAGGAAATAACTACCTTGCATGATGTACTCCAGGTGTCCTAACTGTCAATTACTTTGTTTCACATGTTTACACGTGGAGTTCATGCATTTAACAATTGAAATTTTGGCTTCGAAGTCAATTTCCTATATTACCTTTGACTTGTAACTGCCAATAACTGCTTTTCAAATTGAGAACCAATACGACATCGTATTGATCCATCTTTATTCTATTAATCCAATGTGTCTTCATTGACACATATTTGCCATCGTTTGGCATTCTTGATTACGTGTCAATTAATTATTAGATTTGTTAATTTTATATGTAAACACAGACGAAAATGGTGCCTGGCCCTCTCCCTTATTATGTTTAGGTACGATATGGAATGTAATCTCTGGATAAAATCAGAACCGAACCATGACATACGGGTTGGATTGAAATTGTACCTTAGCACTTTTGGTCCAGACACATATTACTGTTAGAATTTGTGGCTCATATGGAGAGGTACCAAGAACTTCTAGAAAAAGCCAAATGCCGAGCGGAGCGAGGAAAGCGAAGCGACCGAAGCGGAGCGGAATTATAAATACTCTGTAAAAATCTTGTACGACTTAGCAAACTCGCTTTCGCTCCCGTGGAGGTACCTAGTTTTGGGGAATCATGTAAAATCGTGTGTTGATTCTTTTCCTGTTTTCAAAAGGTGCAAAATTTGAAGGAACTCCCATATTTTTTCATAGTAGGCTTGAGTTGGACTCTTTTTGACCCAACAAAAAAAATAATAAAAAGGCCAAATCTTACATAGAAAAAGGCATAAACAACTGAATAAGCCCCAATCTAACTTAGAAAAAGGCCTAAACAATTAAACTTATGTGCCAACAATCTCTCGAGTAACTCAGGTTCAAGTCCCATGCCCTAAGGCTTTGTCTTTTCCTTTTTCTCACCAATAGGCCTTTTTTCTCTCTTGTACTCTCTCTAGTTCTATTATTTCTGGTCCATTTCTCCCCTCTCCCAATCCAAAATATTAGAAAAGTCACATTACTCAATTACTTTGTTAGAAATTTGGCATCTGACAAACACAATAATAATGTATAAGTGAATCTGTTTTTACATTTAATTAAAAAAAATTGAACGAGCTAACACGTTTTTTTTTTTCCCTCATCAAATCATAGTTAAAATATGAAGATATTTTGTTATTTTCTTCCCAAAAAAAAAAAAACCTCCGACAATTATATTTTTTTGCGTTTATCTTTTATAGCGGTATCTTTTAGTTTGAATTTTTGTAAATTTGTAATTTTTTTCAAAGAACTCTTTAAGATGTAGTGAGCCCAAAATTTTGGGGCACATTTTTTAGACTAGGCCTAGGGTACCAAAGTCTTGGGCTGGCCCTGATTGTGTGTGTGATTGATTTTCGCTAACAATTACTTTTTTTAAATCGGGACTTGCAGTTCAGTCCTTGGATTTTGATCCAATTCAGATTATGTGTAGCCCTTGTTTTTTCATTTGGAAGTTCACGAGCTAATTAACTCGGGCCAGGAAGCTTGAATTGACTTGCACATTTGATAAGCCAAGCGCAGGAGGTTATCACGATAACAAAACTTCGAATGTGAGCACAGTTTTACAAGTAGTCTAAAAAAATTGTCAAGCTCAAGCCAAGCTTGAGCAGGTGTTACAACTTACAAGAGTTCGAGCCAAGCTTGAGCAACAATGTGTCAACCGTTCTCAATTAGCACCTAAAATCGTAGCTCTTCGGAGCATGGTGATCTCTTCACATTACGTGATTTTCTCTTAATTTTTTTTTCAATGATGATGTTTGTCAGGCCAAGGATCAGCCTAAAGGCCGTGGGAGGCCTCGGGCCAAAGGCGGGGGTGCCAAGAAGTAAGTCTGTACTTCTTTCCTTTTTTCTCTATTTTTCCATGGTGAAATTTGCTGTATGGAATATTAGGGGCCTCAACAACCCCATTAAGCAACAAGAAGTTGCGTCTTTTGTTTATGTGCATAAACTTTGCTTGTTTGGTCTGCTTGAGACCAAGGTTAGATCTGAGAATCTGGATTCCGCTATTAAGCACTATTTCCCAAGGCATTGGGTGAGTGCTCATAATCTGATTGGGGGGCCAGTAGCTCGTATCATTTTAGCTTGAGACCCCACTGTCTTGGATGTCTCAATTCTTTTTACCTCAGATCAAATTATTGTTTCAATGGTCTTTGTTCTGGAGTTTCATAAAGCTTTCCATCTGTCTACTGTCTATGGTTTTAATCAATCTTCTGAAAGGAGAAGTCTGTGGTCTGACATGAAATCCCTTCGTGCTGGTATTGGGGGTCGAGCCTGGATGCAATTGGGTGATTTTAATGTAGTGAGGAAACCTTCTGAACGTTTGGAAGGCTTTGATAGCACTGCTGCTGCTGAGTTTAATTCTTGCATTGATTTTCTCAATATGGATGACATGCCCACCAAAGGGTTTTGGTATACCAGGTCTAATAAAAGGGGAGGGGATGGTGATAACAAAAGTAGGCTTGATAGAGCTGTGGTTAACGCTGGCTGGATGGATGACTATCTAGATTCTGAAGTTTGTGTGGAGGCACCTGGTATTTCAGATCATTGCCCCCTTATTGTGACTGTTATCCGTGAGCGCGTGAGGAGGTGTCCTTTCAAGTTCTTTAATTTTTGGATGACTCATAGCAAATTTAAGGAGGTCATATCTTCCTCTTGGTCGGCCCCTGCAAGAGGATGTGGCATGCAAAGGCTCAGCCAAAAGTTGACAAGGCTCAAGCCTGTGTTAAAGGATTTCAATCACAGTTATTACTCCAATATTTCTTCTAGAGTTGCTAAAGCTAGAGAGGAGTTGATGCAAGTTCAAGGCCAGTGTCTTACTTCTCCTTATAACACTGATCTGTGCAATAAAGAGAAGGATTTGATGGCTACTTTTGTGGAAGTCTCTAGTGCTGAAGAAAGTTTCAAGAAACAAAAGTCTAGAGTTAATTGGCTCAGCTTGGGTGACCATAACACCAGATTCTTTCATCAAAAGATGGCAGCGAATAAGGTGAGGAATAAAATTTTGAGCCTCACTAGTCTTAATGGTGCCAGGTTGAAGGAACCTGATGAAATTAAAGGCGAAATTCTCCATTACTATGTTGGGCTCTTGGGTACGTCTTGTGTTGTTTATGATAATATTAACACAGACCTTGGTCTTGCTTCAATCAATAAAGTGCCAGATGGACTGAAAGAACATCTAGTTTGTCCTGTCATGATTGAGGAGATCAAAAGTGCTCTTGCTTCTATTAAAAAAGAGAAAGCCCCGGGTCTTGATGGTTTTAATTATGCTTTTTATCAAGACAACTGGGATATTGTTGGTAGTGATTTGATTCAAGCGATCAATCAATTTTTTTTGACTAATGAAATGAGTAGGCAATGGAACTCAACTGCCATTACCCTTGTCCCAAAATCGGCTTCTCCAAGTACTATCAAAGACTACAGACCTATAGCCTGTTGCAATGTTCCTTTCGAATGCATCAGTAAGATCTTGGTAAATCGTTTGCAGCCTATTCTCCCTTTTATCATTAGCCCTTTTCAATCTGCTTTTGTCAGGGGTAGATCCATTAAGGACAATATTCTTCTTATGCAAGAGTTAGTTAAGAATTACCACCTTGAAGGGGGGACTTCTAGATGTGCAATGAAACTTGATATAATGAAGGCTTATGACTCTGTTGCATGGGATTTCTTGTTTGCAGTTATGGGGATCATGGAATTTCCAAGACCTTTCATAAGATGGGTAAAGCAATGTGTTACCACAACTATGTTCTCTATTGTGCTAAATGGAGAGCTTGTGGGCTATTTTCCTGGGCAAAGGGGTCTGAGACAGGGGGATGCCCTTTCCCCTTATTTGTTTTTATTAATCATGGAGGCTTTCACTGCTATGTTGAGCTATAGGGCAACCCACTTGGCCTTCACATTCCATCCCAAGTGTAGTGTTTTAAACATTAGCCATCTTGTTTTTGCTGATGATCTCTTCATTCTTTGTGGGGCTGACATCCACTCTTTCCAGATTATTAAGGATGTTTTGCATGACTTTCACAAGTTTTCCGGGCTGCAACCTAATCTTCTCAAGAGTTCTATTGTTTATGCTGGGGTTACTCAGCAGGCCAAGACTGATTTGCACTCTATTCTTGGTATCCCTGAGGGATTTCTCCCTATTAAATACCTTGGGGTTTCCCTTATCACTACCAGACTGAAGGCACATGATTGTGAAATTTTAGTTGAGAAAATTTTACAGAGGGTTCACTCTTGGTCCAGTAAGCTTCTTTCTCATGGAGGCAGAGCTTCGCTTATAAATTCTGTCTTGTTTAGCATTCAGGTGTATCGGAGTTCCACATTTATTCTTCCTTTCAAAATCCTTGCCAAGATTGAGAGTACTCTCAAGGCTTTTTTCTGGACAAGCCCAGACATGAGAAATTCTGGTGCAAAAATCAGTTGGCAGGCTGTTTGCAAACCAAAAAATGAAGGAGGTGTTGGATTTAGGTTACTAGATGAATGGAATAAGGCAGCAGTGGTGAAGCACATTTGGGCAGTTTGTCAAAAATCTGATACTCTTTGGGTTAAATGGGTTCACACTTATGTTATTAAGAACTCTTGCTTTTGGACCATGACGATTCCTTAAAATGCTTCATGGACCATCAGAAAACTTTTGCAACTTCGGGTTTTGGTGCAACCTTGGATATCCTACATTGTGGGCAATGGCCATGATACTTTTTTATGGTGGGATAATTGGCACCCCATTGGACCATTGCACTCAAGGTATGCAGACAGATTAGGACCTAATTTGGGCAGATCTCTGTCAGAAAAGGTTAGTACTATTATAGCTGACGAAGGTTGGCACTAGCCTCATTCTCGTAGCTTCATCACACAAGACATTATAGCCAATACCCTGGCCACTTTGGTGCTTAATGTTCATGTTGCTGACTCAGTTAAGTGGAACTTGCACCATAGTGGTATTTTTTCCACCAAGATTGCATGGGAAGCTATTAGAACTAAGGTTCCAGTAGTGCCTTGGCATAAAGCCATTTGGTTTCCTCGCTCTGTGCCTAAATGGGCCATTATCTTGTGGATTGCTCTGCTAGGAAGGCTATCGACCAAGGATAGACTCCTAGCGTGGGGGGTCACCTCTGATGATGTGTGTACATTGTGTGGAGCTAGCCATGAATCACATGACCACCTCTTTTTTGGTTGCCAATATGCTTCTCAAATTTGGTCTCATTTTCTTCATCTCAACGGTTTTAACTGACATGGGCACAAGATGAGGGATGAGAAACACCACCTACAAACTGTCACTTGTAGCTGTGGTGTATAATATTTGGCGTGAGAGAAATGGAAGGATTTTCAAGGGGCGGAATCTTGGTCATGATGACCTTATTTCAAGGATTACATCAGATTTGCAAGCCTGCTTTATCTCTTGGAGAAGGATTAAAAAAATCTGATGAGAATCGTCTGCTTTGCTATGCTTGGAGAATTCCGGTTTCTGTGTTTGATTTGTAGAGTCATAGACGGCCTATTACACATGTTTTTTCTCTGCTAGCTAGTTAGTAACTAGCTGTGTATGGACTGAAAGGGTTTCCCTTTGGTCTTGTTTGCCTGATTTGTTTCTTAATGAAAATTAACTTACCCAAAAAAAAAAAGAGCTTAAAAATGTTTTTTTCGAAGTCACTAGATATAAATGCTGTTTTTTTTTTTTTTATGGAAAGAGTTTGAATTATTTTAACCAACTTTTGTTTTGCATGTACAATGAATAATATTTTCTGACATAAAGAGAATAAAATTTTAAATTTTTTTATAACTCAGGTTTTCGAGCCAGTTTATACTCACTTCTAAGTTACCCACCCCACCGCTTACTTGCGGGGGCCCCAATTAAAGTCAGAGCGAATCATTGTATTGGGTTCATAGTGTATTGGTTTTGGTGTTCAAATAAATATTAACATTATTTTGGAGTAGTATTATTACATTTTGATGAAAATAAGGGTGTACAACTGCACATCTCTTCTTGGGTGTGTAGCCACCCCTGCGTAATTAGGTTGTGGACCATGTGTCAATTATTTTGGGTGAGGTGTTCAACCATAATTGAGTTGGGTGTTCAAGACTAATAACCAACAGGTGTTCAAAAAATGATTAAACCAAATTTATTACATGTATTCTAAAAAACAATTCTTCAAAGGGTGGTCAGTTGACCATTGATACCTCAATGTGAAGCCGCGAACCCTTCTACCTGCACTGACGGGGGTGCACCGACCACGTACCGACGGCGTCGGGGACGCCGTTGTGGGTCCCAACCGATCAATCCGAGGATCGAGCTCATATAGCAGTCCGATTGCCTCGATTCCCGCGTGGTCCACTCGGAATTCAATTTTGAGAAGGATTAACGGCTCGGATCGATCGGTTGGGACCCGATTTTGGATGGAGCTCATACAGCCGTCCGATTGCCTCGATTCCCGCAGTTCCACTCGGAATTTGATTTTGAGAAGGATGAACGGCTCGGATTGATTAGTTGGGACCCACAACGGCATTCCCGACGCCGTCGGTACGTGGTCGGTGCACCCCCGTCGGTGCAGAAGGAATTGTCGCCCCTGATTAGTAGAATGGTCTCTTGTCTGCCTGCCCGGTAAAGTGGGTTTACACCCTAGTAAGCTAAACCACGTATATTTTGATATATTTCTCTTATGCATTTTGTCAGGTTTGATTCTTCGGTCGTTTTTGCATATAAGTTAGGTTTCTTCCCCACCATCATGAACATCAAAAAAATCACTGTACAACGCCTGCATGTGTTTTCATACTAGTGTAAACCCCACGTGCTCATTGTTTAGTACCGTGCACATTTTTAAAACCAAATTGCTCATATAATCATCATTCAGTTTGAAGAATTTGTAAAGATTGTTTTTGCACACAAACCATGTCAATGTCAATTGTCATGACCTTCTAAGCTTCCATTGCCATACCGATTCACAGAGGTTAAATGAAAATACAATTGTGTAAAATTGAATTGCCAAGTATTGGCTTTCACTGAACTCTCGTTAATCTTTAAAATAGCTTGGCTCCGTTTATACTTTCTTTTTTTTTATCAAATGAAAGTTCAACACTGAACAAAGAAAAGAGTAACATGAACAGCTAAGGTCTCTCATATAGAAATCCAGCACTATCAGCCTGCAAGGGCAATCATCACGTCACAGGAGGATCAACAACGGAGACCACGGAGTCATCTTGTCTGACTCCTATGTTGGCCACAAGATCTGCTACGTACTTTGTTCCCCTCTCCCAAGTTATGGCCAATGAAGCTATTGCTCTTGTCAAGAAGCTCTTTGCCTCGATCAGACCTCTCCACATCTACGCACGTCAATTCTTGCTTTAGGCTACTGAACAGACCTCTTTTCGTCTTGAATCCTTCATAGAAGCCCGCCAGCCAATTGCCCTTATCATCCCTAAAGATCCCACTGAATCCGGGTTTTCCCGGATTGCCTCTGAAGCATCCATTTGTATTAATTTTACAGATCCTGCCATTGGAGAATACCATCTGATTAGTCTCATCTGGCTAAAAGAAGAAGAATCCCAATTAATGCTTCTCCTATTTCATTAGCATTTAAATGGATACTCTCAAGAATGGATTCAATATAAAAATCAAGGTTTTAGGATGGAAAAGAGGAAGAGAGGATAGTCACGATTTTCAAACACTTTTTGGCCCTGAATGTCCAAATGTTCCATAGAAGAACTTAGAATAAAGCAATTTGTGGACATCGGAATTAGTCATTTGGCTCGTAAGATACTAAGTTCTTCAGAAGTCTAATTCATCCGGATGAAAAGTACTATGTGGTCTAGTGTATAATATATGACTTGTCGAAAAGTGAAGAAACAAAATAGCCACATTTTTTCCTTTTAACAATATATGAAATAGAACAAAAGCGAGCAACCTAATTCCTCATTCCCGATCGCGCAAAAAAAAAAAAAAAAACTAATTCCTCAGTAATCCATAACTATTTACCTTAAGAGGGCCCAAAAGTTATTTCAGTAAAAAGGATGTAGATGAAGCACATAAACAGTTACCTTTCTTTGTTTTCGCAACTCTGTAAAAAGCCGTATGCCTATGTTCTCCAAATGAAAATGATGAGGGAAAAATCTGCCAAACATGGGGCTCCAAATCTACTTTGTCACACCTAAAAAAATTGAGTTCGACTTGAAATTCCAAAAACCACAAAAGAATGTAAGACGACCAACATTTGAAAAGAAAATTTTAGGAAACACAAGAAATGGAACCATTGAGATCAATCAAAACTGACCTTTATAGAGATCATATTCCGGCAATCCCCTTTCTACTTATGCTTTCAGATTAGCAACCTCCTCGAATGGATGATTTTTCAAACTTCAAGCCATCTATGCAATTGCCACAATTCAAGTGGTGTCAATCACCACAAACAAACACAAATTCAAAAACATAATCGTTAAATCTGCAACAAAAACTCAATCAAATGGCAACGCAATGTTTATATAGTCTACCTAACCAGATGGCTAAAGCAATACTCATGTAAATAATAATCCCCTTCTATTTTGGGGGTTTTTTTTTTGTTGATATTATGAGGATGTCTTTGGCTCACAAGAAAAGAGGTAAGTAATCATATCCCCCAAAAGTAAGGGGGTGTTTGGGAGCCTACTTTGTAGCTTTTGATTTTTGACTTTTTAGCTTTTTGGTTTTTTGGCTTTTGGTCAGAATGAGTTTTGGATGTGGGAGGAGTGTTTGGAAGAAATGTGCAGAATGTGTTTTGGAAGGGAAAATGAGAAGTAGAAATCAAAAAACACCTCCAAACCTATTTTTGATTTCTGGCTTCTAAATGGAAAAATGGAAAAAACGATTTCTGGAGAAGTAGTTTCTGGGTGTTGCTGCCAAACACCCAGAATGCAAAAAGGAGAAATCAATAAGTTGATAAAGAGGCGGCCAAACGGCCCCTTAATAGTCCAATGCATGTTTACTGGATACCCCTCATATACCTAATACCTCAAGTTGGTTACATGTTTCTTTACAACATTGTTACCCCACGTTAAAAAACTGAGTATATGTGCATGAGTCGTTTGTTTGCTCTAGTCACTACTAACAAGAACATCAAACGATCCTACATGTACAGGCGTAAATGAAAAAGGAAAAAGACAACATAATGACACATGGGCATGGAGAAACGAGGAAGTAACGTAGAACACCATACCTTCAACTAAAACACAAGATTTTAAGAAAATAATTCCTACTAATCTTGCCTGCTATGGAGAAAAACTCACAAACATCGATCCTCGTCACTTTCAGAGGCATCTGCCGCGGCCATTTCATACCACCAAATGAGAACTAGCAAAAACAAGGTCTAGGCAACAGAAGTATAATTGTGCATATTCATAGACACACACAACAATAGACAGAACAAGTGCAAAAAACAAACAAACAAATTAAGAATAAATGCTCCCATTATTTCCCTTGACTATACTACCCATCAACCTGATATGCAAGAATGATTGATATTGAGCACTATTTCCCATCATTTCCCATGATTGAATGAGAGCTATTGTCTTTCAATATTCTTAGCCAGAGCACGTTTTAAGTCTAAGTAGCGGCGTGCTCATTGTTTTTGATGTTTCGGTAATGATACTATTGTTATTGTTTTGATAGAATTTGTGTTTGGAGCTATGAATTTATGGTTGGATGTCAGACAATAGCAGCAAAATGAGAACAAGAGGAAGGCCTAGGTATCTGAATTACAAAATGAAAAATTACACAAACTTGGGACAGACTTCAAATTCCCACACACCATCAAAGACTGCGAAACCAACAAACTTGAAACTATAGCAGCATAACAATGCAAAAAGAGACATAAATAACTTGAGACAAAAGGATAAAAACAAAAGAACAAAAAAAACAAGCAACACTTCAATTGCACTAAATAACACTTCATAAGATAAAACTTGATATGATTAACTTCATACCCTTGTGAAAGGAAGTCAGTACTTTCTAATTTGTACAAGGCAAATTGACCACCAAAACCATGGTGAATATTCATTTGGACTACTTTCGTACTACAATAAGTATCTAATTTGGTCTGCAACAGCTAATAATATCATGAATGCATAGTTTATAGCACCGTTCAATGATAACCAAATAAAGCTTAAACAGGGTCAGACCAGAGTACTTGGAGTTGGAGCCCCAAGCTAACACGAATTTTGATCCAAATTTTTTATTGCAAGAACTTCCCCAAACAAAAATAAAAAAATAAAAAGATTATCATCCCCTTCAATCATTACCCCCCAAATTTATCACAACTTGAGAACAAATAGCAAATGAGAGAAGACTCACATAGTCAAGAGAATCATATTAGCTTTCTAGACCCTGGTAGCAAGAAATCAATGGGGCTTTTCATCAAACACCTGCAGTGAATAAAGAAAATTGCAATATTTCTTATAAAACCGCAATCGGGGAGCTTTTTTCTTTCAACTCGGAGGTTTACAGAATTAGTTCAGCTAAAGCTTAAGCATATAATCAAGCAGTTGATGGGCACAAATATAACCCTCAAAATAATAGGAACAAGACTGAACATATCTCAATTGAATCACATGATACGAAAGCTAAGATGTTTGAACAAATCAATCAATCACCAATCCAACCCAAAAACTATTTCAAGCAGGGCCCTTTCATGAAGCAGAGGGTTTATGTAGTCGGTTGATCCGAATGAAGATCTTCTCATTTCTAGTTGCCCATACGTCACTACTACTGCCTCCCCTAACCTCCATAGCATCATCATTTTCCATTTCCGATATGAGCACCAAGAGAATTGGCAGTAGCAATATATGAGCACCAAGAGAATCCATGACAGCACATATGGCAGTACATAATCCATGACAAGATGCGTTTACGTGACATGTTCAAAAATATAAAAGGAGTAAAAATACTCTACTTGACATGTTCATTAACCATCTTAGCAAGATACCTGCAGCCTTAAGACACTATTCACGAGCATAATTTCTCAAATTCAGCACAAAAACCGCACCAATGCAACCCTAATCTCTCGATCCAGACTCAAATTCCAACTCGGATCAATCTTCTTCCGTTGCCCTTTTTTTTTTTCAACTGAAGAGGTTTACAGAATTAGTTCAGCTAAAGCTTAAGCATATAATCAAGCAGTTGATGGGCACAAATATAACCCTCAAAATAATAGGAACAAGACTGAACATATCTCAATTGAATCACATGATACGAAAGCTAAGACATTTGAAAAAATCAATCAATCACCAATCCAACCCAAAAACTATTTCAAGCAGGCCCTTTCATGAAGCAGAGGGTTTATGTAGTCAGTTGATCCGAAAACCCTCCATTTCATTCAAAGGCCCAAAAATGAATCCCACACACCAGCAAAGGTGTGTTAACCCATACCAGCACAGGTGTGTAAAACCATACCAGTCATATGGCAATCAGATCAAACTAGTAGTAGTACATAACCAATCCTTGTCTCCTATATTTACCAAAACATTGACTAGAGTAAGACCCAAATCCCCATTGCTGTCAAAACAAGCACCATCATACACAGATTCAACAAAAGGGTAAAATTATACCTATTCTCGAAGAAGTTGGAAAGCAGGGTTGTATTCTTCAAGCAAACTGCAAGGGAAAAAATGGATTAGACATTGATTTCAAAGATGAAAATGCAACCAATCTCATAAATCTGTAATATGAAGATCCAACTAATCGATTCCAACTGAAAACCCTAGACGACAGAGAGAGATCAGGAGATAGAGAGAGATCGTAGATGAGCGAGAGAGAGAGAGTGAGAGATCGCCGAGAGTAGCTTACCAGGATCGTCGTTCATGCTCTGAAACAATCGGGCTTCTTTTTTCTTTTTCGGTGGTAAATAGACAATCGGGCTCAACTTCGGGCTTCGTTTTTTAAACAGCTCTGTTTTAAAAACAATGCAAAACACCTTTTTTGTGTTTTGAAAATTTTCAGAAATTTTAAAAACGTTTTTAATAAACACAAAACATGAATAAATTACCAAACACATTTTTATTTTTACTTTTGGAAAAAAATGAAAACAAAAACAAAAAACAGGAAACAAAAACGTTACCAAACGTACCCTTAGCTTATATGTATCATGTTTTCCGTAGATGCCAAGTTGAGACAGTTTAATGGGTTTGTTGTGTTCTTTTTGTTTTTTGTTTTTTGTTTTTAAAGGGATTTAGAGTTCTTCGGCTTTCGACATTCTCGGTGCACTCTTCAAGTATAGTTAGGCTTCCATGTTCAGCTATTTTTAGTGATTTTCCCTGCATTTAAAATTGTCTTTCATCTGAAATTCGTGTCTTTCACAGGGTTATGAAACCTGGTGATGAATTGAAGAAGCTTGGTCAGAGTAGAATAATAGGTTTGGATTCAATTAATCTCCTTGATAATTGAGTATGCTTAAGCTTTAGCTGAACTAATTCTGTAAACCTCCGAGTTGAAAAAAAAAAAAAAAAAAAGGGCAACGGAGGAAGATTGATTGGAGTTGCAATTTGGGTCTGGATCGAGAGATTAGGGTTGTATTGGTACGGTTTCTGTGCTGAATTTGAGAAATTATGTTCGTGAATAGTGTCTTAAGGCTGCAGGTATCTTGCTAAGATGGTTTCTGAACATGTCAAGTAGAGTATTTTTACTCCTTTTATATTTTTGAACATGTCATGTAAACGCATCCTGTCATGGATTATGTACTGCCATATGTGCTGTCATGGATTCTCTTGGTGCTCATATATTGCTACTACCAATTCTCTTGGTGCTCATATAGGAAATGGAAAATGATGATGCTATGGAGGTTAGGGGAGGCAGTAGTAGTGACGTATGGGCAACTAGAAATGAGAAGATCTTCATTCAACCCATGGACGAGGAGGTTAAATCAAAGAAAAGTAGAGAAATTTCTACTTTTACAGTAGAGTCTTGGAAAAGGATTAGGAGTGAATTGAAAAAGCTGACTAGGTACCCCTATACCAAAGAACAACTGAAGAATAAATACAATGCTCTACGTGCATTATTCAACAACTTCAACTCATTGAAAGCCAACACTAGTGTTGGTTGGGATAGCACACTTCTTACAATTACTGCTCCAGATGATGTGGGCACGACTTTTTAAGGTAAAAATTTATTACTTGGTTTTTAGTTGGTTATTTTCAATAAGCCTTATCCATGTATCTACCGTTGCTTTAAAGAGTAGAGTACCAAGGCTAACACTGGTGTTGGTTGGGATAGCACACTTCTTACAATTACTGCTCTAGATGATGTTTGGGCACGACTTTTTAAGGTAAAAATTTATTACTTGGTTTTTAGTTGGTTATTTTCAATAAGCCTTATCCATGTATCTACCGTTGCTTTAAAGAGTAGAGTACCAAGGCTACCAAAATATTGCAAGAATCTACAAAATTGAAATTCTAAAAATAATCATGTTATAAATTGCTTTGTGTAAGGGATTGCAACTGCTCGTATGGTATATTGGAAGAAATTTATTTGTGCCATTTCTTAAGCTGTGATGGTGAACCTGATGTTATAGTGTAATGTTCACTGTCATGATGTTATTTATATGCGGCTAATTACATTGTGTTGCTTGTTGAGTTTAAAGGTTAATAAACAAGCAAGGAGTTTAAAAAAAAGGGGGATGCCATACTACCATGAGTTGTGTCATATATTTGGGGACACGTCTGCCACCGGAGTGCATGCTCACCCTTCAAACAAAGCCCCTTCTAGTACCAATAGTTCAGATCCAGAATTTCAGTTTAAAGATGAGCCAGAAGTTGAAAGCGAGGTTCAAAGGTCAAGTCCAAGGGTAAAGGAAAGAGGAAAGATTCATTTGCAGCAAACATTTCTAGTGCCTTGAGTCAATTTGCTGAAAATGGAAAGAGGAGAGTTGATGTATTGGAAAAACAATTGCATGGCTCCCTCCCCGGTTATAGCGGAGTGAGTGGAAGTGCGTCCATAGGAGAAATGGGACTTGGTCCTCTTGCTGCCGGGATGGCACAATGCCAAGCATTGCTTAACACTATGGAGGACTTGGATGAAGATTCGTACAACAAAGTTTTGGAGAAGCTGCATGATGATGTTCTTTGGAGGCAAATATTCATGGATATGCTTGAGCAAAGGAGACTCGCTTGGATCAAACGACTTTAGACAATTTTGTTTTTATGTTTATTTATATTTATTCCGAAACTTGATTTGGAATCTAATTTTGATTTCTGCACTGAATGTTGCTGGTTTGGAATGTATTGCAGCTTGTTTTGCTTTTTCTTTGAGGGTATCAATTGCTACTGAATGTTGTTGCTAGAAATATTTTGGTTGAAACTGTTTATGGAATCTGGTATGCATTTTGGTTTTAAAAAACATGCCTTTATTTCTCTCTCTCTCTCTCTCTCTCATTCAATTTGAAGAATGACAAAAACAAAAAAACAAAATGATGCTACCAAACATGTTGTGTTATTTTCGTTTTTTACTGTTTATGAAAATTTTATTACCAAACATGTTTTTTTGTTTTGATAAACAAAAAACATGATTCTATTTTTAGTTTTTTAAAAACAAAAAACAAAAACGTTACCAAACGCACCCTAAATAACAAGAACACCATAATCCATGAGACAAGGAGCTAGATCGCAGCAGAAGGAATAAATCTACTGACCACCAAAATTTCTCAACAGTCCATTGCTTTCAGCCTCCTTAAAAACTCATCCACAACCTACAAATCACAATATGTAAAAACAAAATACATAGCAAATGAGAAATTATGTTGGTAATGAATGTAAATAACTACCTGGGCTCTTAGATCATCAGGGAATTCTTTCTTACGATTCCCATCAGGGCCGTGTTCGCCATTTATCAAGCAAGCCACATGAGCTATTGCTCTAAATAAAATCTACCCTTTTCCTACCTTGTTCACAGCAACTACACCAAAAACGTAGAAATAATGCTCATGATAAAATGAAAATACTAACTTCCTCACCTATGCAACTTCATCATGGAACCTTTGGAAAAAAACAAGGGAAAAATTCAAAAAAACCCCTGACCTTTGGACCGAGTATTATAGAGACACCTGACCTTCAATAAACGTTAACTAAACCCCTGACCTTTGCATTCCATTATCAATTAACACCCTCGTCCCATTTTCCGTCCAAATGCTAACGGAAAAGCTGATGTGGTGTTTAATTGGATACTTTGAGACACCTGAGCTAATATTTGGCAATGACATGGACGTTCTAGCAAATTTTGGTGCCAAACCCAATCACAAACCAGCCTACATGGCGGTGCCACATAAGCAGATGGGGCCCACCATTTCACTTATCAAAAAAAAAAAAAAAGAAGTTCAGATCTCTCTCTCTCTCTCTCTCCTGTCCTCATCTTCTTCCCCCAAAATCCACCTCCCTCCTCTCCTCTCTCTGCCTCTTCCCACCAGTGAGGAAGGGAGTCAAACACCAAAATAATTGAGAAGCTTTTGCATATCAACACTTGGGGTCCGACTGGTTAGAGGTGAGGAATGTCGTCACACGCCGGCCGGCCAACAACACAAACGGAATGAATAGAGACGAAATGTGACCCACCGATTTGGATTTGTTGGTTTTTTTCCCCAAGTTGTGACTCAGCCACTGATAATTTTTCCTCTGGAGTAGTGACTCAACCACCACATGGGTTTGTTGGTTTTTTCCCTTAAATCAGAGAGAGACTTTCATTTCTGTCCAATTTTACAGAAATGAAAATCTGATAGGAAATTTTTTTTTGTTCCCGTTTTTTTCCCCAAGTTGCGGCGGTGGTGGTGCCTGGTGGCCGTGGGAATAGGCGGAGAGAAGGGTGAGGAGGGCGGTGGGTTTTGGGGAGGAGGAGAGAGAGACGGATTTGAATTTTTTTTTTTTTTTTTTGGTTTAGGGAAGTGGGGGGCCCCATCTGCTTATGTGGCACCGCCATGTAGGCTAGTTTGTGATTGGGTTTGGCACCAAAATTTGCTAGAACGTCCATGTCATTGCCAAATATTAGCCCAGGTGTCTCAAAGTATCCAACTAAACGCCACATCAGCTTTTCCGTTAGTATTTGGACGGAAAATGGGACGAGGGTGTTAATTGATAACGGAATGACCATAACGGAATGCAAAGGTCAGGGGTTTAGTTAACGCTCTATAATACTCGGTCCAAAGGTCAGGGGTTTTTTTGTATTTTTCCCAAAAAACAAACGGGGAAAGTGCCTCTCTTTGGAAAACTTACCCTATCTATCAGCGAACACCGCAAGACCTTCCTCGGAATCGAACACCTGCACTTTTCCTTTGCCTTTCTCGAGTGTAATCTCAGCCATTGACAGCTCATTTTGTAGTCGAATTTCTTCGGATTCACGGCAAGATCTTCCTCGCCGATTGAGAGAAATAGAGAGATGGTTTACTCTGCATGAGAGAGAGAGAGAGAGAGAGAGAGGGTTACTATCTAATTTATATAGTTCCTCAGACTTTCTTCCTGAAGACACCGTGTAAATCATGGAAAAGGGGTGTAAATCATGAAAAAAGGGCTCCTGTTACAGAAGAAGCACGATCGAGTAGGTGAAAAAGGAAGGTGTGTGGAACTTTCTCAAGCGGTGGAGGTACTCCCTCCGTCCCGCAAAGTTTGACACTTTCGGGAGTGCGTGCCATTTTTAAATTGCTTATATCTTTCAATTCATAACGTTTTATGTGATTTTTAAAACTTTGTTCAAAAGATCTAATTGAAATCTATCAAACGAGATCCATATTGCTTATATAAAACATTACAGATTAAAAGAAATAATCAATTTTTTCATAGGGCTGGAATAGTGAAAGTGACAAACTTTGCGGGACGGAGGGAGTATGAGATAAAGCCTAAAATCACTCGCCCTCTTACTTCATCGCCGTCACAACAGTCCGTTGCTTGCAGAAAGGAGGAAAGAGAGATGCATCCCTCTGCACTCCAAGTACCGAAAACCCTTATTTTCCGTTCAGCCACATCCTCACACAGTTTGATCGTACGCGAAAAAGGCGAAACAATGAAGGTGAAGAAAGGTGTACAGGAAAAAGCTGAAGAAACGAAGAGGGGGCCTGCCCGCTGCCCGTTCCTGGGCTGAAGTATAGATATGGCGGCCGAAATTACCCCAAAATTTGCCCGCCCTTCCCTCTTATTGTGTATAGGTAATATTAGGTATGATATGACAACATCGTGGATACAAGAAGAAACTAATTGGTATTCATTGGAAATATACTTTAAACTATTTCCTTGAAATACAACTGAAACTTTCCCGTGCTGCCGTAAAACCTAGAGCTACGAGGAAAATGTAGAAAGCATTAGCCTGTCCACCAGCGCTAATTTAAATCAATTCAATGGTCAGGGCCGAATTCTGAACACCTTTCGTTTACCCAAGTAGGCCTGTAAGGGCTCAAGGACTTGGCCCAACCCCAATTGGGCACGCAAATATCGTCGAGATGTCTAAGTTTCTTGCAACATTCTGCATTTATGTGCGTAAGATTTTTTTTGATGTGAGCATGGACTGAATCACCTATACATCCTAATTTTAGATGATTGTCCATGTGGCACCTGTAAAAGTTAAACCCAGCCAAAATGGGTGGGGGAAACAAGACCAAACAGAGAAGAACAACTAGAGGGAAAGATACACATTCCCTACCCATATTGCCTGGGCATCTTCATGTGAAAATTATGCACTTGCAACAATCTCATCAAACCTTCTTCCGTTTAAATTCGTTAATACATGAACAGTGTATTATAGTATCAGTTACTGAAATACGAATGAATCTTTAATAATGATGTTTCAAAGTTTTCATGTGAATATTTTTTCAGTTACTAAACATAAGGTAGTACCCCTTGGCTTCCAAGGGAAGTTTGGGGTTTGAGGCTATAGAGATACGTCGAATACCCTTTAATTGTGTTGAAACTTGTGACTTATATGGAGAGGTATCGAGAAATTCTAATGAAGGCCAGATGCCGAGCAAAACGGAGCGGAGCAAGAGGAGCGAAGCGACCGAGCGGTGGAATAATTAGGGTTGTAATAGAGTAGGGCTTATTAATACTCTCTATTATAAAAACCTTGGCCGACTTTCATCATAACAACAGACTCGCTCACTCCCGTGGAGGTACCCGGTTTTGGGGAACCACGTAAATTCTTGTGTTAATTTCTTTATTGGTCTTATTCCTCTATTGTGTGTGTGATTGATTTGCGCTAACAAATTGTTAAACAACTAATTCACCCTGTAACCCCCATTGATGTATATATAGTGTTGGCAACAAAAAAACGTACCTAAGCCCGGTTTAGCTTGTTATAACCTCCAACCACGACGACATTGCCCGAGGATGTTCACAATAAAGAGGAAATCGCAAATCGAATCATGTTTAACCATTCAATAAAATCGAACACCAAATTGAACTTGAGAAACCAAACCAAACCAGAGTTTTGTTACAGTATATGATATTCGTATTATTCATGTACTATAAAGTCATGAACCTCATTGGTTTTGTATTGAAGATAGCAATATTACTTGTGCAACATTAATATATATATGAGTCCGCTTCCAGTCAGGGAGCCCGGATTTTGAAAAAATCCGGACCTCCACTTTTCCGATCAAATTTCGACGATCCGAACCGTCCAATGTGTTTAAAAGGTGTTTTCAAGGGTCCCCGTGAGAAATCATCAAAAAAAAATACCGGGAAGGGCTTGATCCGAGCCGTTTTTCACAAAACTGTACATATACAGCTTTTATGAAAAACGGCTCGGATCAAGCCTTTCCCGGTATTTTTTTTTTATGATTTCTCACGGGGACCCTTGAAAACACCTTTTAAACACATTGGACGGTTCGGATGATCGAAATTCGATCGGGATCAATGAGGTGTGGATTTTTTAAAAATCCGGGATCCTTGATTGGAAGTGTGGTGTATATATATAGGATAATGATCTACTAAGGACTCCCTTAGCCAAATTTGGTGCGGACCTCACCATTCCGGATCAAATTTTGACGATCCGAACCGCTCAATGTTTTTAAAATGCATTTTCCAAGGTCCACACGAAAAATCTTCAAAAAAAAATACCCGGAAGATTTTTAACAAAATGATCGGATCAAGCCCTTCCGGGTATTTTTTTTTGAAGATTTTTCGCGTGGACCTTGGAAAATGCATTTTAAAAACATTGAGCGGTTCGGATCGTCAAAATTTGATCCGGAAAGTCGAAAAATGGCTTGGTCCGCACCAAATTTTGTTTGAGGGAGTCCTTAGATCGGCTTCCATATATATGAAAATGATGAGAGAATCTGTTTCCAAGCACTTACGAGTCACGACCTGGTTCATAACTATAGCCCTTATGTACTTGTTTGCTTAGTCCTGTAACTACCCATTCATTTGAGTTTTAACTAAGGCTGGCTAATGGCTCCGCTCTCAGTGATTCTTGGTTTCTTCATGCCATCCTCGACATTCTTACGGTCTCCAACAAATCCGAAGCCGTAAATCTAGAGTGGGTTTTGCCTGGAATAAGAAAAGAAAATCATCAAAAGCATCCGTAGTGTGTCACAACTTCCCGTGAACTACCAACTCTCTTTCTTTTAGTAACTCAAAATTTTCCTTTTGTTTATCTAAATGCACCATCAGTCGTGCAACTTTATGAAAATATATATGTACTTGAACTTCACAGTGCAATCATGTCACATTGGATGAAACTGCGTAAGGTTGGTTTGTCTTGGGTTTTTGAGAACCGGTTTTGAGAACTGGTTTTCAAATGCTATATCAACCTGTTGTGCCCATGATACACTGTTGTGCCCATGATACACTGTTTAAATATATATGTACTTGAACTTCACAGTGCAATATACCACAAACCTGATAGCCGTGTTGGACGAAGAAAGCTAATATTCAAAGGTGAAAACAGCTTACTCTCAAGATCTATGAGAAATTGCGAATGTAGGCTTCTTGATACCAGAAAAGTCCAATGTGTTCGTACCTTGGACACAGAACAGACAAAATGAGTGCAAAGAGAACATCAAGAAAGATGCACAAGGGTTTCCCAACATACAAATTGGAGAGGGGATAAATATTTCCAGGAATCCCAGATGCCAAATATTCTAAGTACTCCAGAGAAGTTCTAAAAATTGAACTTCAAGGTCATGAAAAATTATCTCCATTAAACTTCTGCACCTATGGCTGGATTTAGATAATCTATCCATGAAAGAAAACACGAACATTCGACCATTATTGACAAGGACTGTAAAAAATGAAAATCGAATCATAAGTTATATATGGAACTATTCAACAGAAAACTTATTGAGAAAAAATTGTGAAGCCTTATTGTTACTGCTATGTTGTTGCGCATCAATTACTTGGATACTACTCTTGGATTGTTGTTGCACAATGGCACAACACGAAATTTATAACTACTATGTTTCATGTCAAGAAATTCAAAGAATAAAATCTCCGCAGAAATAATTGCAAATTATATCCATTAAAAAGAAAAGAAACAGTGTTGAAATAAATTTCCCAGCTGTCAATCAATCAGATGGATCCTTGCATGGTTCTAAACCAGTGTGTTCAATACTAATTTGTAGCAGCCTAAATACATGTTTGCTCGTTACACCCATTTAATCAACAACAATGGTATAGTGACCACATTCTATTCAAAGAATGGTATCGTGACCATATTCTATTCAAACAATGGTACAGTAACCACGTTCTATTTTTTCCACTTGCAGTGGACACCTGTAATAGTTAGTATTAGATTAGATGTAAGATGTTCTACATAGG
>CM037151.1:51946944-52018787 GCA_020921065.1 Vaccinium darrowii | reverse complement strand
TGAAAAATAGATGTGTAAATGTATTTTGTATAAAAATAAATGTGTAAATGGTAAGAATCCAATGTACTGGTTTGTCCCATATGGAAAGTCAATGTTGTGTGGAGAGATGTTGAAAATAGTTTAAAAATATGAAACCGTTTACCTCAGAATATGTAACTAAACAGAAATACCAGAAGAAATTGGCTGCTGTTTTGGGTTAAGTCGCGGACTCGGTTACTCTCTTTAAGACGTTTTGCGGCTCCGCCCTCTTTGTGCAAGCAGTTCCAGCCACGCCATCTCCAGGATAAAACAACCTAGAATACAACCTCTGTCTCAATCTTTTTTCTGCACGAGAAAAGACTGGAAAATGCAAAACACAATCTACCTTTTTCTTGCTCTTTGAACTCTGTAATGAAATATTTAATATTTTTTTTCGGTGTGTTGAAATGTCTAGAGAACAGCCCCTTTATTTGCACTAAAATCCTTTGCGCGCGAGGTTCACAACGCGCACCCGGTTAACTAGTTTCCGGATCGGTTCTTCTAAATTGGCTTGGACCTTGGCCCATTAACCCTTGTGCGCATGAGGGCTCTCTTGGGCCTAGCTAATCAATAGTCCATGGAGCCTCCACACATATAAGGAACACAAATATTTTCTAGTTAGCCAACGTGGGACAAGTGGTTTTTGAAAAACTCTTTTGAAAGATACACAACCCCAACAGTTTCACTATTTCAATTCTATCTGCAAGTTTCTTATTTGTAGATGGAGTGTACATCGGAAACCTCCAGTATTGATACCGGAGGAAAATATTTGCAAACTAGATGGATAAGCAGTATGCAAAGTGAGTTTTCTTGATCTTCTGAACTGTGTCTAAGCAAAGCATGGCTACATACTGATACTTCACTCGAGAATTAACCTTGCTTTACTCATGATTGAGATCCTTGGCTCATTTTTTTTTTTTTTTTTCTGATTGACAGCCATTAGTAGCTTTGAGTTCAACTACAGATTCCCTTAATCATGAAAAAGATTTACTGCAATAATAATTGATTTTACTTTTATTGAGTGAATACGTTTCTGGTTAGTAGTTGCTGCAATTAGTAGGCTTAAAAGAAATTTGCTTCTTCGCAAGATCATAACCTATCAAGAAATTCTGCTGAGAGAGATTTCCAAAGACAGCCACGTCATCAGTAGGGACCATTGCCAAACATAAATACTTCCCAACCACAAAAAATGTATTCAGTGCGGGCAATTCCACTTCTGCCCCTTTGAATTTGAATGTCAATGGTGGGTAATTATCAATATTGTCATCACTGTAACATAGCTTGAAAACCCCACCTGGGTCCTTGAATGGTTTCCCTTTGATCACTTTGCTCAACTGAGATTCCAAATTTTGGAAAATCCCACTTGGTAAAAATGTCAAAACTGCCCCCGAATCGATGATGATATTACCCTCTTCACCGACGGAATTGTGACGGCCCTAAATTTTATTTTCATAATTATAATCGGTCATTTAAGTATTTAGCTTTTATGATCGTGTCCTATTTAATTATTTTTGCGCTTGGTTCGGGTGTAATTGACATTATTATAGTTTTAGGAAATAAGCCTAATTTTAGTAGATTATGTTTATCAGGCCATTTTTATTATAGATGTGTCAGTAATTTGGGATACTTTAAAATAATTAGTTACCTAAAAGTCAGGGATATTGGGTTAGTGGGGAGTTTTATTAAGTTATCCTTCTAAGCATTTATACACTTACGGGCTAGGGTTATAGCTTTGAGAGAATAAGAAGAATCTTTGGGTAAATAGCAGCAGTCAAGGCGTCGAGTTTTGAGGTGATTTCCGTGCTTCGGTTCTCAGTTTCGATCGGTATGTTCACGTTAATTTTGTCTATTTCCTTACCTCACATTTGTAACAATTGAGAGAGATGATCTGGTCATAATTTTATGGACTGCTTTTGATGGTGTGGTCAAGAGAGAGGGCGCACATGAGAGGATTGGGTGTTTTGGTGTTTTATGTCAGATTGTGCTTGACTTGTTGAATTGATTTCTGGGAGTGGGGGTTTGGTAAATTAAATATTGGTGGAAAAATAATTGTCGGCTAATGGCAGTAAAGGAGATCAATGGTTCATGGGTGTATGAGGACAATAAGTATGTTAATTGGAAATTAGGAAGTGAGGACTAATGGTACACGTAGGAAGTAGGGAATACAGTACTTGGAATTGACTAAGGGGAGTTCACACTTTAAAGTTTTCATGGTTAACAACAACTGGGGTTTCGGTCATGTATGGGTTCTTATAGAAAAAGTATACAGCAACATTAATTTATATAGTTGGAATTTAATTAGTTAGTTACTTGGTATTCTTTATGTTCTTGTACAGGTTAATCTTCCTTTTAGCTTGTTCGAGTTGCATTACTTTTGAATTCAGGTGAGTGGTTAAGTATGCTACGTATTTTCTAAACTTCCCCGAGTTTCTTAAATTGTTGCTTTGGAAAATTTATCATTTTTAATTGGAAACGTGAATTGTTTATATTTGGTACTTTAAATTGGCATGTGATAAAAATATTCTTTTGGTGAGAACTTGTTGGATATGGTTGGGAACACTTATTATTGGAAGTCCAGGGAAATTATTCCTTTGAATAGGTGACCCTGGCCATTAGGGAAGAGACCTGGGTTAGGCCGGTGACCCTTTTGCTCAACGGCTGTCTTTTTGCCGGATCGACTTAGGGAAGAGTACCACGGGCTGCCAACACCTGGTGACTCTAAGTTCGATATTGGATCCAATTTTGAGATTATTATTTGTTGGCCATGGTACTATTTGGTTGTGGTTCCCCATTGTTATTGGATATCATTTGTGATCACCATTAAGATTTATTATTGTTATTTTTCCTACATCGTGTGTGCCAAATTATGATGATATGTAAATTAATTTAACCCATGTTTTAGAACTTTATTTAATATGCATGCTTGTCATTCACTGAGCTTGTCAGCTGACGGATTTAATCCAACACCATTTTCAGGAAAATTAAGTTGTTAGATGAGGACTCTGGCGGCGTCTTGGGGAGCTACTGTGTCGACCTCCGTAGGATATTGCATGCATCGAAACTTTGTTAATTAATTTATTTGCTTCCGCACATGGTTAAACCTTTTTGGTACAAGATTGGATTTATTTTATTATTGGTGATGATTTTTATTGTCGGGTTCATGGGATGGTGTGCCCCATGCTTTGTTGAGACAATTTGGTTTAAATTTTGTTTAATAATAAAGATGGTCATTTAGTGTGCATATATGGATTATTTTATGTAGGCTTCGTGAGCCATTTGTCAGTTGTGTGGTTCACGGCCGGTCATTTCCCATTTTGGGGCGTGACAATTGTGGTATCAGAGCTGAAGGTTTAAAAAAAATATATATATATATTTTGCATTCATATTGCATCATTATCATTAGTGGAGGTCCAAGTCGCCAGAGTCCTTAGGTCGTTCCTTAATTGTTTATTTAATTATAGATTATTGGTTACTGGTTATTGTCTCAAATTATATAATTATATCTGGATTGTTTCTTTGACAAAATTAGGAGATGGATCGCCCACGTCGTACTACTAGGTCCACTTATGGGGGTTCAGCAGCTGGAGGTCGCGACTGGGTCACTCCTACTGCACGTGGTCGTGCCACTCCTACTGCCCGTGGCCGTGGTCGTGCCACCCCTGCTACTCGTGGTCGTGGTCCTACTAATTCTGTAGGCCGTGGCGGAGGTGGTGTCTCCCCCATAGCTCACGATGATATACTAGACCGGGAACCTTCTACTGAGCCAGTTGTCACAGCAACCGGCACCGATCCAATTACACAAGTTATTGCCAATTCTGTTGCACCCACAACTACTATTGACCCCACAGCTGCTTATCAAGTCATTCAGACGTTAGTGGGAATGCTCACAGGGCAACAGGCACAGACAGGATCAGCAGATGCATCAAGGTCCATGACTTTGGATAAGGGTACAGTGCTGGATAGGTTTTTGAAGACTACTCCACCATCATTCATGGGGTCTGACAAACCGTCTGATGCTGAAGCTTGGTTATTAAGGATGGAAAAGATACTTGATATTTTGGGCTGTTCAGAGACACAGAAAGTGTCATTAGCGACGTATAAGCTAGAAGGGGATGCAGAGCATTGGTGGCGTATGGCCAAGCAGAAATATATGGGAAAAGAGCATGAATTAATTTGGAGCGCTTTTAAGAAGGATTTTGAAGATAAATATATTCCACCGGCAATTAAGAATCAAAAGCGCACTGAGTTTCTGAAATTGGAACAAGGGAATATGTCAGTGGCAGAATATCAGCGCAAATTTGATGAGTTGTCTAGGTTTGCAGGGAAATTGGTGGAAAAAGAAGAAGATAAGGTGTGGCATTTTCTGAGGGGGCTTCGACCTGATATTCGTGGAAGGGTTTCTTTATTGGACAGCGAGACCTTATCTCAGCTTGTCACTAAAGCTCTGACAGCAGAAAAGGATATATCAGAGGAGAAGGGTGCAGAGAATCAGTACAAGAGGTACAGGTCAGGACAGAGTACTGGTAGTGGGTATCCTGCAAAGAGAGTGCAGACATCAACTCAAACTAATGGAAGTGGGAGGCAGGCATTGAGGCCGTGTTATAAGTGTGGCCAGCCTCATTTAGCACAGTACCATTGTGATGGTTCACTTCGAGTTTGTTATAATTGCGGGCAACCTGGCCATATCTCTAATCAGTGTAGATCTCAGGGTGGTGGAAGGAATCAGGCACCTCGGGGTCAGAGACAGCCAGCTCACGGAGGTGGGTATAATCAGCGACAGTCAAATAATCAAGGGAATTATAAGCAGCATGCTCGAAATGGAGGTCAGGGGCAGAAGAATGTGACTGAGGGGCGTGTGTATGCTTTGACACAGCAGCAGGCTAAGGAGGCGCCATCTGTGGTGCAAGGTACTCTCTCTATTTCAAATGTACCTGCTCGAGTTTTGTTTGATTCTGGCTCTACACATTCTTTTGCCGCTCCTAGATATCTGCGCCAATTACCTATTGTTGTTGAGGCATTAGACGTATGTGTTATGGTGGCTACTCCGGTAGGGAAAACAGTGACATTGGAGAAAGTATCTAAGTCTTGTGGTGTAGAGATAGGTGGCAGAATTTTACCAGTAGACCTTATTTCATTAGAGATGCGTGACTTTGAGGTTATCCTAGGGATGGATTGGTTGTCGAAATACCATGCCACAATAGATTGCAGTCAGAAAAGGGTGGTTTTTGCAATGCCAGATGAGTTAGAGTTTAGTTTTCAAGGGGATCAAAAAGTGTCATCAATTAGCTTTCTTTCATCGCTACAGGCAAGTCGATTATTGAGGAAGGGGTGTTGTGGTTACTTAGCTTATATGGTGAGTGAGGAACAATCCGTACAAAAATTGGAGGAGTTGCCTATAGTAAAGGAATTTGTTGACGTCTTTCCAGAGGACCTACCTGGTCTGCCTCCAGATCGTGAGGTTGAGTTCACAATAGATCTTGTTCCTGGTACAACACCTATTTCTAAGGCTCCTTATAGAATGGCACCAGCTGAGTTGAGGGAATTACAAGTGCAGTTGCAAGAACTGATGGATAAGGGATTTATTAGGCCGAGTGTGTCACCGTGGGGAGCTCCTGTCTTATTTGTGAAAAAGAAGGATGGTTCCATGCGATTATGTATTGACTACAGGGAGTTGAATAAGGTTACAGTTAAGAATAGATATCCGTTACCACGTATAGATGATTTGTTTGATCAGTTGCAAGGGGCACAGGTGTTTTCAAAGATTGATTTGAGGTCTGGTTACCATCAGTTAAAGGTTAGTGAGGCGGACATTCTAAAAACAGCTTTTAGAACACGTTATGGACATTATGAATTTTTAGTGATGCCTTTTGGTCTGACTAATGCCCCTGCAGCATTTATGGATATGATGAATAGGGTCTTCAAACCCCAACTTGACCATTTTGTTGTGGTGTTTATTGATGATATTTTAATATATTCCAAGAGTAGAGAGGAACATGAGGAGCACTTGAGGATAGTCTTTCAAATTCTTAGAGAGCAGAGGTTGTATGCGAAGTTTAAGAAATGTGAGTTTTGGTTGGATAGTGTGTCTTTCCTTGGGCATGTGATCGGAAAGGAGGGGGTATCTGTTGATAGTAAGAAGGTGGAGGCTATTGTTGATTGGCCACGTCCGAAATCAGTGACAGAGGTGCGTAGTTTCTTGGGTCTTGCTGGGTATTATAGGCGGTTTGTGGAAGGGTTTTCTCGCATTGCTCTGCCACTTACCAATCTTACTCGAAAGGGAGTGAAGTATGAGTGGACGGATAGTTGTGACCACAGTTTTAAGGAGCTTAAGCAGAGGGCTTCAAATTTCTTCTAGAGCTGAGGAAGTCTCTAATCTCAGTGCAAATACGGTCGGACACTTGCTCTGACCCAGTAAACACACTTTGGAAGATTCTTGAGTTTCTTTCCCTCCACACACCATACACTGCAGCAGCAAAAGATACTCTAAGGCCAATACACCGGAGGCCTTTGCCCTTAACATTAAGAGAAAACCACTCCAAGACAGCCTCCATACTGCTAATAAGGTGCTTTTTAAAGGTGGGGTTCCGATGGAAAGATTCATAAGGTACTCTCCACCGGAGGGAAAGAGTGGCGATTGGATATCGTAAGGCCGTCCGGCGAAGCGGGCAACACGGGAAAATGAGCGTCGAATGGCATTGGCGAGGCGGTCTGATTCGGTGATCGAAGGGTTGTAAAAGGGTGACTGTGGGGAGTCCCGGTGAATGAGGTCGACGGTGAAACCGCCGGCTTCGGTTTTTGTTGGAGTCAGAAGTAGAAGATGAAGAAGGATGGAGGAGGCAAGTAAGGGACAAAAAGAGATAGCGAGCGAGTAGAAGTTGGTAATAGGTATGGTTATAGAATGGAACTATTTAAAGAGGGTGGAGGGAGAGAACCAGCGTGGACCAGATTGATTCGATTTTATATGGTAAATCAAAAATCAAACCATATATAATGCGGATTACGAATTTGAAAACAATAAATATAAGGGTGTTGACCTTATTATTAGATTTGTTTCCAATTTTCACACATGTTTCCAATTTTCATATATGTTTCCAATTTCAAACCTCTCTCTCTCTCTCTCTCTCTCTCTCTCTCTCTCTCTCTCTCGGGTTTTCAAGTTTACACATAAAGCCAACGGTCTAGAATTATCTCCTTAAATCCTACGGCTGAGATGGATGGCTGATAATCTATAAATTCTATACTTGAGATTATGTTTGAAAAAATGTAGTCTCTTTATTCAGATTTATTTCCAATTCTCACACATGTTTCCAATTTCAAAGCCCTCTCTCCCTCTCTCTCCCCAATTTTGAAATCAAAATTTCTACCCTATGGGCTACATAAATGGAATATAAAGGCTTTGTTCAGTTGTCAAGAAAGTATGAGAAATGATGGGAAAATCAACTTTCTCATAATTTTTGGGGTGTTCATTTACCAAGAAAATAATAGGATCCACAAAATATTTTTCCCACTAAGACTCACTTTCCCTCAAAATGCATCCTGCAAAAAGGAAGAAATTATGTGTCGTGAGAAAGTTTGCTATCACCAATTACACTTTTCCTGGAAAAATCCTTTATCAACTAAACACTCGCAAGAAAGTAAATTTCTCTTTCCTTTACTTCACTTCATTTCACTTTTCTCAAGATTAACTTTCTCTTATAACATTCTTGAAAAATGAACGGAGCCTTATCAAAAATAAAGACAACCTCTATGCTAAGGAAACAAAAATACTTGGGATATGGCCTTTTCATTTTGTCACATTTTTCATGTATTTTACAAATGTTGCCAATGCAACATTTACTCTTTTGTTTACTCTTTGCGGTAATATATTTTTTTAATCCAAACATATAAATGTAATTAATTTTTATTTGCGATTTTCATACTTAAAAGAAAAATCTAATGGAGCTAAATTAGATATGCATGTCTAGTACGATTTGGTGATTGATGCCAATCGAGACTATATTACGTTCATCCGTACTTGAACTCGTGTCTCAATGCAGGAGACATTCGCTAGCTAGTACTATGACTTATAAATGTGGTCATATTAATTAAGGTATAGAGTGACCGGTACACAAGCATAAGCATTAATAGAAATTTACCAAAAAGAATGGGTCAAAAGTGTGAAGTTTGAGTGCATTAAATTAGTTTCTAGATTAAGGTGATTTGAGTGGCTGGTTAAGGTATTTCATATCTGATTTAGTGAATCGTGCGAATGCATGGAATTGAAAGGGAAATGATTTCCACAGTATTTTGTTATCTATTTGCACTATTATATTTTCATCATTTACATGAAATTATAAGGGTGGTGCTAATGCCAAAACCATTTTTGTTTGTGCCAAAACCGTTTTTGTTTGTGCAAAAATTCTAATGCTTAAAAACCTTATACCATGTGCAAGGAACAAACCTTTTATGCACTACAGTTTTAGCACAAACAAAAATGGTTTTGGCATTATCATTTTGCAATTATAAAACCATTCTTACTTGCTAATTCACTTTTCACATATGAAGGCAAGTTAGTTATTTCACGTGAACAAAAATTAAAAAAAGAAAGAAAAACTTATTTCCCATTTATTGTTGGAGCATTTTGATATTGAGAAAATATTGTTCTTCAATAATTATCTCATTTTTTGACCATGACAAATCGTATTGCCAAAATCATTCTCTGTTACAATATTTTAAGAGATTTATTTCTTTTGATCATTACTATGACTAAAACTTACATCTATTGATAGATACATTAGAGGAGTACGTATTTGCTAAAGACGCATTAATGGATTTGTATGGAAGTTATAGTTAATTTTTATATTTGAAAATAGTTGATAAACTTAGTCTTAGCAAACTTTGAGCAATATGTTCACTTTCATGTGGAGATAAATGGAATGTATTTATCACCGGAATTTGGTTTGCGTTGAAATAGCTACTGATTGTACTCTTGTAGTTCAGGGTCTTTCTAAGATTAGTAGTGCTGACGTCCAAGTGCAGTCTATTTTGTGTGATATCTTGAATGTTTCTAGTTACTTTTCCTTTGTTTATGTAGTTAAGTTGTCAAGACAAAGGGTTGAGGCGGCGCACTCCTTGGCCAAAAATTGTAATCGTTAGTTAGTGTTTATATATATATATATATATATATATATATATATATATATATTATATTTCTTGTTGCTAAAAAAAATGGAATGTATTTGATCGTCAGAAACTATTTACAAACAAATTGAAAAATAGAATCCAGAAGCAGGCCACATATAATGTAAGTATTGGATGGGAAAGACAGGAACGTTAAAGTTGTGTGGAGAGATATGTAAGTGGGTAAATGCAAGTGGTGGCAAGTTCATGCCGTAGAGTTCTTAAATGGTGCTAATTTTTGGGCTTTCTTTTTTTATGCATGCACTCAAAAATTTAATAAAGTTACAAAACTACCCTTTTCAAGATATAAAAATTAATGGAGGCACTTCACCCCCAAATTATCTCCTTATTTACCAAGGCATCCCAAACGGAAAAATGAACTAAAACTAAATATAAACATTAGGTTCTAAACATAAATATTAACATTAGGTTCCAAACATTAAACATGCATCTATCTATGTCAGATTGCTTCACGCCACTTTGCGCAAAAAAAAAAAAAAAAAAATCATTGATATAATTCTCCAAAATAAACAACACACAATTGAAAATGTTGATACTGCAAAATCTTCATAACGGTCGCGACACAAGATTTTCATACTTTGGTACTCATTATCTACCATTTTTCCCTCAAAATCTTCATAACGGCTACAAATCTATATTTAAAACTCATAGTGAGAGAAACAAAGCACATTACCAAAGTTATGAGAACTCTTGAGAGGAAAAGTAACAGAACTCCCAAGAGACTTTGCGTGGACAAAAGGATGATTCTACAATCATAGGCTGAAGACCACTTGTCCAGGTTGTCCTGGTAAAGAACATCGAGACAATAACATAAAGACTCTATCAAGGAAATGTTACATATGGAGTATGCAATTCAGTGACGTGCAGTAAAAAGAGTTGAACAACTATCTGTTTTTTTTTGATAAAAAAAAACTATCTGCTTTTTTGGAGTGCTGGAAATAAAGGAGAAGAGTAAATATTTTTTGGAATGACTGAAGTAAATTATGGAACTTGCAAAAGGGTAAATTTGAAAAACTTCACAGTTGACGCGTAGGAGAAAGAGGGTTCCAGCTGTCATGGTTCGACTGGATAGGAATGACTCATCGCACAGGTAAGGAGAAAGGATAGATTATGATTTGAATAATGATAGAGCCACGCACTTTCAACCACACACTCTTTCACAAGTGGTGGGCCCCACTGTGGGTTCCACATGGGGTGGGTCCCACCACATGTGAGAGGGTGTGTGGTTGAAAGTGTGTGGCTCTAGCATTTTTGTTATGATTTTTTATTATGATGAGTCACCAACTGACGGATAACTTTCTTTATTATTATTAAAAAATACGGAGGAAAATGCTAACCTCAACCTGTAAAATGGAGGATAATAAGTATAAAGTCTACAAAATATCTGATAAAAATATATTAATATTCGAGAAAATATATTGATATTTGTAAAATGTACATTTATGTCCGAATTAATTTGTCATTATGTGCATATTATTTTCCACCGATTGAGCGGATGTTAGCAAGACTCATGTGAGATTGTTAACATCTAAAAAGTGAAATGAAATATTCCTTCTCTCCATTCCAATTTGTTTGACCATTTTCACTACTTCGGATTTCAAGAAAAACAATTTATATACGAGTAACATCTTTTGTTTTTTATATACATTGTGAATCTTACTTGATAAATTTCAATTAGATTTATTGAATAAATTTTTTTAAATTGTATAAAATACTATATAGCTTCGAGTGCTTGCACTAAAATTGAGAGTGCGAATATCAATTTTCTTCTTAAATATCCTACACTATATCTTGGGATTGAGTTCCACTCCCCCTCCCACATGTAATAGATTATAAATGACAAATGACAAAAAAAAAAAAGGGGTAAATCGGTTTTTCCCATATGGAAAGTTAAAGTTGTATGGAGAGATATGCAAATGCGTAAATTTCACCAACAACTAAATTAATGTAGAACTCTTTAGCAATATTAGGTGTTCCAACCGGCAAAAAAAAAAAAAAAAAAAAAAAAAAAAAAAAGGGAATACCAAATGTTCTCAACCACCACCAGATCGAATAATCTAAAACATATTTTAGCCTAAACTAATTAAATTTAGCGAAGATTTGACATGCGAGTTGAGTACTTTTACTTTGGAGCTAACTTTCACTACAAGAGATAACACCAATGCCGACTAAAAATTTACTCGGCTAATGTGACTTTTTAGTCGCCGCAAACCAATACCGACTAAATAATTTAGTCGTCGAATGACCTTCGGTGAATGTATTTGCTGCAAAAAAATAGCCTTGGCGCTACATTGTTCCTGACTAAAGTATAAGTTTTACTTGGGAAAGGTGTACTTTCAGCGAGTAAGATAATTTACTGGGCAATGGTACAACAGTTGTCAAGTAAATTTAATTTAGTCGGCAATGGTACATGTAACGCCCCACATTTTGGGAAAAACATTATGGATTATTATTACAATTTAAAGTCGGTCTTAAACAGTAATAATAATAATAAAAAATTACATATAGATGATCTATCCTTCACAGATTACAAAAAGGTAGACCGGGTGGACTCTATGGCTCCGTACGTTCCTTGATCTGGTCGTGCTCCATGTCGGCAGCTCCTTCGAAGCTATAGTGTTCCCTCTTGTTCATCGACATAATCTGACATAATACGTTGGAGTCGCGAAGCAACATCGTTAGTTCTATTAGACGAGTTCTTACCCTTGTCACGCGTAATTGCCATCCTAGAGTTGGAAGTTCGTGGGGAATTCAGTCTAGTATACCCCTTTTTTTAAAAATTGCACAATATTAAGGCTAAAATACTAAATTTGGAAGGAATCTACTACTGCTAGTCGTTATCTATGAGCACATATTTATACTGAATATGTCACGTGAGCAAGACACATGTCACAAACAGTCAAATCCTAAGTGTTCTCACGTTTCGCTTTCCTAAGCTCGATAATTGGCTCATATATGTCTATAACTACACCGTTAGTAAATAGGATAGTTTTAGAGTAGCAAAAGTACAAGGTACGAACATCTATTCAGGTTACGCTCTCGGAAAGTGATCTACCCATTCTACCCATGGCTGAGTGTTTGAATCTAGGGCTCTGATACCACTTGTAACGGCCCACATTTTGGGAAAAACGTTATGGATTATTATTACAATTTAAAGTCGGTCTTAAACAGTAATAATAATACCCAAAAATATATATAGATGATCTATCCTTCACAGATTACAAGGGTGGACTCTATGGCTGCGTACGTTCCTTGATCTGGTTGTGCTCCATGTTGGTAGCTCCTCCGGCGCTATAGTATTCCTCCTGTTCGTCGACATATTCTGACATAATACGTCAGAGTCGCGAAGCAACATCGTTATATTTTGTCAGGGTTACACAAGTGCAACTCCGTGAGCGAGGACACTCAATAGATACCCTACTCCAACCTTACACTAGCAATTGTAGAACAATATTGTAGGTGGCAGGTAAATAGTAAAATCATGCATTTTCAAATATCAGAGTTAAATTAAATCAGAGTGCAACTTTACAAAATCAGTGTCTCGTATCATTTTTAGAATCAGAGTGTAGTATCAATATTTCGTATCAATTTCTCATAACAACATTCTTCTTCAAATTTCAATCATGTCAACATCTCACATCTCTCGAAAGTTATTGGCCCGTTCTACCACCCCTTACTAACGGTCACCAACCTTTCCGTTCGAAGTCCCGGTCACCCATAACACTGACTACCCACAGGTTATGAAGTCCGTTCACCTCGCGTCACACACGATATAGTCTCGATTTTCTTATAGCACCGAACTTAACAGCCTGTTTATAAGATCCGTTTACTACGTGTTGTCCTGAGTGAGCTTTGACCGCCAAATTCACCCCGGAGAATTTGAGGTGGGACTCTAAACAGTACTACCGTATAGTTCCATTGAGCTTTGACCGCCAATTCACCCCGGGGAATTGAGGTGGGACTCAAATGGCAATGTCGTCTAAATTTTCATCACATCATCATTTTCATCCTTATCTCTATTTCTTCTTGTGAAAACTGTTACCCAAAAGGCAACCTAGGGGGGGGGGGGGGGGGGGGGGGGGGGGGGGGGGGGGGGGGGGGGGGGGGGGGTGAATAGGGTTGCTAAAAAAAAATTAACCAATTATAAATTAAGAACTAAGCAACACAGTAGAACAATAAGAAAGACTAAATAATAACAGAAATGAATGTGAAAAGTAAAGAGTAGGAGAGAAAGATCAAACACAAGATGTATAGTGGTTCGGCAAGACGTAGCCTAGTCCACTTCTCAAGCTTCGACTTGAGTTTCCACTATTCTTCGAATAGATTACAACCACTAGCTTTCCCGAGGAGCTAGCGAACCGCTAGGATTTTTCCCAAAATCCTAAGAAAGAAACCTCACCAAAATCACTGAAAATTTGGAGACAAATTCTCAGTACACCCACTGAGAAAAATGTGTAAAGTGTAGATCTCTCTTAAAGAGTAGATGTACAAAAATTTTGCTCTCAAAGCTCTCGAAATAATAGTATGAAAGTGAAGTGTGATTGCTATGAATATATTGCTCTGCAAATGCTTGGTGTCTTTCTTCATCTGTAGAAGCCCTCTTATATAGGCTCAAATAATTAGACCGTTTGGAATAATCCCGTTGACAATCCTTTTGCAGTAAAGCTTGATCTTCATAGGAACGTTGGAAATATTTCCATTTGGAAGAAAATATGAACGTTGGGAGGAAAATCTTCAAGTCTGCAACGTTAAAGGCCTTGAATGGAAAGATCAAAATTCAATATGGCAGAATGACCACTTTAGAAATGGATGACCAAGGGTCCAGCAAAAAGCCACGTGATATAAATCTACAAGTGCACTTGGAATGAGCCAATATTGAAATGCTATGAAAATATTTTATTTAACTTCCTTTGTGGGTCTCGTTAACAAAGGTAATAAGGAGACGTTGAGTTGAAATTCCACTGTAACTATGGATCTCTTCCTTAAATGAATTTCGACACGTTGAGAAGTAAATCCGCTGTTCAAAAAAGAAGAAGTAAATCTGCCGAAAATTTGCTCAAAAGCCTTTATTAGGAAAAGATCAGAAGTCAATGTTCCATTTAGGCTTAATTACCAAATGACCAATATATAAGGAAAAATGTTAGCTGCCGAAATTTGTTTCCTTTTCGCCGCTGGAAATTTGAAATGCACGTGGTATTAATCTGCAAGTGCCAATGCATGAAATGCTTATGTGGGCCAAGGTTTTAAAAAAAATCTTAATAGGTCACGTTCAAAATGGTAGTAGGCAAAGGGGAATTTTCTCTTGGACACTAGTTGCACACATGCATAAATATGGATCCAAAAGATACTTAGAGAAAATCAATTTTCCAAGGGCTAATCATGTGTTCATCGAAAAAAAAAAAAAGAAGATATTTTAACAAAGTATTTTCAAGAAATCAATTTTGCCAAAAAATCATAATCAAAATCAATTATTTCTAACAATCTCCCCCTTTTTGATGATGACACAAAATATGATTTCTAAAAACAAGGATAACTTGAAATTTTTTTTTTAATCAATGCTCCCCCTATGTATATGCTCCCCCTCAACGTATGCAACAATAAAAAAATGTGAGTTCAATGAGCTATCAATTGATCATGAGAAGCAAATTTTAAAACAAATCACATAAATCTAAGTAGCATTTTATTTTATTTTATTTTATTTTAAAAAAAATGCACCCACAATTTCAAACAAGATAGTCGTAAAGCAAGGATAGACTAAACTTCTCTTTTTCTCCCCCTGTGGCATCATCAAAATAAACATGACATTTCTAGTAAAGTGGATTCATGTAGAATCAATGTCAAAATAAATAGAACTTATAGAGCACAGGAAAAATTAGAGAATTATATATAAAAAAATATTACCAATGAAGAAAAAAAATTCTCCCCCTTAGTAGAGGCATCCTCTAATGACGAACTAATATGTAGTGACAAGTAAATATCAATGTGCAAGCTCAGAAAATAAACAAGATGATGAAATTTTGGAGTACGAGAAGAATACATTCAGACGTAGATTACTCCAATTTGAAAATGATGAAACAAGTCATAGTTATTTTAACTAAAAATCCCAAAAAAATATTTAAAAAGGATTAGACATCCCAAGTTCTCTTCGGATAAAACAAAATTGCTCTTCAATAAGGGGTTTTGTAAAAATGTCCGCCAATTGCTTGTCGGTATTAATGAAATCAAGAACAATATCCCCTTTTTGAACATGATCACGAATAAAGTGATGTCTAATTTCAATATGTTTTGTTCGGGAGTGTTGAATGGGATTTTTCGTTAAATTAATTGCACTTGTGTTATCACATCTAATTGGAATATGATCATAATGTAAATCAAAATCCTCCATTTGCTGTTTGATCCATAATAATTGAGCACAACAACTACCCGCAGCTATATACTCAGCTTCGGCAGTCGATAAAGCAACTGAATTTTGCTTTTTACTAAACCAAGATACCAACGAGTTTCCAAGAAATTGACAAGTACCACTAGTGCTCTTACGATCAATTTTACTACCGGCATAATCAGCATCCGAAAAACCAATTAAGTCAAAAGAAGTATTTTTAGGATAAAATAACCCCAAATTAGGAGTTCCCGCAAGATATCTAAAAATACGTTTGACAGCTACTAAATGCGACTCCTTTGGATTAGATTGAAAACGAGCACATAAGCAAACACTAAACATGATATCGGGTCTACTTGCAGTAAGATAAAGCAATGAACCAATCATACCTCGATACATTTTAGTATCTACTGATTTACCATTTTCATCTTTGTCGAGTTTAGTGGCTGGGCTCATTGGAGTCTTCATGATTTTAGAATCTTTCATCTCGAATCTTTTCAGAAGTTCTCGCGTATACTTTGCTTGATTTATGAAGATGCCATCCTTTGATTGTTTGATTTGAAGCCCAAGGAAGAAATTGAGTTCTCCCATCATGCTCATTTCAAACTCACCTTGCATACACTTAGCAAACTCTTTGCATAGTTTTTCATTAGTAGCACCGAAAATTATATCATCAACATATATTTGAACAATAAGCATGTCATGATTTTCGGTTTTTATGAAAAGAGTAGTATCTAATTTTCCTCTCGAAAAACCATTAGCAAGTAAAAAGGTGCTAAGTCTATCGTACCATGCACGTGGAGCTTGTTTCAAACCATAAAGCGCTTTTGAAAGTTTAAAAACATGATCAGGAAATTCATGATTTTCAAAACCGGGAGGTTGCGCTACATAAACTTCTTCTGAAATAAAACCATTTAGAAAAGCACTTTTTACATCCATTTGAAAAAGTTTAAAATCTTTAAAACATGCAAATGCAAGTAACATGCGAATAGCTTCTAATCTAGCAACAGGAGCAAATGTTTCATCAAAATCAATGCCTTCTTCTTGATTATAACCTTGAGCAACTAATCTAGCTTTATTTCTAACAATGTTTCCTGATTCATCCAATTTGTTTCGAAAAACCCATTTAGTACCAATAATAGTGTGATCACGAGGTCTAGGCACTAAATCCCAAACTTTATTTCTTTCAAATTGACCCAATTCTTCTTGCATAGCTAAAATCCAATTTTCATCATTTTCAGCTTCTAAAAAATTGTTGGGCTCAATTTGAGAAACAAAAGCTAAATTACCACAAATATTTTTAAGAGAGGAGCGAGTAGATATACCTTTCGAAGGATCTCCTCCAATAATCAATTCCTTTGGATGATTTTTCACGAATCTCCATTCTTTTGGTAGATCATGATTGCTGGCAGAATTTTGTGGTTGATCAAGGACCACATCATCTTTTACTTGAGTACTCTCATGTTGGCTTTCTCTATTTTCCTTACTAATAGACAAGTCTTGCACTTCCTTTATGATATTTATCTCATCATCATCAATAACAATCTTGGGAATAGATGAGTTAGATTCATCAAAAGAAACATGAATAGATTCTTCTACAAGTTGAGTACGTTTATTGTAGACTCTATATGCTTTGCTAGAAATTGAATAACCAACAAAAATTCCTTCATCAGATTTTGAATCAAATTTTCCCAAATGATCTTTTCCGTTGTTTAAAACAAAACATTTACATCCAAAAGCATGAAAGTAACCAATGTTGGGTTTTCTACCATTCCACAGCTCATACGGTGTCTTTTTGAGGATGGGTCTAATTAGGACCCGATTTAAAACATAGCAAGCAGTATTGATGGCTTCTGCCCAAAAATATTTAGGTAAAGAGTTTTCGCAAAGTATTGTTCTTGCCATATCTTCAAGAGTTCTATTTTTCCTCTCAACTACCCCATTTTGTTGAGGCGTGCGAGGTACAGAAAAGTTGTGATCTATACCATGATCATCACAATATTTTTCAAATAAAGAGTTTTCAAGTTCTCTACTATGACCAGTACGAATGTTTGAAATAACAAAACCTTTTTCATTTTGAACTTTTCTACAAAGTTTAGTAAATGATGGAAAAGCCTCGTCCTTATGAGCTAGGAACATAACCCATGTAAATCTAGAGAAATCATCAATAACAACAAGACAATAATATCCGCCGCCAAGACTCGGTGTTCTGGTAGGTCCAAATAAATCCATGTGTAATAGTTGCAATGGCCTTGTAGTAGAAACAACATTTTTAGATTTAAAAGAAACTTTGGTTTGTTTACCTTGTTGGCAAGCATCACACAGTCTGTCTTTTTCAAATTTAATTTTTGGAAGACCAACAACTAATTCTTTTCTAGAAAGTTTTGAAATTGCATCCATGTGTGCATGTCCAAGGCATCTATGCCATAGCCAGCTATTATCACTCATTGCAGAAAAACATTTTACACCTTTTTTGCTTAAATCATTTAAGTTAAAAACATAAACATTTTCAAGTCTTTGGCCGACAAAAAGTAACTTGTTGTTTTCTATGTTCTCAATAATGCATTTAGATTTTTCAAAGATAACTCGATTGCCCTTGTCACAAAGTTGACTAATACTTAGAAGATTGTGTTTCAAACCATCAACAAGTAAAACATCTTCTATAATGGGAGAAGGGGTATTACCGATGTTACCTATACCGATGATTTTTCCCTTGCTATTATCACCAAAAGTCACGAATCCTCCATCTTTTGGTGTTAAAGAGTTGAAAGCTTTTTCATCGCCCGTCATATGCCTTGAACATCCACTATCGAGGTACCACATTCCTGTAGTTGATGTGGATTTGAGGCATACCTACAATAACAAGTCAAGGCTTGATTTTTGGTACCCAAATCATCTTGGGTCCATGAGGGTTAGCTTGAGCAGAATATCTTTGGTTCTTTTGAACCCAAGTCATATTGACATAACTAGATGAATATCTCTTCATAGGACAAGAAGGTGAGATGTGTCCTAATTTACCACAATAATGACAAGTGAGTTTAGAAGGGCCAGATGAAGGATTTTTCTCGAAAAGATTCTTGTAAAAATTCTTATGCTCATTTGGGTTATAGCCGATTCCGGTTTTATGAAAAGAACATCTTTGTTTTCCGAGAAGTAAATTCAAACCATCTTTTCCTTTAGTAAATTTTGAAAGTGACTCAGTCAAATCACTAATTTGTTCATGCAATAAACTAGACTTCTTTCTTAAATCCTCATTTTCTTCTTCTAAAACATTTTTCTCTTCAATCAAATCTTTAATTTGTTCATGCAAGGAATCATTTGACATCTTTTTCAAATCCTCATTTTCTTCTTCTAAAATATTTTTCTCTTCAATTAAATCCTCCATCTCTTTTGAAAGATCTTTTGCAAGTTTCTTAAGACTAATATTTTTAGAACTGACTTTTTGAAAATCATGTTGCAAACAAGCATCTAATAATTCGTTAAAAGACAGAGAAGTTGGGTCAAGATGTACCTCACTTTCTTCTTTTACCATGAAGCATAAATTTGCAATGTTCTGTATCTCATCATCACTTTCAGAGCTGCTATCGTCACTATTGTCCCAAGCCGCCAACATAGCTTTTCTTTTGTCTTTCTTTGAATATTTTCTTGCTTGGGGACATTCAGATTTTATGTGGCCGGGCTTCTTGCATTCGTAGCAAATGATTGGATCCCTTTTGCTAATTTCTTCCTTGTTTCCATCTTTCCTTGGAAACCGTCTATCTTTCCGACCATTCTTGCTCTTGAGATACTTTGTGAAGTTCTTGGTGATGAGAGCCATATCTCCATCTTCACTTTCATCGCTTGAATCGTCATTGCTCTTTGATTTGCTCGTAGTTCCTTTTAGAGCAATGTCTTTTCTTTTCTTGTCATCCTCCTCATTCATTTTACGATGCATTTCCTCCGTCATTAGGGATCCCATAAGCATATCCATTGTATAAGTTGAGAAGTCCTTTGACTGGAGAATGATTGAAGTTGTAGTATCCCAGCTCGTTGGCATAGATCTAAGAACCTTCCTTGTCATCTCAGATTCATTATAAGACTTACCAAGAGATTTCAAACCATTAGTAATATTGGTAAATCTAGCAAACATTTGAGATATAGATTCATTTGATTGCATTTTAAAAAGCTCATAGCTATGAACAAGAATATCTATTTTGGACTGCTTAACTTGACTATTTCCTTCGTAAGCTATTTCTAATTTATCCCAAATTTCTTTAGCCGTGTCACATGCAGATATTCTATTATACTCATCAGTACTTAGTGCACAATAAAGAAGGTTAATAGCTCTAGCATTCTTTTCCATTTTGGCTTTTTCGGCTTCGTCCCACTCATCTTCTGACTTAGGGACAGTAAGATCTCCGGACTTCTTAGTCGGGATAGTAGGACCTCTGGTAATAATTTTCCACAAATCGTAATCGGTAGATGTGACAAAAATTCTCATTCTATTTTTCCAATAACTATAATTTGTTCCAGTGAACAAAGGAGGTCTATGTGACGATTGTCCCTCTAAGTTGGATACATTGCTAACGGTTGCCATGGATCGCTCTTAGACTGTTAAGTCAAAAAGAAATTAGAGCCGAGGCTCTGATACCAATTGTTACCCAAAAGGCAACCTAGCGCCGGGGGGGGGGGGGGGGGGGGGGGGGGGTGAATAGGGTTGCTAAAAAAAATTAACCAATTGTAAATTAAGAACTAAGCAACACAGTAGAACAATAAGAAAGACTAAATAATAACAGAAATGAATGTGAAAAGTAAAGAGTAGGAGAGAAAGATCAAACACAAGATGTATAGTGGTTCGGCAAGACGTAGCCTAGTCCACTTCTCAAGCTTCGACTTGAGTTTCCACTATTCTTCGAATAGATTACAACCACTAGCTTTCCCGAGGAGCTAGCGAACCGCTAGGATTTTTCCCAAAATCCTAAGAAAGAAACCTCACCAAAATCACTGAAAATTTGGAGACAAATTCTCAGTACACCCACTGAGAAAAATGTGTAAAGTGTAGATCTCTCTTAAAGAGTAGATGTACAAAAATGTTGCTCTCAAAGCTCTTGAAATAATAGTATGAAAGTGAAGTGTGATTGCTATGAATATATTGCTCTGCAAATGCTTGGTGTCTTTCTTCATTTGTAGAAGCCCTCTTATATAGGCTCAAATAATTAGACCGTTTGGAATAATCCCGTTGACAATCCTTTTGCAGTAAAGCTTGATCTTCATAGGAACGTTGGAAATATTTCCATTTGGAAGAAAATATGAACGTTGGGAGGAAAATCTTCAAGTCTGCAACGTTAAAGGCCTTGAATGGAAAGATCAAAATTCAATATGGCAGAATGACCACTTTAGAAATGGATGACCAAGGGTCCAGCAAAAAGCCACGTGATATAAATCTACAAGTGCACTTGGAATGAGCCAATATTGAAATGCTATGAAAATATTTTATTTAACTTCCTTTGTGGGTCTCGTTAACAAAGGTAATAAGGAGACGTTGAGTTGAAATTCCACTGTAACTATGGATCTCTTCCATAAATGAATTTCGACACGTTGAGAAGTAAATCCACTGTTCAAAAAAAAAGAAGTAAATCTGCCGAAAATTTGCTCAAAAGCCTTTATTAGGAAAAGATCAGAAGTCAATGTTCCATTTAGGCTTAATTACCAAATGACCAATATATAAGGAAAAATGTTAGCTGCCGAAATTTGTTTCCTTTTCGCCGCTGGAAATTTGAAGTGCACGTGGTATTAATCTGCAAGTGCCAATGCATGAAATGCTTATGTGGGCCAAGGTTTTAAAAAAAATCTTAATAGGTCACGTTCAAAATGGTAGTAGGCAAAGGGGAATTTTCTCTTGGACACTAGTTGCACACATGCATAAATATGGATCCAAAAGATACTTAGAGAAAATCAATTTTCCAAGGGCTAATCATGTGTTCATCGAAAAAAAAAAAATAATAAGATATTTTAACAAAGTATTTTCAAGAAATCAATTTTGCCAAAAAATCATAATCAAAATCAATTATTTCTAACAAAAACAATCATTCATTTCCTCGAAAAACGTGTTGTGTTGTACCGTCTTGGAAAACCTGCACATGCCATAATTTCATAAAATCCTCCGTTTAAAATCGTTTCACGATAAACTTTCCGTTCAAAATCATTTCACGATAACCGTGTTACTTTAGGTATAAAATCTCGTTGGCGACTTTCTTTAGACAAATGAGATAACCAGGAGAGTCTCAGGCCGGATGTCTGCACGAATGCAGTTACTGTCCGTCACGCCCTCATTTTTACAAAACATAAATAAGAGAATCTCAAACAATAAGTAAGTTAAAAGATAAAGATTTCCATAAATTAGAGTACATCCTTAGTCCAATGGCTATCAAATGTTTGAGCACTCTTGCCCCAAAGGTGTAATCAAATAATAAAGTTTGGGCACCCTTGCCCCAAAGGTAAAATCAAAATAACATCTCATAAGTTATTACAAATCCATAGTCAAAAGATAGAGAAAAGATTAGAGTTACAAAATCATCTCCCAAAAAGAAAAGTTAATGCATTGAAGATGAATAAAATAACTCCAACCATACAAATCCAAGTCATGCACTTCAAACCATGCACGATCAAAGCTGGGTACTTGAAAAGGGATAGGGTGAGCACACGCGCTCATAGGAGAACTATTCTACTAATGCTAGGTGTATGAATATGATATATGCACATGAGATCATGATATGTCCAATGGTAGTACCAATGTGAATAACGGTAGCCAATTCATTAAGAAAAGGATTTTGAAGCAACAAAATACCCAAACATCACCCTAAGTATCCATTTCATTTCACTCAACAACCCATGTTTACCACAATAATCAAACAAATCAAATTTACATATCAATTTTTAACAAACACAACGGATAGTTTAAAAACCTCATTTCTCACTTCTTTCATTGAAGAAAGATCATCATTTCATTAGTACTAGGGATTTAATCCCTCTGCCGGATTCCATAGGCTCCTCGTGCCTCTGCCAGATTCTGTAGGCTCCGCGTGCCTCTACCGGGTTCTGTGGGCCCCACGTGCCCCTGCCGGATTCCATAGGCTCCGCGTGCTGCTTGACCGACCAGGTGACTAAAAATTAAGACTAATAACGACGCGTCCCAAGCGTAGGACTCTTGACCAGTGCAGCACAATAATTCCGGAAGTACCGGAGTCGAACCACAGAGACGACTGGAGTGTTTGACTCAAAAGTGTAAAAATGCAGTTTGAACTGGCTCTTAGGCAGCCACCCTTTGATTTTATGAGATTTATTAACTAAATTGGCTAGTTTAATGATCGAATGCAAATTAATAAAAAGAGAGCACAGCTGCGAGAATCCGGCATCCACGCTTATCCTAACCAATATTTACTCGGGCCACAAGTAATCCTTTCACTGATTTTAGAAAACGCGAAAGGCTCCCTAACAAATGCGCACCACCTGTCACCAGATTCCATGCGCATTCGAATTCCGGTAATGCCTGGGTTTGTTTGTTAGAAAAGTTTCTAGTTTCTAAAATTGCTCGAAAATTGAATTAGTTCGGCCCCGAGGTGAAATATCGATTAGAATAAACGAGGGCGCCTTAACCCCGCAGCCGCACTCAAGGCGACTACTCACTCATGCTTATATTGATTGCAGAAAACAAATTAAACCTAGATCTACGCATGCTTGGAGAATAAAATATGAAACAATAGAAATAACAATACCGTAATTGCAAAAGAAAATCTGAACTTGTTTATTAACTCGCAACACCAAACTGGAAGATGAAATTCTGAAAATCCGGAACAATGAAGAACAAAAGAACTGCAGCCGAAAAACTTCAAAGCATATATTCTAGGTAAAATTCGTGGAACCCTAATCCAGATAAAAACAAAGGTATATACTAATCTAAGTAATCCTCCTGAAAATCTAACGAAATTCGGAAATTATTCCTCGCGGACGACCGAAACGACAGCGTTTGATAAACCATGTAACCACCTCGGTAGTGCTACAGGTATTCCTGGGTAGCGCTACCACTTAGCAAGCGTGCGACGTTGACCGGTTGACCTCTCTTTGACCGATGACCCCCAGAATCTAGCGCGCCGGTAGCGCTACATATCTTTAGGTGTAGCGCTCAAGAATCCTCTGTTCATTTTTGGGACCTTTTTGTGCCCACTTTGAGCGCTCCAACAAATTGGGGTAGCGCTCCCGACGGTTTTCGACCACTTTCATGCAAAATCCGTCCGCTTCCAACTCTGATCGACGTGCATGCTCTTCCAATATCACAAAAATTGCACTCAAATCCCTGATTTTCCTACAAAATACACTTAACACCCACAAACCGCCTCGTGCACATATTAGACGGAAAATAAAGCTTAAAACACACGTCCAACGTGCTCAATCACCCTACTTAGGCGCCTGATAAGCAAGCTTACCACGCGCCTATCACATCCCCCAACTTGAGCGTTGCTAGTCCCTAGTAACGAACGAAATAAAGACTAAAACTAAAACCAACAACTCAATAAGGGATACGAGGGTTATGCAACCTGTATAAAATCAGATGAACACTTCTAAATTTCATCTCTCAATCACTCGTAACTCGGTCACATGCATGCTCCAACGAAAATTCAAATAACTCCATTCCTCAACAAGGTTTAAGATAAAATGCTCCCACGTGGCACAATATCACTCAAACTCGCCGAAACACTCTGCATCCCATGTGAGGCGCTTGGCGATCAACGTGGGATGAACAGAATCACCACGTGCCAGTCAAAATAACACCAAAAAATGCAATGAAAGCTCACGGAAACAAGATACCACACATTCATAATTCAAAATAACACATGCATGCAAGATAGTTAAGCAACGTGCATCGGGTCAACTAAGGACTTTATCAAGCTTATAATGACCACGGTTAACAAAATAAAAAGGGCAACATGCAAAGGGGTGACGGCCTATAGAAGCTCATGGTCAATCTGCCCAGACTGGCCGTCACCAACACAGATAAACACAAATACGAATATCACATAACACTACTGAAGTTCGGATACCATACAGAATCAAACAAAACAAAACAAGTTCGACTCCAACCACCGACTCACGAACTACTGTCTCACCACCGACATAGACAACACATCAAAATAACAAAGTTTAAACCCTAAAATATCACATGAAATAACACAAATACCACTAACACCAACACTCCAACCCATGTCCAACCATGCCCAACTCGTGCTCACTCATCATGCCCTCCAAACTCAGCATCAGACTGCTCCTCCTCCGCCGGCACATCCCCGAAGTCGTCACTCACCTCCAATTCTCCCCACTGCCTAGGCTGGAACGGTCCTGGATTCTGCCCCGCGAGCCGTGCCTCCAAATGGCGCTGCCTATCAAGTATGTCAGACTGGTCTCTAGCCATCTGTGCTTGCCCTCTCTTCAGCTTTCGGTGGCTCTTAGCCAAGCACGTCACACACCCAAAAATCTTCTCAAGCCAAGTCTTGGTGCTTGCATTAGCTGGCGGTGGAGTAAGCAGCGACCCCTCAGCAACCCTCACTTGTGCTCTACTCCGAGTGAGAATAGAAGAATCCATATCCTTAGGGTTTAAAGGGTCATTGCTGAGGTACTTCCTAGCCAGAGCGATCTTACTTCTCAGGATCTTACTCACCACACACGGGAATGGCATCCTCAATGAGGTGGGGGCATCTCTAAAATCACACATTTGCCCAAACACAAACAGGGCCCAATCACATACCGTGGCCTCGGCCATGAATGCAAACATCAGATTCCCCACAAATTTCTGGGGCGCACCCTCCTTGCCCCTGGGGTACAAATTATAACACACAACTTGATTCATAAACCGGTAATCCTGTGTGAGCCTACCGGGCCAATGAGGAATCCTAGCGTTTCTACGATCATCATACAAATACCCGTTCACCTCATTATCATTAAACGCTGATTCCGGCCGAGGATAGTTTATGGGCCTTGTAGGCCTCACATAACCCCATGCAAGGGCTATCTCCCGGGCATCAATAAACACTGGGGTACTACCAATTTTGGAGACAATCCGTGCCTCTGGAGTCAAAAAGGTCCTTGGCTCCGGAGCAATCATATTCTTATAAAATTCTTCCACTAAGGCAGTATTAAAACCCGGATTAGGTTCAAACCAGAAATTCATACCTTGATCCCGGATGGCCTGGAAAGGCGGGAAGTTCTCGGGCCACAACCTGTCCTCTATGATATGCCTCTCATTTTCACCCCCCTTTTCTTAATTGAAGCCTCCCACTTCGCCTGATTATCTCTCTCTAGCTGATCTTGGTCCCTACATTTGGCCCGACCCGGTTGCATCTCCTCCACACCACTAGAGGACCCCGCTACTGCCTTCCCCCTACCAATGTGCTGCCTCTTAGATGCCATGACTTGAAGGGTTTAGGTTGAAAGGTTTGGGTTTTTAGGTTTTCTGATCTGGGAGTTTTGGTGGGTTAGGAGAAATTTGGTACGGGTAGAATGGTAAAGGAGAGTGAGAGGAGTATTTCTGTGAATTTTGGTGAGGATTGGTGAAGATTTGAGGGAGTTATGGGAGGTCAAAGTTGAGGGTTTTGGGTGATAATGGAAGGTTGGGTCGTTGGGAAGAAGAATATGAATGGAGAAGAAGAAGAAAAGTGAAGAAGAGAGAGAGAAATTTCGACTTAGACGGTTTTATTTTTTTTTTCCGGACAGACCAACCGGGAGCGCTACACCAGGTGTAGCGCTACAGGTGACGTCATCATTTTTTTTTTTTTAAATTTTTTATTTTATAGAAAGAGTTTGGGGTTTATGGTTAAAGGTTTAGTTTTTCCAAGATCATGGCATCCACACGCAAACCTCAAATTTTCCATAGCAACCATATTTCTGATGAATAAATGAACACAGAGTTGGACCACCAAACTAACACACCACCCAAACACCGGTTTCTTAAGTCTGACACAGGAACTGACACGGACTGGTTTAACAAGGGATCAATGGGACATATTTAGTGGTCTAATCATGCAGAAATGGCCTTGTTTCATCCCCTAAACACGTCACCCACTCTCACACATGCATATAAAATATTTTAAATCATGATATGCAGTACAAACGCCTACTATTTTATGCAACTGCAGAAAGTGAAGAGCAAAGAAACATGGGATGTTTTAAGGACGTACTGCGCACAATGTGAGAGCACCTACTCAAACCTGCTTATGGTGTGGAAAATATTTAAGCCGGAATGCCAGATATATGCATGTGAACAAATTAGACAGGCAATCAACTAGACAAGAATCTAGCATGCTCACCTAACTCATACAATCAAGCATAACCATCGTATCCCCAGACTCAAAAAGTAACCAAAAACTAAAAATTACCCCTAAACTACTAACAACGCTCAAAATATAACACACACGTGTACAACGTACACCCCTTCCCCCAACTGGAAAATTGCTCTGCCCTCAGAGCATGAAGACAAAACAGAAAAATAGAATAGAAGGGAAAGAAATGGACCGACGGATGGCACCAACCATCATGACCCCGGCCGATATATGGGGAATTTGCCATCACTGGTGCATTTCTGCATTGGAACTGCTTCCAGAATTTGCTCCTTCGGACCTAAAGAGGTCCACAGCTAGTCACACAGGGCCGCGCCGAAGCTTTGTAGGACTAACAACCACCACTGTCCGTGGCGCCCCTGCTCGAGGCTCCTGAATGCCGCACTCACGCTGGCGGAGAGGCCCAAACTACCAAGGCTGGTGTGGTAGCATGCTCGTCCTGCAAAAGACTTAAGAACCAAATACATACTAGGCAACAAACGATGTCAGTAACGCCCGCTAATGAAAGCCGGGCCACAAAAAATAAAGCATCAAAAGAACACTACCAGATATTCACGCAGTCTCACGTGTCATACTTTTCTCCCCATCCCCCAACTTGAATTGGAGAGTGGGTGGCTATACAAGACCATAGACACTTTAAAATAAACAAATATAATATATAAATCGCCCTTACTAACCGGAGCTGGGCACACGATCCTTATTTTAATAGCGGCGTGCGAAGCTATAAAAACCCAAGTCGATGATGGGTACCCCTAATGTGAGGGGTCGGGTCCACACTCAATAAAGGGCATGGTACGCGTGAGCTACCCGTCAAAACCAATCCGAAAAATATCTACTCAATAGTGTCGTCCGAATAAACAGGATCGACCAACTCCTCATCAGGTTCACCTACCTCCAAAAATTCCAAATAAGGTTTGAGACGATGGCCGTTAACTTTAAACACGTGAGCATCTTTAGGGTCACGGACATCGACTGACCCATTTGGGTACACATTAACAACAACATAGGGACCGTCCCAACGGGACCTCAACTTTCCTGGGAATATATGAAGACGCGAATTGTAGAGTAATACTTTCTGACCAGCCCGAAAGGTTTTGCGCTGAATGTTCCTATCATGATATGCCTTAACCTTAGCCTTATAAATACTTGCATTCTCATACGCGTCATTCCTAAGCTCCTCAAGCTCACTCAACTGCAATTTTCTATGCTCACCTGCCTCAGTCAAGCTTGAATTGACTGTCTGAATGGCCCAATAGGCCTTCTTCTCTAATTCAACAGGCAGGTGGCAGGCCTCACCGTAGACGAGCCGATAGGGTGAAGCACCCAAAACGGTCTTGTAAGCAGTGCGGTAAGCCCACAACGCATTGTTCAACCTAGTGGACCAATCCTTCCTAGTCACACCTACGGTTTTCTCTAAGATTCGCTTAATTTCCCTATTTGCCAACTCAGCTTGCCCATTAGTTTGGGGGTGGTATGAAGTGGATACCTTATGAGTAACATGAAACTCCCCCATCAATTTCTCAAAAGACCGACTCGTGAAATGCGTGCCCTGATCTGAGATAATGGTGCGTGGCACGCCAAATCTTGACAAAATATGTGCCCTAAGAAACTCTAGCACAACTCTCGACTCCATAGACTTAGTGGGGATCGCCTCTACCCACTTCGACACATAGTCCACTGCCAAAAGGATGTACTCATAACCATGAGACATAGGAAATGGACCCATAAAATCGATGCCCTAACAATCAAATACCTCCAGCACAAGAATAGGCCTGAGGGGCATCTCATGACGTGCAGACAACTTGCCAAGCTTTTGGCAACGGTCACATGACCTACAAAACAAGTGAACACCCTTAAACATATCAGGCCACCAGAACCCGCACTGTAGAATCTTGGCGGTGGTCTTCTTCGCAGAGAAGTGACCCCCACACGCCTCACTATGGCAGAACTCGATAACTTCCCCCTGGTCAGACTCGGGGACACACCTACGCACAATCTGGTCTGCGCAGTACTTAAACAAGTACGGGTCATCAAAAATGTACTGCTGGACACTCCTTAAAAATCGCTGCTTCTCCTGGGTAGACCAATGAGAAGGAATCTGTCCAGTCACCAAATAATTGGCGATATCAGCGTACCATGGGCACTCATTAGCAGCGAATAACTGCTCATCTGGGAACGAGTCTCTAATGGGAAGATCAGGGGTGGGGTCCTCAAACTCTAGACGAGATAGATGGTCCGCCACTACGTTCTCGACTCCTTTCTTATCCTTAATGACAAGGTGGAATTCTTGCAGAAGCAGAATCCACCAAATTAGGCGAGCTTTCGCATCCTGTTTGGTCATTAAATACTTCAGGGCCGCATGATCGATAAATACCGTAATCTGTGAGCCCACCAGATAGGACCGAAACTTATCTAAAGCAAACACTACAGCTAGCAACTCTTTCTCAGTGGTCGTGTAATTCATTTGTGCCTCATTGAGTGTCTTGCTCGCGTAGTAAATCACACACGGGTCTTTCCCTCTCCTCTGATCTAAAACAGCTCCGACTGCATAGTTAGAAGCATCACACATCAACTCGAAGGGAAGACTCCAATCAGGGGATTGCACAATCGGCGGAGTCGTGAGACTCCGCTTCAACTTTATGAATGCCCCCTCACATGCCTCAGACCACACAAATGGTGCATCCTTTGCCAACAATTGACACAATGGACGGGAGATAGCACTAAAATCCTTGATGAACCGCCGATAGAAACCAGTGTGTCCAAGAAATGAACGCACATCTTTGACAGACTTAGGGGTAGGAAGATTACGGATCAAGTCTATCTTAGCTTTGTCCACCTCAATACCCTTGGAGGACACGATGTGCCCTAACACAATCCCTTGGGTCACCATGAAGTGGCACTTCTCCCAATTCAGCACTAAATGCTTCTCCTCGCACCTCTGTAAGACCATACCTAAATTCTCAAGGCATCCATCGAATGAGTCCTCGAAGTCCCCAAAAACCAAGAAATCATCCATAAACACCTCTACAATTCTCTCAGCCATATCACTAAAAATCCCCATTATGCACCTGGAAAAGATACCAGGTGCATTGCACAACCCAAAGGGCATGCGACGGTATGCATAAGTACCACAAGGACAGGTGAATGTGGTCTTTTCCTGGTCCTCTAATGCGACCTCTATCTGATTGTACCCTGAGTACCCATCTAGAAAACAATAAAAAGCTCGACCAGCCACCCTCTCAAGAATTTGATCAATGAAAGGGAGAGGGAAGTGGTCTTTCCGGGTGCTCGCATTGAGCTTCCGATAATCGATGCAAACTCTCCAACCTGTAGGAATCCTAGTCGGCACTAACTCACCTTCCTCATTGGTCACCACTGTGACTCCAGCCTTCTTAGGCACAACCTGTACTGGACTGACCCACTCACTATGGGCAATCGGGTATGTAATACCCGCATCTAAAAGCTTAAGTACCTCAGCCCTAACTACCTCTTTCATGTTTGGGTTGAGGCGCCTCTGAGGCTGTCTAGACGGCTTAACACTATCCTCAAGAATAATTCGGTGTGTACACACCGTGGGGCTTATGCCATGCAAATCAGCTATGGTCCAACCTAGTGCGCCTATGTGCTCTCTCAGTAAATCAAGCAATTTCCTCTCTTGATCTTCCTCGAGGGTTGAGGAGATCACTATCGGGTAAGTGTCATTGCCTTTCAGAAAAGCGTACTTAAGCGTGTCCGGGAGAGGTTTCAACTCTAATTTGGGTGGCTGGACTAAGGACAGAAGAACCTTGGGCGGAGGGTTGCCCAAGGGCTCAAACATTAGGTCATGAGTGACCCCACATAAATCCTCGCACTCCTCCTCCACCTCTAACATATCATGGAAAGTGCCTACCTCTGCTGACTCTAAAAATGATACCTCTTCAGTGGTAAGTGCCACCTCTAGAGGGTCCTTATACAGGACGGTGTCAATATGCTCCTGAATAAGTGTGTCAATCAAGCATAACTCCTCTGTCTCCTCATCATCCTTGCCTAAGGTGCTAACACTGTAAACATCCACCTCCATTCTCTCCTCGCCAACAGATAACTGGACCTTGCCAGTTTTGCAATTCATGACGGCATTGGAGGTGGCCAAGAAAGGACGGCCTAGAATGATAGGAGTCTTCTCTAAAACCTCGGGACCTGGGCTAATATCTAAGACAATAAAATCTGCAGGAAATTAGAACTCGCCCACCCGGATTAAAACATCTTCCACCACCCCTTTCGGAACTCTAACACTCTGGTCTGCCAACTGGAGTGTGACAGGAGTCTCTCTAAGATTCCTAAGGCCCAATCTCAAAAATGCTGAATAAGGGAGTAAATTGACACTCGCTCCCAAATCCAACAATGCCTTATCAAAAGTCTGACCTGCAATCGCTATGGGCATGGTGGGGCAACCTGAATCCTTGCACTTGGCAGGAATCTCAGTCTGAAGGATGGAGCTCACTTGCTCTGTTAGAATCACGTTGTTCTGATTCTTGCGCTTAGTCGTGCAAAGGTCCTTCAGCACCTTCGCACACTGGGGGAATGACTCTATTGCCTCCATCAAGGTAATAGGGAATTGCACCCTCTTAAACAACTCTAGCATCTTATGGTTCATGCTCTGCTTAGGCTTCACCGCCAGCCTTTGGGGAAATGGAGCTAACGGTCTTGCTGGCTGTGTTTGAGTCGTGGGGGCCGCGTTAGCAGGCACCACCACCTCAGGTGACCTCTCAATACTCTCAGGATTTGCTCTCGGTGCATCAACTGGTTCCGAGGTTGGAACTGGTTTTTGCTTGGCTGGAATGGACTTGTCGATCTCCTTCCCATTTCTGAGAATGGTGACCGACTTGGCTTCCTCCTGAGTCTGACTCTGGTTATGAACATTCGCACCCGAAGAATTTCCCAAGTAATGGGCTCCCGCGGTACTACCCTGGGCTGGAAACTTGCCCTTCACCTGCTGCATTTGACTAATGATAGCGGTGAGTTGGGACATCTGTGTAGTGAGGGCTCCTATCTGCTGCCTTGTCTCAGTCTGGAATGTCATCTGAGACTGCATCATGGAATTGACATTCTCTTCTAATTTATGGTCACGGCCTACCATTTGCGAATAACCTGGGGGAGGACCACGAGTGGATGAACCTGCCCCCCTACCATGCTGTTGCTGGTAGTGGTAAGGAATGACTTGGCCCTGCGGAGGCCTGAAAGATTGGGACTGAGGAAATTGCTGTGGCGGAGGCAGCGCAAGGGGTTGAGCTTGGCCTCCACCTGCAGGTCTGGTATCGGACCACCCAAAGTTAGGGTGATCCCTCCATCCTGGATTGTAAGTATTAGAATATGGATCCCAAGTCCTGACTGCATTTACCTCCTCCTGGTTAAACTGACTTGCCCCTTTTGCTGCTAGAAACCCAGGGCAAGCGGTTGCGATGTGCCCTTTGCATTCACACCAAACACAGACTTCCTCCACACTAACCTCATGAATTGGTCGAGTCTGTCTCACTTCTAAGTCTTCTAACCTCTGAGCCATTTTCTCAACTTGAGCCTGAAGTCGCTGGTCACGAATGGTGACGGGGACAATAGTGGACCCAGAAGGTCCGGCTCGGTCATAATCAGATGGTTCTAAGGCTCTTTGCCTATCAGCTAAGTCATCTAAGAAATCCCACCCTTGGTCAGCTGTTTTGGACAAGAAATCGTCCCCTTTGTAAGAATACTCTACGTGCTGGATGGTCTCAGCATTGAGACCCAGGTGGAAAAACTCGACTAGTTGAATCCTCTCGAAGCCATGGTGAGGCAATCTGAGGATTAACTCTTTAAAACGCTCCCAAGCCTTAAGAAATGACTCACCTCTCTCCTGTCTAAACCCTTGGATCTGACGCCTAAAACTCACAGACTTAGCCTCAGAGAAATACTTCCTATAGAAAGCATCGCGCACTTGCGCCCAGGTGGTAAGAGACTGAGGCTTCTGCATCCTAAACCACAATAATGCGCCATCCTTAAGTGTTGCCTCAAACAGCTTGAGACATGCATTTTCGTATTGGGTATTGGACGCGATGTTGCGCACCAATCCCTCGAATGTCCGCACATGTTCGTATGGGTCATCGCACTCTCTCCCATGAAAAGTAGGGAGGCTGTTAAGGACACCGGGTTTAACAGTGAAAGCATTTCGTGCCTCTTGTGTCTCGCGCGGAAACACAATGGGTCCTTCGGGAGTGGACCTCTCTGGGTAAAGATGTTGCCTTAAAGATGGTTGTTGCACTACTTGCTGGTCAGCCATATCACTTGACTCTGACTCTGACTCTGACTTGTAAAGTGGATTACTGACACTGACTGACTCACTCAAAAGGTAATTCGATAAAAAGATCACTAATGGGGATAGACTCTGCCTGAGCTAGGTCTAACTCCGAACGAGACGATGAAACACTAGGAGACACAGGCTGACCCGACCCCAGTTCTCGTCGAACTAAATGGCGTGTAGGGTCATGGAAATAAAAAGGGTCCTGTTGAGGGGAACCCTTCTTACCTCTACCTATGGTGACTGACTAAAAGACAAACTAAACTACGACTCTGTACTCTTTGAACACTCGCTGTCGTCCCCGGCAACGGCGCCAAAAATGCTTGACCGACCAGGTGACTAAAAATTAAGACTAATAACGACGCGTCCCAAGCGTAGGACTCTTGACCAGTGCAGCACAATAATTCTGGAAGTACCGGAGTCGAACCACAGAGGCGACTGGAGTGTTTGACTCAAAAGTGTAGAAGTGCAGTTTGAACTGGCTCTTAGGGAGCCACCCTTTGATTTATGAGATTTATTAACTAAATTGGCTAGTTTAATGATCTAATGCAAATTAATAAAAAGAGAGCACAGCTGCGAGAATCCGGCATCCACGCTTATCCTAACCAATATTTACTCGGGCCACAAGTAATCCTTTCACTGATTTTAGAAAACGCGAAAGGCTCCCTAACAAATGCGCACCACCTGTCACCAGATTCCATGCGCATTCGAATTCCGGTAATGCCTGGGTTTGTTTGTTAGAAAAGTTTCTAGTTTCTAAAATTGCTCGAAAATTGAATTAGTTCGGCCCCGAGGTGAAATATCGATTAGAATAAACGAGGGCGCCTTAACCCCGCAGCCGCACTCAAGGCGACTACTCACTCATGCTTATATTGATTGCAGAAAACAAATTAAACCTAGATCTACGCATGCTTGGAGAATAAAATATGAAAACAATAGAAATAACAATACCGTAATTGCAAAAGAAAATCTGAACTTGTTTATTAACTCGCAACACCAAACTGGAAGATGAAATTCTGAAAATCCGGAACAATGAAGAACAAAAGAACTGCAGCCGAAAAACTTCAAAGCATATATTCTAGGTAAAATTCGTGGAACCCTAATCCAGATAAAAACAAAGGTATATATACTAATCTAAGTAATCCTCCTGAAAATCTAACGAAATTCGGAAATTATTCCTCGCGGACGACCGAAACGACAGCGTTTGATAAACCATGTAACCACCTTGGTAGCGCTACAGGTATTCCTGGGTAGCGCTACCGCTTAGCTAGCGTGCGACGTTGACCGGTTGACCTCTCTTTGACCGATGACCCCCAGAATCTAACGCGCCGGTAGCGCTACATATCTTAAGGTGTAGCGCTCAAGAATCCTCTGTTCATTTTTGGGACCTTTTTGTGCCCACTTTGAGCGCTCCAACAAATTGGGGTAGCGCTCCCGACGGTTTTCGACCACTTTCATGCAAAATCCGTCCGCTTCCAACTCTGATCGACGTGCATGCTCTTCCAATATCACAAAAATTGCTCTCAAATCCCTGATTTTCCTGCAAAATACACTTAACACCCACAAACCGCCTCGTGCACATATTAGACGGAAAATAAAGCTTAAAACACACGTCCAACGTGCTCAATCACCCTACTTAGGCGCCTGATAAGCAAGCTTACCACGCGCCTATCACGTGCCTTTATAAAAATTTTCACCAAGTGATGACATTGGTTTGAAACATCTCATTTCCCAACATTCCATTAAAGATCCATTTTCTCCAAGTTCATTTCACCATTTCACACATTTCGATAAAATGTGCTACGCACACACCCACACATGCTTTCTAAAAACCACCAAACGTTCATGTGAGATAAGATGACATATTTACTTATAAAACCATAGTTCTCGAGTCAAAACATGGTTGAAAGTGAAGCCAAAAGTTGATTTTATGAAGGAATAAGCGATCGGGGACCAAACGGACATCAAAGGGTGACCGAAAACCACCCCAAAAACAGGGGCAGTGGCTGGAACTTACAGAGGCAGCAATATATAAACAGTACAGTGCAGATTTTCACCCTTAGGGTGTGGAATTTCAACCCATTCACAAATGAGATAACTTAGGTTCAAATTAGAGATGCTAGGTAACAATTAAACATGGAGGGATGTCAATTTCACTTCCAATTTCACCAAACAACAAGCAATTTCATAGATCAAGAAATCTAAGTGGGAAAAACCTACACAATTGGGGAAAACATGAATTTCAATGAAATTGAGGCTAAGAACCAAGTGTATGCAACAAATCACAAGCATACAACTAGAGAGAGTAGAAATCGTTCTCCTACCTCAAGGTTTTGCTTGAAAATGGTGGAAAAATGAAGCCCTAGGTGGAGAAAACTCCAAATCGCAAAATTGGAGCTCTCGGTGTGAATACACGGCAACCCAAGCTCCGTAGAGTGCGTAGAATGCGAAAATGGCCTTGGTTCTTGAAGTGGTTGAGTGAGGAGGGAGTAATTTGAGCTTAGAGGTGTAACAATGGAGGAAAGAGAGGAAAGAGGGGGTCGGTCGGGTGGAGAGGGAGGAGAGGGTGTTACATTACACTTACATCCTTCTAATTACACTACACACTCAAATGTGACTTGTGTATATAATATGTGACCACAATACTTATTTTCGTAAACCAAACTTAAGTAAAGACTATAATTTTAAGTTTTCTTTACTTCAATTTATTTATGAAAATAAGGAAGTACCCCCCATTTGGAAACAATGACATTTCCAAAATTTTAAAATTTTAATCACATCAAAATCTCATCCCCTCACTTTTAGTACAAAACCGAAAAACGGCACATTTTTCTCCAAAGAAAATGGGTGAAAGATGACTTTGCTTTACTAAAAAATAACTTCCGATTATACCGTTGTGATTAGAAAAATCCAAGGACCAATTACCGGGACTTTTTATCGGCTAAATTGAAACTTCTCCAAAAAGTGATTTTTTTTTTTCATTCGGGTTCTTACCATTCCTTTCTTAGACAGCGCGAGGCTCATCTTTTTTGACAGACCCTCAAGGGTGTTAGCCTTGGGTTATCTAAACAGTCCAAGTATAGTCAAAACATTTTGAAGTCGCTTTAAGAAACAGTTTAGTCGGTTACTTTCCAAAAATTAGTCGGGCATTATAACGGCTTAAATTTGAAAAGTCGTTTTTCATTCGGGCATTATAACTGCATAATTTGGTTTTCCAAAAGTTCATCGGGCATTATAATGGTGCATTTAGATAAGTCAATCTCAAATCATGCATAGTAACGACTAAGTGTGTTTTTCAAAGTCTAATATTTCATTAAATCGCTAATCATCCAACATAATCTCGTCTAAACATAATTAAACACATTTAAGCATAATAACGACATATTTAAAAATGAACTAGAAAATACTAATCTAGGGTTAAGATAAAGTATCTACCTTAATTCCGATGATTAGTCGGAAGCCAATAAGCTAGTTGGATTCCAGCGGAGTAACGGCTGTTCGAACGCTTTCTGGCTAACTTTTTCTAGCTTTCTAAGATTTAGGGGTGGTCGAGGGTGGTGGAGTGTGGTGGTTGAGGATGAGTTTCATGAAGAACACTTCGAATTTCTCAAGAACACATGAAGAACTACAAAGGTGGTGGAGAAGGTTTTTGGTGTGAGATTTTTCAAATGAGGCAAATTTTATTTATAGGCAAGCAAATGAAGCACTCTCCCTCCCCCTTTAGGCCGCCCCCCTCCCTCTAGGGCAATTTTCCTATTGGAGGGACAAGAATTTTAGCTAGGGTTTATCTTGTCCCCCTAGGTTTTAATGCTAGTTTAGGATAAGGTCAACTTGCTAGGTTCGTTAGAAATGACTAAAAGCGTCTAGGTTCGTTGGGTTGGGGCGTAGATGGGTAGTTTTGAGTACTAGTTATACACACAAAACTAGTCACGGGGTGTTATAACTATACATACTTATATATGTGTAAGAGGGGAAAAACTCACGAAGTTATTTCCCTGCTCTTATGAGATCAAGTCCTCTTCAAATGGAGCGACCTCGATCCTACAGCACGAGCAAACTGTCAGAGCACCCCTGCCTCTAGGCGGTAAGGGCCCTCCGATGCTTAAGTTAGTACTGACGAACTGGAGGACAAGTGAAACAAGTGTGTAGATATGAGAATGGGTTCAAGCATACCTCTTGTGTTTAGGAGTCATTTGCTTATATAAGCGATTGATTTGCACTTACATTCTCTGTGGAATTCTTCTTTGTATGGAATCCTTCCAAGCTTGGGATTCTTCCTTATTGGGCAGCGTAGCCTGCATGATTCTGTTTCCTTATACGATAAGGATTCTTGCCAATGTGGCTGTATATTACTCGTTCGGAGCTTTACCCTACATGGGAGTTCGCTCCTTGTTTGGTATGTTGGCTTGCTTTCCGTTTCTGAGTTAGATTGTGCTTATCCTCGCAAGTTCAACTGATTCTGGGAATATCTTTGAATATTCCCTTCTTTCTTTATCTTCGCAAGGAAAGTCTGTTGCTAGGGTTTATCCCGCATTGGGCCGTTCTATCTGCGTTATCCGACGAGCAGGTAGGCTTGAGTTGGTATTGGGCTACGGGCTTTGTGGTCGTCTGCTTTCCATTCCGTGCGGCTTATCACGTGTATGGGCACGTGGTACCTTTGACGAGCTTCTTCGCATAATTTCTAGGGTTTTAGGAAAACACCCCACACAATATGTATAGCACTTAGTAAATGTAAACCTATGGGTCAACTTTAAATAACCTAATGTGGCAAGTACTGTAGGATAAGATGTGTCTCACATTACTTGGGAAATAAGTTTCTCTCTGTTGGAACGAAAAATACTCCGTAAGGTTGGTTTTGTGCGAATCTCGAATACAAACTAGTGTACCACGAAAAATAATTAAAGGATTACTATTATTAAGGAAATAAACAAGTATGTCAGGAAATTCCTAGATAGCCTTAAGAGAATCCAAAAATATAATGCTAAGAAATTTGGAAGAAAAACGGCGCCGGAATGCGCGCGAACCAGCCTGCGGATACATGCCCGAAAAATTATACAGTGAGGGAAGCAATTTCTCTCCCCTTTCCTCCCCCAAACCGACCTCTCTCTCTCTCTCTCTCTCTCTCACTCTCATTAATTCACAAAAATCCAAATTAGGGTTAGTAACAATAAAGTCAAAGTTGGCCACATGGTTATTTAGGCTTTCCGAAATTAGAAATAGGTCCAATTTAGGCAATAAATAGGGTGGTGCTAGCTAATAAGAGACAAAATAGGAGTTGGAGAATTTGTAGGGCTTTCCGGACGCGAATCAGTGTAGTGCTCGATGTGCACGCGTTGATTTACGGCGCATAAAATTAATAAAACAAAATAAACGAATTTTTAATTGAATTATTTAAACTAATAAAATAATTTATAAAAATTTAAGGACGAAAATTAATTACTCGAAATAAATAAATCGAAATTTTTATTTACAAAATTTCGGGTTTTCACAACCTATCCCCCTTAACAAATTTCGTCCTCGAAATTCGAATTACTCAAAAGATGGAAATAGTTGCGGATAGTTGGCTCTCATGGCTTCTTCTCGTTCCCAAGTTGTTTCCTTCATTCCTTGATGCTTCTACAATACTCGCACCAGCCGGATGGTTTCGTTGCGGATGTGCTTCTCCATGTTGTCCTAAATCTCAACCGGTTCCTCCTCGAAAGTTGCGTCCTCATCTATATCGAGATCTTCCCATTTCAACACGTGTGTTGGCAGGGCGAGATACTTCCTTAACATAATGACGTGAAAAACATTATGCACCCAGTCGATCTGCGGCAGCAGTGCTAATCGGTATGCTATTTGTCCGATTTTCTCTAAAATCTCAAATGGGTCGATATATCGCCGAGAAAGCTTCCTTTTCTTCCCGAATCTAATTACTTCTCTCATGGGCCGAATTTTCAGAAACACGTGATCTCCCTTATTGAATGACAATGGTTTGTTTCTTCGATCCGCATAACTTTTTTGTCGGCTCTGCGCATTAAGCAGTCTCTGTTGGATCATCTTGATCTTCAACGTCGTGTCTCTAACCATTTCAGATCCTAGTAATCCTATCTCTTTGGCGTCAGTTCAACAAACCGGTGATCGACAAGGGCGTCCATACAGAGCTTTGTAAGGTGCCATCTCTATGCTAGCCTGATAACTGTTGTTGTAGGCGAATTCTACTAACGGTAGATGTCGTTCCCAATTTCCCGAAAAATCTAAGGCACAAGCCCTAAGCATGTCCTCTAGCATCTGAATTGTTCTTTTTGTCTGTCCATCAGTCTATGGATGAAAAGCAATACTGAGACAAATGTCAGTCCCTAGTGCCCTTTGCAGTCCTTTTCAGAACTGTGAGACAACTCTAGGATCTCTATCTGACACAATCGATATTGGTACTCCATGTAGTTGTACGATCTCCTATAGGTAGAGCATTCTCAATGCTTCCATGTTTTTCGTCATTTTCACTGGCAAAAAGTGTGCCGACGTAGGCATAGTTTTCCAAAAGATTTTAGCAACTCAATTGCTAAAATCATGGTGATTTTAGCAAATGAATCAACAGGTGCTAAAATCATGGTATTTTAAATAAAAAATTAAGTGTTTTCGAGAATTTTTTTTGAATTTTTTACACCGAATTAAAGTACACGAGGAGTACTTTAATTTGGTGTGAAAAAAATAGAAAAAAAATGATACACGGAACCACTTCATTTTATGATTTCAAAACCATGATTTTAGCACCTACTGAACTCATTTGCTAAAATCTTTTGGAAAACTATGCCTTAGTGAGACGGTCAACAATTACCCACACGACAGTGTTTGATTTCAGCGATCTCGGAAGTCCAGTCACGAAATCCATCGAAATATGCTCCCATTTCCACTGTGGAATTGGTAGCAGCTGTAATTCTCCTCCAATGTCTCTGGTGTTCAGCCTTAACTTGTTGACAGACTAGACATGTTTACACAAATTCTGCCACGTCCTTCTTTATTCTTTCCCACCAATATTTCCGTCGTAAATCGTGATACATCTTCGTACCACCAAGATGAACAACGAAATTCGAGTGATGAAATTTTCGAAGCACAGCTTCTCGAAGATGTCCCAGGTTAGGTACAAATACCGAGCCTCGAAATCTCAAATTGTTATCTGTAGCATGCAGTGTCCAACCAGGCAATTCCTTTCCTGAACTGAGCTGTGATCTTATGAATTCACAGTCATGCTCGAAAGTCTATGCCAGAAGGATCTCTTTGTGAAATGCTGGTTCTGCCACTAGTGCAAACAATCGCACTTGATCTGCATTAGATGACGGTTGAAGGTTAAATTCGTTCAGAGTATCTATCATCTCCCATTCCTTCATAGCCACCTTAGCTTTCTGTGCCCTGTCCTTTCGACTCAGAGCATCAGCGACAACATTCGTCTTGCCAGGATGATATGACAGGGTAAACTTGTAGTCGTCTAAGTACTCCATCCACCTTCTTTGTCTCATATTCAACTCCTTCTGAGTGAATAGATACTTAAGACTCTTGTGGTCTGAGAAAACTTCGAATTGCTCGCCATAGAGATAATATCTCCAGGATTTGAGAGCAAAAACTACTTCTGCTAACTCCAGATCGTGAGTAGGGTAGTTCTTCTCATGCGGTCTGAGCTGTCTCGATTTATATGCCACAACTTTACTGTTCTGCATCAACACGCATCCTAGTCCTTCCTTCGAAGTGTCACAGTACACTTGTGATAACCAATATCCCTTTCAGGAATAATCAGTATCGGTGCACTGGTCAATCTCTTTTTCAGCTCCTAAAAGACTTTCTCACACTTGTCACTCCATTCGTACTTAACGCCCTTCTGCGTCAATCTAGTCATTGGGTTGGCGAGAGTAGCGAATTTCGGAATGAATCTTCGATAATATCCTGCTAATCCCAGAAAACTGTGAATCTCGAATGAAGCTTCTACCTTGCTGTCGTCAACTGCATTACTATCCTTAGACACTACGTGTCCCAAGAATTTAACCTGCTCTAGCCAGAACTCACATTTACTAGCCTTGGCATAAAGCTAGTTGTCTCTTAGTACTTGTCGTGAAGTCCGAAGGTGTCCTTCATGCTCTACTAGGTTGGCTGAGTATATTAGGATGTCGTCAATGAACACCACCAAAAATTTATCTAGACAGGGTTGGAATATCTTGTTCATGAATATTGCCGGAGCATTTGTTAGTCCAAACGGCATGACCACGAACTCGTAGTATCCGTATCTTGTCTTGAACGCGGTCTTCAAAATGTCCTTGTATCATATCCTCAACTGGTGATACCCTGATCTTAGATCAATTTTTGAGAAACAAGTTGCTCCTCTCAACTGATCAAACAGGTCATCGATTCTAGGCAGTGGATAACGATTCTTGATCGTGACTTGGTTCAACTACCTATAGTCAATGCACAGTCGTAGGGTTCTATGGACGGTCGACCTCCACGCCGGTTTTTGTTTGTTTGTTTGAAAATAGAGTCGCCACCCGGGTTTTTGGAAAATGGTTTAGGACCCGAGAAACCGTTTTGAAAAATGATTCAGAAAATGATTTATAAAACAATTTGAAAACCATAGATTTGTTTTGGATTCGGGAGCCAGGTTACGAACGGGGAAGGATTTTAATGCACCCTGCTCGCCCGATTAAAATCGGTCTTTGCTAAACATTTGTGGGATTTTTAGAAAATATTTTAATGCCGAACTTTAACCAAATAAACAATTTATCAAACAAAACAGACGATAATAATGAGAACAAGTAATCATGCAAGTTATAACAATAAGCAAACAATCAATCAAAGATTCAAACTGTTCGTGCAAGGCACTGATCGAAATTTCAAATTTTACAAGAAGTGTGCCGTGCGGCACACTAGGTGTACCGTGCGGTACAGAAAGCGTGCCGTGCGGCATTGTTCATCAATCCAACGGTCAAATTTTCAAAAGAGTGCCGTACAGCACTCCAAGTGTACCGTGCGGTACAGGAGGAGTGCCGTGCGGCACTGTTTCCTTCACAAACAGTTCAAAAACTTTGGTTTTTCGAGATGATTCAATGGAAACTCATACAAGGCATAAAACTTGGTTAAAAACAGATTATTTTGGATAGGAAAACAATATGCTTAAATAAAGAATGTTCCTCCTCACTAAATTACCCCGTACGAGGCGATATTTTCTCCGTACGACGCAACCGGGAGGTTTCAAATTGAATTGGTTTTTGCTATAACATGGGTATACCAAATATGGAGATGATATAGAAGATCATCCCACACTTGGCACCCCTTCCCTCAGGGTGCCAAAGTTGTGAATTTTGGCGAAACGGGATCGTACCTCGGCTTGCAACTCTCGGATTAATACTCTTTTTGAAAACTTTTGAACTTGGGTTGGACTTCCTTTAGCTTCTAACCCCCCTCTGATGCAGCAACAAGGATGATTGATGACTAGAATTTGAATAAATTTGGAATGGCAACCTCACGGGTTTGAACCAAAAACAGAGGAATTTGGTTTTTGATTGGGTTTGTTTTGGAAGAGGGAATTAGATTGATTCTCTGGAGGTTACAAATAAGCAAATGAGGATGGTTTGTGGTAGATATGATATGTTGGCAAGGCTTATGAGTAGAGCTCCATAATTTTTCTTCACAATTTTTCGGTCCTCTTTTCCGTTGGAATTGATCGGCTTATATAGGGGATGAGTGAACTTGATCTCCAAGTTTACTTGGTGTTTACACAAGATGATGATGCCTCTAGATTAGCCCTTTATTCTTACACGAAACCATGATGAGCAGAAGAAGCGTTTCGTCAACATTTTGAGCTGATGGAACTTTGCAAAAGTTGTTTGACAAATGACAGTGCCGTGCGGCACACTTCCACACAAACAGTGTTAAATAAAGCTTGAACGCAGGTACTAAATAGTAGTAGGGTAGAGTCTGACGTATGGTTCTGGAGAAGGTACCAGTAGTGATGGCTGTGCGGCAGTCGAGGTGGTAGCGTGCCAAGACGACAGAAAAGATGGCTCATCGACATAGTCATAAGCTGAGAGAAAGTAAGTCCTTGCGTGTAGTGGTGCTAAGTGAAAATGTGAGAATGATGCTAAAGGAAGTACAACAAGGTTTACTAGATACTTGCTTTATTGATAACAACTGACAGACTTGTAGGTCTGCTTACAACCGAGGTTTACATATAATACAACAAAAAGTTAACCTCTCATACTAGAAGTGAAAACAACAATTTATTTAAAAACCTAACTACGGTTAGGTTCTAATCTTCTCAGTCAGTTGGTCAACTTCCTTCAGAGCATTCAAGGGAAATACACTCTCGGCATGCTTTCTTTTCTGGCCTAGTATTCTATTGCATTGGTTGCTTCCCTAAGCTCGGATTGGCATAGTCAATCAGCTGATACTGCTGATTCCCATCTCCCGTCTGTCCATCTCTTCTCGGGTGGGTGCAGTCACGTTTGATGTGTCCAAAATCAAAGCAGTTATAGCATCGAATTGTCGCCCTATCATAACTTACTCCCTGCAGCTGTCCCTGTTTATCGTCATTTCTCCTCAAATTCTGACTTTCTTATGGGTTAGGGTTTCCTTTAGGAGAATAAGGTCCATGATTGTTGTTGTTCTGCACAGTCCTGATAGGTCCTCCTGAACCATTTCCTTGGCGTCTCGCCCTGCTGTCAATCTCTTCCCTCCTCGGGTGGGGGTAGTCACGATTGAAATGTCCAATATTTGAGCAATTATAGCATCGGGCTGTTGTGCTACCTCGTCCAGACTTTTTGGATGATCCTTGCTTGGAATCAATCTTCCTCCAGTGCTGGTTGTTTGGTGGGGGTCGGTTCACGTTGAGCGCGGCAATGAAGGCTTGCACGAGTTGTGCGAAGCCAGGGTTACCGTTAGTTCTATTAGACGAGTTCTTACCATTGTCATGTGTAATTGCCATCCTAGAGTTGGAAGTTTGTGGGGAATTCAGTCTAGTATACCCCTTTTTTTAAAAAAAGCACAACATTAAGGCTAAAATACTAAATTCGGAAGGAATCTACTGCTGCTAGTCGTTATCTATGAGCACATATTTATACTGAATATGTCACGTGAGCAGGACACATGTCACAAATAGTCATATCCTAAGTTTCTCATGTTTCGCTTTCCTAAGCTCGATAATCGGCTCATATATGTCTATAACTGCACTGTTAGTAAATAGGATAGTTTTAGAGTAGCAAAAGTACAAGGTATAGCACGTGCCTATACCACTTGTAACTGGAGTGGGTAAAATCTGATTACCCTACCACTAGGCATAGCACGTGCCTATAGCAGTCACCACGAGAGGGTGAATGGCTCGGCACCACTTAGGGAGTCCATGAGCCCTGTGCCGAGCTGTACTGACCATGAATAAGGTCAGAAAAATTAAGTAAGTTAATACATCAGGATGCCCTAGCTCGGTGTAGACACCCCAATTTTAATCCAAGTGTTCCTTCATCATCGTCTCTCATCCAAGACTCGAATGACATAGGTCATGTCACCATCGGGTCGCCTCTTGATCGAGGCACCCCTGTCTGTTGCTCGAAAATCTGGCTAAGTATGGAAAATTAACTTTTTTGAGAAGTTTTGATTTGGCCAATAAAAAGTCCCGGTATTTGTTCCTTGGATTTTTCTAAGCACAATGATATAATCAAAAGTTATTTTTGAGTAAGGCAAAGTCATCTTTCGCCCATTTTTTTCGGAGAAAAATATGCCCGTTTTCGGTTTTGTACTAAAAGTGGGGGGATGAGATTTTGATTGGATTGGGATATCAAAATTCTGGCAATGCCATTGTTTTTGAAAGGGGGGTACTTCCTTATTTTCATAAATAAATTAAAGTAAAGAAAACTCAAAATTATAATCTTTACTTAAGCCCTGTGCATCCCCAATGATGAAAGAAATGGTCAGTGGTACCTTGGAACAGCTACTGTGAACTTCAGAATTCTGGACAGAAATATCCCTAGCCGTACGGTTCACCACTAAAGCCGTACGGTTCATCAGACAAGCTGTACGGTTCACATTTCTATGATCAAGCCGTATGGTTCACTTACATCGTGCGGCTAACTCTTTAAGCCGTACGGTTAACCTCAAGAAATATTCGTTTTGCCAGCAGAAGCATCTCATCATCAAATGGCAGGAATTCGTACTCATTAATATTCCTTCTCTGGCTATATAAACGCTCCCCCTCTCCCATTTTCAAGAACACAGTAGCACCTCCCCACTCCGGCGACATGCTGACAAAATCCTCCGGTCACCACTCCGTCCAAAAAAAATCTCACCTGAAACTTTTGTCTAAACCGCAACCCACTCTCTGCTTTTCTACTTCCACCTCTAGTAACCCATAAACACTCCTGAAAAGCTTCCAGAGATCGTCCAAAGATCTTTTCATCTCAAGTTCCCGTCCGAACCCGAAGTTTCGGTCTCAAATTCGATCGTTTCAAGGTACGAAATTCTGTTTCGATACCAAAGTCCTTCAACTTTGGTTCTTTGAGGGCAGAAACCGGGTGTAATGCGACTCCCGTAGTCGTCATTATACTTGGGTAATGTTTTTCATTCAATAAAACTCTCCCCATGGGTTTGTACCTGGCGATACCTTCCGTAATCGCACGATACGAATCTACCCGGGGATACATTTCTTCCTAAAAATTGGAGAGGGTAAAATCCAATTACATAGGAAAATACCTAAGTACGTACGAACCACGTGCTTAGCCTGGACACCACGTGAGGGTGGCTCAGTTCGGGGGACCACATGGTAGTGCCCCAGGTTATGGCCAAGCAGGATAGGCCAAGTGTGCAGACAGGATAGCACCATGAGATGGTGCACGAGGTCATTGCCGAGCAAGGTATCTGGTCGGCAACATCATATACGGATAGGCAAGTATATTGTCGAGCTAACCGCCTACGAGATAAGGTGGTGGGTCGTTCTAGAAGGATCTAGAATAGCCTCTTACGTGATAAGGGGTAAATCCTAATGTAAAGAGGATTCCGATAATGACAAGGATTCCTAACGTGGAAAGAAATCCTTGTAGAATAAAGATTGTGTTTCTATATGGAACAAGTCCCGTATAGGAAAGGACTCCTAATGTGAATAGGATCTCTAGACAACAAGCATCCTGCATCTATAAATAAGAAGCAATACCCATGAAGAAAGGTACGCTGTAATTCGTGTTTACATGCTTTATGTGTTTTATGGTTTCCTCCTAGTACGTGATACTGACTTAAGCATCGGAGGGCCTTTGCCGATGAGAGGCAAAGGTGCTTTAACTGTTTGTTGTCTTGCAGTGCTAGGGTTCCGGCGAAGAGTGCATATTGTTGATCTCATAGAGGCGTGGAAATAGCATACCCAGATTTTTCCCCTCTACAATTGGCGCCGTCTGTGGGAAACGGTACAAGAAGCTTTTTCCTAGAAAAAATCACTCAACAATGGTGGCCTCAGAACATGTTCTACGCATTCCACGACGTAAGGAGGTGGAGGACGATGTAGAAAACACCCCTGTGCACACTACGAGAAAGAGTGCAAAAGTAGATAAAACTCCTGCAGTTTCGGAAGCACCACAAAAGAAACCCACTGCCAAGAAATTCGACATAAGGCGTATCCCTGAGATTCCAAAATTCTGGAAAATACGCCTGATATTTCATGATTCCCTACAGTCAAAGCAAAAACCCACCACGTGAAGGTGACAACAGAGAGAAAAAAGGCCGTCTGTATTTAATGCTATGAAGAAAGCAACGCAGGATACATATTAACGAATCATGCGATAAGTAAGGAGAAAACCCTAGAAACATGAAGGAAAGATTGTAGAGCAGTCCGAATCAGCTAGGCAATCCCGGAGAGCAGAACGAATCTGCTAGGGGATCACGGGAGAGCAGTCTGAAATAGCTCGGCCGTCATGGGAGAGCAGTCAGAATCTGCTAGGCAATCCCGGAGAGCAGCAGGAATCAACTAGGGAATCGCGGAAGAGCCGACTAAACCAGGTTTCCCTCATGAGATAGGAGGGTGCATCAAGATCAAATGATGGGAGAGTTCAAGATTATGAAACAAGTCTTGAGCAGAAGAAACATAGCTTTACATATCTTGCTTTGCGAACGAGTAATCACGGACAAGAGATCAAAATATTTGAAAGGATGTCGTCCAGCAATGGAACGCACCTGTTATGGCGAGCCCACGGGAGGACCAATTAAAATTTAGCGAAGCAACTATCTTTTACATGTCAAACAGCAATCAGAAGTTGCATATAGAAAGGGGGTCAAGGTTCTTGAGAAGAAGACCACGCGCTACAGCACCCACATCGCGACAAAAACCACAAGTTCAGCTTCAAGACCGGAGGCCACAGCTGGAATGGATAAAATAAAATAGAAAGGTCAGAACTGTCTCAAATATATCTTCTGTTTTAGTTTGTTTTGCTTGTCGCTTCTAGAGATGGATCAAAGTCCACAACTAAAAGTGTTTGGGACTACGAAAAAAGTCTAGTATCTGTTTGCTAAATATGGGCCAAAAGCTCCTTGTCTCCATATAGGGGAGCAGATATTGTTAACGAAAGTAAGAGTAAACTTGAAAATCTGGCTAAGTATGAATAAACTTAAGCCACAGTAATGAACAATGATTGGAATCCTATTTAAGTATGAAAAAACTTAAGGGCTAAGTTTGAATACACTTAGACCAATAGCAATGAATAATGCTAAAAGGCTTATAGCAATGAATAATGCTAGAAGGCTAGACAAGCGTGAACAAACTTGAGCTATTCGCTGAGTATGAGAAAACTTGGGCGTTTTGCGAAAGTACGAATAAGCTTATGTTGTAGCAATGATTAGTGCTGAGAAATTACGCATATTTTGTTTTTGAGTAAGAACTATGAATACAATCCTCCGATTTCCTTTGTGGGCCATATGAAAGGTTCCAAGAGCTTAACGATAAGAACTTGTGTGGTATGTCTTAGCATGAACTACGTGTAAAGTTTCTTGTTTTGTGCTAGTAGGAGCTATGAATAAAGTTTTGTATTTTATATGATTTTGCATTTTAGTTTTGATTTGATTAAAGGAAATTACGAGAAAAATTTCTGTTGCATGCTTGAAACACTTGATTGATTTGAATATAGAACAAAAAACGAGAAATTTTGATTCCATATTGGGGAGCCGTAAATGTATATACCCCATGCTTGAAATATTTCTAAGTATGATTAAACTTGGAAAAAGGCTAAGTACGAATATACTTAGGCTTGTAAATTTGAGTATGAGTATACTTGTGACTAAGTGCAAAGAAATTCAGAAGTATTTAAGGAGTAAATTCGGATTTACATAGATGAGTACGAATAGACTCATCCAAATAAAAGCTAACGCTTTTTTGGAGCCTGGCTGAATGAAATTAGTCAAGTGTGAGCAAACTCAAGAAAATCCCACAAATGGGAAGCTTCTCCCGAACACGAAAGGCCATGCAAAATTATAGAGATAGCTTGGATTGAAGCCCATTGCCTAAAAGAAATTGGATGGAAATCAGTGCCAATGCCACGGAATATACAGATAAGTATAGAATTACTTTTTGCAGTTTATATTTTGATTATTAGACACGAGTTGCTATAGTGGAATTATGAACTGAACTCCATAGAAAATATTGCTTATTGTTCTCATTCAGCTACGAATTGCTTTGTGGTGGAGTTATGAATAAAATTCCATCTTGTTCACAAAAAGTTATTTTTTACTATATCATTTTTTAAGCCTGGTCTAATTACGAGTGAGCCAAGTATGAAGAAACTTTGGCTTAAACAACGAATATTGCTTGAAGATTGCTTAAGCAAAGAATATTGCTTGAAGGGAGCCAAGTACGAGGAAACTTTGGCTTAAGTAACGAATATTACTTGAAAATTGCCAAGCACGAAAATACTTGGGCAATAAGCAGCGAAAATTGCTTGATATTTGCTAAGTCTGAAAAAACTTAGGAAATAAGAAACGAATATTGCTTGAACATTCCCAAGCACGAAGAAACTTCGCAAGCAATGAATATTGCTTGAACTTTCCCAAGTACGGAGAAACTTGGAGGCAAGCAACGAATATTGCTTGAACATTGCCAAGTACGAAGAAACTTGGAACAGTAAGTAATGAGTATTGCTAGAACATTGCCAAGTACGAAGCCAAGTACGAAGAAACTTGGAACAGTAAGTAATGAGTATTGCTAGAACATTGCCAAGTACGAAGAAACTTGGAACAGTAAGTAACGAATATTGCTTGAACATTGTCAAACTTACAACGAAAATTGCCAAAACGTTGCTAAGTAAAAAGAAAGTTGTGGCTTAAGCAACGAATATTGCTTGAAATACCATTGGAAAAGGTAGGACATATGCCATAATTCACCACCACGTGAGGGTAATTAGCTCGGCACCATTGTATAGGGGCTTCCTAACCCTATGCCGAGCTGAGATGACCATGAGTAGGGTCAAAGGTAATAAATCAAGTACCATTTGATGATATATTAGCTCGGCAATATGACCAAAGGGATGATCAAGCTAGTTAAGCTATTAATACAGTTAGGGTAGCACTCTGGAATACATGGTTCAACCCGTTGCAGCTCGGCACGAGTGGGATGAGCTTTGTACGAGTCATACCGAGCTACGTGGAAGCGCGGCACCGCCTTAAGAGTATAGGGCGGTGAGACATTCCAGAAGATTCTAAATCAGGTTCCTTATGTGATAAGGAGCAATCCCGAGAATTAAGGGATTGACATTGGTATTCCTAATGCGATTAGGAGTATACTGCATATAGGAAGGAGTCCTATATGGAGAGGATACCAGCTGCAGGACGAGATCCCACAGTACGTGGAAACTTGGGCAATAAGCGACGAATATTACTAGCAACTTGCTAAGTACGAAAATACTTAGGATGTCTGCTAAGTGCGAAGAAACTTAGGTGTACTATAGAGCATGAAGAAACACATGCATGGCTTAGGTGGAAAGCAATGAGCTGGTCTTTTAGCTAAGTATGATGACACTTAGAAGCTAGAAGGCAACGAATAGCGCCGAGTATGAAAACACTAGATTTTGCATCCCAAACAAAGCCATGAAAGGCGTGCCGAACAAGTTAAGTGCCATAAAGGGTCAATTATTGAATAAAATTGACCATTTTTCATAAACAACTCATGAAGGTTGCGCCGGCGAGGACTTTGCCAAACATGTGCACAATGCGAGGGTCACTCAGCACAATGCCATGAATGCGCCTTATAGTCTCAGCAATACAAGCAGTGACGCCAAACACGTACTCTATTCGGCAACACTACGTGAGAGTGCATTGAGATGTCGAACGGGGTCAGACTGAGAAAAGGGATGTTGCCAAATAGATGAGGCACCGATCAACTTAGTCCTAGACCAGGAAAGCCAGGGATGACATTGTACGACATAGCTTGCTTGATTTCTTCCAAGTTGATAGATTTCTTCTAAGTCGCCAGAGATTTTTACAGAGGCAACCAATCATATTTGGGACGAAAATCTCAGTAAAAGAAAGAGGCTCAGAATGAAGTATGGGAACTCGTAATAAGAAAGTTGAAGTCTTCTTTCGATTCAAGAGCTCCCAAGGTACATAAACCGGACAAGACCGGGCAGACGGTATGATGAAATGCCGTGATAAACATCAAAGATGCTAAACAAACTTGGGTAGGTCTAAGCACGTACGAGACACGTAGTAGGTTGGTTGCGCCACGTAATGGTGCACGGAAACATTATTGAACACGAGTGCAGGGTGTATAACGATGTATTGGAGTGGGTAAAAACTGATTACCCTTGGAATGGGCAGAACACGTGCCTTAATTACACACCACGAGCATGACTGACCATGAATGAGGTCAGGGAGGTAAAATAAATTAGTAAACCAGGATGTGCTAGCTCGGCATGAATCATAAGGGAATGCCCCTAGCATGGCCGAGCTAGGCAGGTACGAGTACAACTTAATAGCGTTCTGGAATACATAATTCAGCTCGGGAAGGTAAACTGAGCTATGCATGTGTTATGACGAGTTGCGTGGAAGCATGGCACCGCTACGCTAAGGAGTACACTACATATGAGAAGGAAGTCCATATGGAAAGCATTCTATTGCAAGAAGAGATCTTGCAACACATGATAATGCTATACCCAATAGGAAGAATCCTATTAGGAAAGGTTTCCTAATGCGAATGGGAACAAGGACTGCGAGATGCCTTAATCAATAAAGCGTCAGACCCATATAGAGAGCGAGGTTTCTAGCAAGGAAACACATGATCAGGATCATACGTGGATTTTATCCCCGTACATGTATAAAGGGAGAACACGAAAAGATCTTTGAAATGGGGTGAGAATGTCTTTAGAACCCTATAAAGAAGGGATGGCGTATGTGAAACGTCACCATAAAGGCCGTTCCAACTCTATTAAGGAAGGCAAACATCAACATTAAATGCAAGAATCATGTCTCCCCACGTGAGAAGAGAATATCCGAGAAATTGTGCCAAACCCTACGTGTGGGTATAAGTGCAAGTGTACTGTGCGGGCTTGGTAATGTGGATACCAAGGGAAAATTCATACAAGGAGCAGGCCTAGTCGAGTGAGAAGCTTTGATGAATATCACGAATACCGAAATGCATGAATTATAGCAAAGAAAAAGACCATTATTGGAAAGGTAGCAGTAAGCTTTAACCATCATTGATGAATAACAATGACGGTCAAAGCTGGGGAGCAATTGGAGAGGGTAAAATCCAATTACATAGGAAAATACCTAAGTACGTACGAACCACGTGCTTAGCCTGGACACCACGTGAGGGTGGCTCAGTTCGGGGGACCACATGGTAGTGCCCCAGGTTATGGCCAAGCAGGATAGGCCAAGTGTGCAGACAGGATAGCACCATGAGATGGTGCACGAGGTCATTGCCGAGCAAGGTATCTGGTCGGCAACATCATATACGGATAGGCAAGTATATTGTCGAGCTAACCGCCTACGAGATAAGGTGGTGGGTCGTTCTAGAAGGATCTAGAATAGCCTCTTACGTGATAAGGGGTAAATCCTAATGTAAAGAGGATTCCGATAATGACAAGGATTCCTAACGTGGAAAGAAATCCTTGTAGAATAAAGATTGTGTTTCTATATGGAACAAGTCCCGTATAGGAAAGGACTCCTAATGTGAATAGGATCTCTAGACAACAAGCATCTTGCATCTATAAATAAGAAGCAATACCCATGAAGAAAGGTACGCTGTAATTCGTGTTTACATGCTTTATGTGTTTTATGGTTTCCTCCTAGTACGTGATACTGACTTAAGCATCGGAGGGCCTTTGCCGATGAGAGGCAAAGGTGCTCTAACTGTTTGTTGTCTTGCAGTGCTAGGGTTCCGGCGAAGAGTGCATATTGTTGATCTCATAGAGGCGTGGAAATAGCATACCCAGATTTTTCCCCTCTACAAAAATAATTTCCAAATGTTTGGACAGTCCCAAGGCTTGATTTCATAAGAAAAAAACCCATTTCTAACTAAGTTTTGGTTCTGTTTGAGCAAATCAAAATTTTTCCAGAAATCAGAGCAGGTTGGCCGAGCGGCCAACCTAAACTAGCCGTACGGCTAAGTTGGTTGATCGTATGGCTATGTTAGTAAGCCGTACGGCTGAGTTGGCCAAAGTCAAAAAAAATTCCTCTGTTTTAATGTCGTGCTCTGTTTTTCTGGTATTACTCCTTTATTACAGTTACACCTCTCAACTCCCTTTTATTTACCATTAAGTCTCTTTACTTCTTTTTATAATTATCATGCTCTTTTTCTTTTCTTTTTATTATTATTTTGTTTCCGTTATGGTTTCATATTTACTTGTTTATTGTTATTAATCATCTTAATTGTTACAAGTTCTATAATAAAATATTTCTAAAAATCCCACAAAAATTTAGTAGAGACCGGGAATTCCCCGGGCGAGCGGGGTGCTTTTCAACAAAACCTTCCCCGTTCGTAACCTGGCTTCCGAATCCAAGAATCTTTTCGCAGATCAAACCTTTTCCAAAACGGCACAAGAGTCATCAATTACTTTCAACGGTTTCTCGGGTACCAAAATCGCTTTCTAAGTAAATCCCGGGTGGCGACTCATTTTCCACCAACTTTCTATTTTTAAACCAAAGAGCCGCGTGGATCCGACCGTCCACACTCGGCGTAAGATATAAGAAGGTGCCCCCAATATAGCCGAGCTAGGTAGGCTACGAGTATAGCTTAAGCAGCATTCTGGAATACGTAATTCAGCTCGGCGTGATGAGCTGAGCTATGTACGAGCTATTCCGAGCTACGTGGAAGCACGACACCGCCACGAATAAGGCGGTGAGGCATTCCAGAAAATTATACAGCAACTCCTTATAAGGTAAGGAGCAATCCCGCAAAGAAAGGGATTGAAATGGAAAGTCCTAACGTGATTAGGAGTATACCTCATATAGGAAAGAACCCTATATCGAAAAGAAGACCCCTGCTAGAAGAGATCTGGCATGATATGGGAACTCATCCATAATAGGAAAGTCCTATTAGGAGAAGGATTCCTAAAGAAAATAGGAAACAAGGGGCACGAGATGCCTAAATTGATGGACGTTCACACCTATAAATACAAGACAAAAACCATGACAAGAGGTACGCGGTGGAACCCATTTCATACGCATTGTGATTTGAGAATTTGAGTATGAGGTACTAACTTAGGCATCGGAGGGCCTTTGCCGATGAGAGGCAAAGGTGCTCTAACCCTTTTTCTGTCTTGCAGATTTCGGGTTGGGTTAAGGAAGCATGTGATCCAGGGCTACGTGGATTTTATCCCCATACAATTGGCGTCGTCTGTGGGAAACGATTACGAAAAAGCTTTGTTCTTTTCGTTAAAGATCAGCAATGGTGGTTTCAGAGCCTATCCTGTGCACCCCACGAAGGAAGGACGTGGAAGACGATGGTGGAACCACTCTTGTGTATACTACGAGAAAAAGCACGAGGGTGGACAAAACTCCTGCGATCCTAAAAGCACCACAAAAAAAACCAGCAGCAAGGAGGTTCAATATAGGGCATATCCCTGAGATTCCAAAGTTCAGGGATACACGCTTGATAAACTATGACTCTCCAAGAACAGGCGAGCGGCGAAGACGCTCGAAGTCACCACCGAGAGGTGGGGAAGCCTCCATCCGACGTGAACAGAGGAGGAGCCCACTGAGAAGGGATGATCATAGGCAGGCAAGGGGTCGCGAAGAAGAGGACAGCCTCAACAGAAAAGAACAGGAGGCAAAAGAACTGGCCCGTGAAGTCACCCAACGAGAGCGAGAGATTCAGGACCTAAAGAAGCAGCTTCAAGAAAAAGAAAAAGATCTACGCTCACGGACGAGATCCGTGCATTACGAGAAAGAAAAGAAAAGTTGTCGTCATGACAACGTCTCCACTGACCGAGCGGCCTCTCCACGAAAAAGGAGAGACAGGAGCATTTCTGTTGAAATGAGAGAAAGAAGGAAGCATGCTAGGGACAGATATGAGAGATCTGGTTCCAACGAGCACGCCCCTGAACAATATGTAAGAAGGAGGGAGACAGGCCGAGCAGAAGGAGGACCTAAAACTGCACGAGAGGTAGCTAAGGAAGCTCTAGGCCAAATCTCTAAATCGCCACTGGCCCACTGGATCCGAGCGGAGAAGACGCCGAGCAGGGTAAAGCATTCGGCCTTCATCCCTTATGAAACCAGCATGGATCCCGTGGCTCACATTGAACACTATCAACAGGCCATGTTCATGCATGAGCAAGATGATGCCTTGCTGTGCAAAATGTTCCCATCCAGCCTGGGAAAAGTGGCCCTGAGCTGGTACCATAAGCTCCCGGAAGGATCAATCCTATGTTGGGCTCAACTGGCTGAAGAGTTTACTACTCGGTTCCTAACAAGCCGAGCGGCCCCAAAGACTTTTGATGCATTAACCTCTATGAGACGGAGGGACGATGAAACTTTGCAGCAGTACTCCAAACGCTATTGGGAAACTTTCAACGAGATTGAAAACTGCAGTGGCAACATTTAAAACAAGCCTACCTATGCACAGTAAGCTACGAGAATCGCTTACCATGCATCCGGTAAAAACTGTGGCCAAACTCATGGAGAGAATTCAGGAGCACGCACGGGTAGAGGATGACATCCTGCAGGCTGGAGGAAAGATTGTGGCTGGACAACCTCAGCTTCCAGAAAAGAAAACGGTGGAGTCAAGGGTGTACAAGAAAGAATACACAACAGGATGGAAAGACTACACTCAGCAGAAGAAGGACAAAGCTGATCCAGACCCCAAATCGTACTTTAGCATCATGGCAGCTTTCAACGTCCCGATCTACAAGATGCTGTACAGGATCAAGAATGAGCCGTGGTTCAGAAGACCCCAAAAGATGACTGGGAACCCGGAAAAGAGGAGGGCTACCAATCAGCACTGCAGCTATCACAGAGATTAGGGACACATGACTGAAGACTGCGTGGAGTACAAAAAATTTCTGGATGAAAAAGTGGCGGAAGGCCATCTTAAAGAATTCCTGGCTGATAACAAGAATGATGCCGAGCTGGTAGAAGAGATGGACCATGAGAAAGGTCCAAAGGGGACAATTCATATGATACATGGATTGGTGGGCCCATATACCAACAACGAAGTAAGGCACATTCAAAGGGTGAACGGCCAGGTGAAACAGGTTATGAAGCTCGGCACGAAAAGGCCGAGAGCTGAGGGGATAATGGAGGCTCCAATCACCTTCACTGACGACGATCTAGATGGGGTATCGGTACCCCATAACGATGCATTAGTGATTACCTTACGGATAGGAGATTACGACATTGAAAAGATCTTTGTGGACCAGGGAGCCAGCACAAAAATCATGTACTACCATACCTTCAAGAAGATGGAACTCTCACCGAGCTCGTTGCAGAAGTGTTTAGTCCCATTGGTTGGCTTCAGTGCACAGACAGTATGGCCTATGGGAAAAGTCACGCTGCCTGTCAGAGCAGGATCGGTTGTTCTTAATGTAAGAGGGGAAAAACTCACGAAGTTATTTCCTTGCTCTTATGAGATCAAATCATCTTCTAATGGAGCAACTTCGATCCTGCAGCACAGACAAATCATCAGAGCACCCCTGCCTCTAGGCAGCAAGGGCCTTCCGATGGCTAAGTTAGTATTGACGAATTGGAGGATAACTGAAACGAGTGTATAAGTGCGAGAGTGGGTTTTCACATACCTTTAGTACTTAGGAGTCGTTTTCTTATATAGGTGATTAGTTTGCATTTACATTCCCTATGGAATTCTCTTCTGTATGGAATCCTTCCAAGCTTAGGATTCTCCCTTATTGGGCAGCGTAGCCTGCATGATTCTGTATCCTTATTCGATAAGGATCCTTGCCAAGCTCAACTGTTCTGGGAATATCTTCGAATATCTTCTCCTTTCCTTATCTTCGCAAGGTAAGGCTGCTACTAGGGTTTCTCATGTATCAGGCCGTCCTTCCTGCGTTATCCGACGAGCAGGTAGACTTGGTTAATTACTGAATTATGGGCCTTGTGGTCGTTGGCGTACTACTCCGTGCTTCTTTCCTCGTGCAAGTCACGTGGTAGCTCTGGACGAGCTATTCTATTCGTCTTCTGTATTTATTGGAAAATACCCCTCACAATTGCTCCCCAGCTTTTGGTCCATGCTTGTTCGCGCATGACGGACAGAAGCTATATGACGGGCAGTTATTGCTTCGTTTTGTCTTTTCGTACCATCGCTTTGCTTCGTACTGGCGTGGTTGCCACGTGTCAGCTGTTGCGCAGTATTTCCAAGTGATAAGTCTGTTCGAGCGTAACTTCCGAAACACCTTTTCATCCCCCGGGTGACTTGAATCATTGCGCCCCTTTAATTACGAATTTGACGTTTCTTGGAAAGGCGTGAGGGCTTTAAACGCCGTCGTTTTGGGTGACGTCACAAGGCTCCGTTTTGAATTTCAAGAAAGTATAAGATGGTTCCTTAACCTTCCTTCTCATTTCTTTCCATATCTGCATATTTAGAGAGAGAGAGAGAGTTGCTTTGTCGAGAACTTCATTACCCTTGTGCTTTCCAAGTTGCTCCTTTCCCAGACTCCCCTTCCGCCGGAAAACGTCTTCTCCGGCCGTCCTTGGTTGCCTATAAATTTCTTGCAACCTTTCTTCGTTCTTTCTACATGGTTGTTTTAGGGTTTTCTTGTACCTGCACCGCTTTTTCGCCATGGGTAGATTTAGGAGTCTTTGTGATGATGAGGTCCATATGGAGGCTTTCCGCCGACGCTAAGAAGTCCCTGATGACGTTAATCTAGCCCTGGCTCCTCCTGCTACTGATACCCATGACCAGACTAAGGATAGGATTCATGTTCCTCTTCTAGCCGTTGTGGAGGGTGGTGTTAGGTTTCCTCTACACCCTTTGCTAGTCGAGATTTGCAATATCTGTTGTCTGACCCCTCTCCAACTCTGTCCCAACTTCTATCGCTTGGTTATGGGAGTTCTGGCCCTAAATAGACTTTTAGGAACAAACCTGGGATGGTATGACATCCGCCGCCTTTACAGCGTTTGCCCCACCACCCACGGGACTTACTACCTCAAGATCCGTGACAAAGACCGTCGTTTAGTGACTGATCTTCCCAATTCCTGTCGTGGGGAGAATGATGACTTTTTGATTGTGACTGGAAACTTCTTGCCCAGGGATGAGGGTGGCAATGCCATGGGGCCTCCCTGCCCCCATACTTTTGGGCGTACATGTCGGTTTTCCTCTTTTTGCCCTTTGTCAATTTCTTTATTGTAGCAGCTTTCTCCCTATTGTTCATTACGTCTACTTCTTTCTATTTGTACAGCAGCGAACATCAACGAGGGTCATCTAGTGGTGCACGACGGTGTCCACCTTCTTGATATTGAGAGAGCACTTAAGTTTCCGGGCATCAGGGGGATCGATTCGGAAGGGTTTGGTAGGGCTGCGCATGTTTTGCTGAAGTACAATCTTTCCTATCGTGGTGGTGTCCGTGTAAGTGAGGCTTCTACTTCTGCCAGGAATTTGCGTAGGGGAAGAGGTCGTATTGGGGTAAGACGTTTGGAGTGGGTGAAATCTGATTACCCTACTACTAGGCATGGCACATGCCTAGTAACTTCACCACGAGAGGATGAGTAGCTCGGCAATACGTAGGGTACACGCGAGCCCTTTGCCGAGCTGATTTGGCCATGAATAAGGCTAAGATGATTGAATAAATTAAATATATACCAATAGGTGCCAGCTCGGTATAGGTCACAAGGGAATGCCCCTGATATGGCCGAGTTAGCAGAGCTATGAGTAAAGCTTAAATAGCATTCTGGGATACATAGATTCAGCTCGGCGTGAGTAGCTGGGTTATGTACGAGTTATGCCGAGCTACGTGGAAGCACGGCACCACCACGGGTAAGGCGGTGAGACATTCCAGAATATTCTGCAGCGGTTCCTTATGAGATAAGGAGCGATCCCGTGAAATAAGGGATCGAGGTGGGAAACCCTAATGTGATTAGGAGTATACCCCATATAGGGAAGAATCCTATATGGAAAGAAAGACCTCTGCCAGACGAGATCTGGTAGGATATGGGGACCCGTCCCTAATAGGAAAGTCCTATTAGAAATAGGACCTAAAGAGAATAGGAAATAAGGAGCACGAAATGCCTAAATTGATGAAACATCTACACCTATAAATACAAGGCAATAACTATGATAAAAGGTACGCTGTAAAATCTATTTTCATACGCATTGTGATTTGAGAATTCAAGTACGTGATACTAACTTAGGCATCGGAGGGCCTTTGCCGACGAGAGGCAAAGGTGCTCTAACCCTTTCTCTGTTTTGCAGATTTAAGGGTTGAGTCAAGGAAACGCACGATCCAGGGCTACGTGGTTTTTACCCCGTACAACGTTCTTTTTTTTAGAAGCTTTTTCTCTGTAATCAAGTTATCCACGCTTCTCGTACGAACAACTATCTTGGATTTGATTTGTCTTGTGAAAATATTCAGAGTGATTTGTCTGGGGAGAGTACTAGCAGTGTTCCTGTGAGAGACCAAACCCCTGTTTCAGCCATGCCGAGAGTTGTGCCCAATTTTTCTGATTTTATAACCCTTGATGATGACGAGTCCCCTGTCTAGTTTCTTGATCCTCTGGGAGCTTCTTCTTCTGTTCGTCCCCCTTCTCCTCCTCCTCCCCCTCCAGAACAGAGGGATCCTGATGTTGCTTTGGAGAAGAGGCCCAGAGAAGAGTCGGCTCCTGTTCCTAACCCCCCTCAGCAGCGTCGTCGTACTACCAGGAGCTCCTCTGCTCAGCCACATCCCCCAACTCCTGTGCCAGAGTCTGAGTCTGATTTGGCCGTGTGGAACCCTCCTTTGCGTCGTGGCACCCTGCCTGTCCTTGCCACTGACAGTTGTGATAATGCTGATGTTGCCTTGGCCGTCGGACGAGCTGTTCTGCTTCTTGGGGATGTTGAGAGAGAGGCTGGATCTAGTTATCTCAAGCTTCTGAAAAGTGGCTTTCAGCACCATATCAAGGTACGAGTTTTGTTGTTTCGTTCTTATGGTATTCTTTGTTAGGGGCTCCCTCTTTTTGACGTGTTGTTTCATTGAACGTTTGTGACGAACTGCAGTCTATGCAACTCATGTACGTCGCTTGCGACCGTGCTACCAAGGATAACAGAGCGATCACTGGTAACAACACACAGCTAAGGACTGAGAATGACGAGTTGAAGGTCAGTGCCAATCGTCTGATCAATGCCAACCACCTAATGACCACTGAGAACGAGAAGATGAAGGAAGAGCTTGCTTCGTTGAAGCGTCGTGTGGGTGAGTCGGAACGTAACTTTAGCGATGCCATGACCAGACTTGGGCTCCTGGAAGCAGAGCTGTCAAACGCTCAAAGAAGCAAGGCAAATCTGGAGGCTGAATTGGCTGTTGCTCAAGCATATTCCGACCTGGCCTACAATCAGGGAGTGAATGATACAAAGATGAAGTTCAAAGCCCAGATGCCACAGTTCGAAGACTTGTTTTTTGCCAGAGGCTGGAAGGCATGTCTGACCAAGCAGGACGTTGACAGACGAGACACAATTTGGACTGAGATTGAATATCCCAGACGTAGGGATGTTGCTCCCCAGAATGCTGCTGTGCCAAACCAGAGTGCAGTTGTTGACCCCAGCCAGGAGGAAGCTGGTGGCAACACATCCGTCCCTGACGAGCAGCAGGTTGAGGGTCCCTCCTCTGGTGCTGTTGAAGAATCAGGTAACATTTCTGTCACTGAGGTCCATGAGGCCCAGTGAAGAGGCCTTGTGCCTGTTTGATCCGTTTTAATCGTAACCCTTGACATTCCTTAACTTTCGTTTTGGCAGTTTTAACACAATTTTTGGTCACGTGCCCTGCGTGGCTATTTGGATGAGCTGACCCTATGTGGTCTTTGTTTTTTGGAACTACAGTAATTACACCCTTCGTGGTGTTAGGTGGGCTGAAGTCTGAGTTACCCGTTGACATGACTCGGAATTCTGTTTTAAGTTAATTCTGAACGTTCTGGTTGCACTTGTCTATGCAGCAGTTGTCGAGTAATTTGTGTACAGGTACGAGGGGTGCAAGTTTGAGTCTTGCATCTGACCCTTCCTTTGCTTGAACTGGTGATTTGCACCATCGAGGTGTGCGTTGTGGAACCTCAACGTTCCTGCATATAATCAAAACTATGTAGGGCAAACGTTTTGGAACCCAGATGTTCCTGTGTTAGATTATGTAAAGCACTTTGGAACCCAAATGTTCCCATTCTTAGCCAGAATAAGACAAATATTTTGGAGCCTAGATGTTCCTGCATTTAGTCAGAGTAAGACAAACATTTTGGAACCAAGATGTTCCTGTGTTAGATTATATAAAGCACTTTGGAACCCAAATGTTCCCATTCTTAGCCAGAATAAGACAAATATTTTGGAACCTAGATGTTCCTGGATTTATTCAGAGATATATCTAACTTTAAATGATTGTGGACGAGACCACAAACAGTCTTAGGCATATTCGCGCCTAATCATGGGCGAGGCCATGAAGATTTTTAAGCCATATTTGCGCCTAACCATGGACAATATTCGCTGCAAGGTCTAGGCATGTTCGCGCCTAACCATGGACAATTTTTAGGCATATTCGCGCCTAACCGTGGACGAGGCCACAGGGTGCAATATTCGCTGCAAGGTCTAGGCATGCTCGCGCCTAACTATGGACAATTTTTAGGCATATTCGCGCCTAACCGTGGGCGAGGCCACGGACGAGCTTAGGCATATTCGCGCCTATTCATGGACGAGGCCATGGACGAGCTTAGGCATATTCGCGCCTATTCATGGACGAGGCCATGGACGAGCTTAGACATATTCGCGCCTATTCATGGACGAGGCCATGGACGAGCTTAGGACAAGCCTGTATTTGCTGCATTATGATAGATTGAGCATATATCATGCCCCCAATATGGGGTTTTATTCGTTCAGTCAAAGCCCATATTTGCTCAAAGTAAAGTAATGCACAGATTTGCAAGACAATAAGTGGATGACAGTTTCTCTACTTTATTCATAAATAAAGGAAAAAAGGTTGCATTCTGCCTTTCAGGGCATTATTCCAAGAAAATTTCATAAGGAAAGAACTTATTGGAACAGATGGATCAAATAAACCAAACCCCCCCCCCCCCCCAAACCACCTGAAACCGTATGGCCCAAAACCCAGAACCGTGCGGCTTAGAAATTCAGTTGCACCGTGCGGTGTCACTATGTGCACCGTACGGTATATTCCTGACGCCGTGCGGCGCCGATGTCCCATCAACAGGATTCCCGGGTCTGCCCAGCAGCTCAGAGCGATGATGATATTCGACGAAATGATGATATTCGGTGATGATGAAAATCGTTTGCGTACAAGCCTTAGTCACCCTTCGCCTATAAATACCGTCGGTCACCCGTCGGTTTGAGAGAGGTTGTCCGTTGGTTTGAGAGGTTGAAGAGGAATCAAAAGAAAAACCGAGAGAAAAGAAAACTGTAGGAAAAAATCAAAAACCTTCCCAACCCTGCCATTACCCTCTCATACTCCATAAGAATTCCTCGGAAAGTTCAAATTCTATAAACCCAAAAGTTGCAAACCTCATTCCCATCCATTCGGTTCGCTTCAAGGTATAGTACCCGTGTTTAAAACCGCAATAATTTTCTGAGGGGAGTCCCCATCGGGCTTGAGGATGGCTCCGTAGCTATTCCTTGAGTCCAAACGGGGATGGTTAAGTAACATTCGAGCCTCCCAGGAAGGTATCACGCGACACCATCCGTTGTCGCGGGATGCCGTCTCTGAAAACGAGGTACATTCCAACTACTCAAAACTATTCTTTTTTTTTTTTGTTTATTATTTGTTTTGATCAACAAAAAGTATAGTTTTCTACCCGAAAACAAAGTTGGTTTCAATCGGACAAAATGAGAATTTTCAAAAAATGCATTGCTTAGAGGCACCGTACGGCACCTTCGTGGTACCGCGCGGTATACATGTTGACACTGCACGGTGTTACTAGCAGATGCTCTGTTTCCCTGGAATCCGATGCTCTATTTTCTGGCAAAACCAGTGGGTAAAATTACAGCTTATCCCCCTCTATTTTCCGTCTCTCGCGTGGATATCCCCTCTTAGATAATTCTCTCATGTTTATCTATTTGATTATGTGTTGTTCAATTTGTTATCATTATTCATTCCTTTAAGGCATGTTATTATTGTTTACGTGAAACAAAGTTTTCGATAAAATCTTTTCAAAGAATAATCCCACAAAAATTTAGTAAAGACCGGAACATTCCGGGCACGCGGGGTGCATTTTTCAAACAAAACCTTCCCCGTGGGTAACCTGGCTCCCGAACCCAAAGCTCTACTTTTCGCAGATCAAACCCTTTTTTCAGCGGTACCAGAGTCATTAATTTTCTAAACGGTTTCTCGGGTACCCAACATTCTTCAAGAATTAAACCCCGGGTGGCGACTCTAAATTTTTCTTCATCTTCCCGGATCGCCCTTTTTTATAACCAAAACTCCGTGGATATCAGTTTTTGCCCCCCCCCCCCCCCCCCCCGCGAAAAAAAAAACGAGCGTCCACAAAATGGCAACTCCGCTGGGAATCGATATTTTTAAATTAATCTTTATTTTGACATTTTACACTTGTAAAATGACCCTTCGAAAGCTTGACACCAAGTACGTGCTTCACGCCGTACTAGAAAGGATTGATGTCAGGGTGAAAGCCCAATCAGTCTGGACTGGAGCTTTCCCGGTTATTTGCATGAGTAGAATTTCAAGGTTTTGATTAATTTAAAAAAGCGAGTCAAACTTGAAAAATATTTGTGGGATTTTTGAAAAAAATTTTATTGTTAAACTTTTGCATTGCACGTGCATGGTTACTAGCCTCGCCGCTGCGTCTTGGTTACCCTACCCAGCTTGTTGGTGTTAGGACATCCCAGGATTCTCGGCAACCTTGGACGATGATGAGTCAGCCTGCCGTTATTACCCTTGCCACGTCAGTATTCTGTGCAAAGGGGAGGCAAATATTGGCTCTAGTCTGGGGAACCCCCTCAAACCAAAACCGGCCTCTGCATATAGATAATCCTAGAACTTTCCAACCTAAGACAGGAACCCACAGGGTAGGATTTCGTGATATATCCTGCTGCGTGATTACTGTTTTCCTATACCCTGTCGGCATGCTGCCTGTTTATTGCTTTCTGCACATACCATGCTACCTGTCTACCGCTTTTTGTATATACTGCTGTCATCTTGCATACATACACAAGTTAGGTTGACCCCAGGTTTCACTTCACTCACCTTGAGGATTGCCCCAATAATCTCTGGTTAAGCTGCAAAAAAAAAAAAAAAACAAAAAATTTTCCATTTTTTAAAATCCTTTGCAAATAGGCCCCTCTTTTCCCAAAATAAAACCAGTACTCCTCCTCTCAGAGAACAATGGCTGACCAACCAAGCAACAAGAGACTCAAGTCTACCTTCTCCACTCACTACAACGCTCCTGTCTGGATCATCAAAGAAGACGATTCCCCCAAGCTTGAAGAGAAGACGCCCGAAAGCGAAAGGCTCTACAAGTGGGTTAACCAAGTCACTGAGCCCAATCAATGGGACAGCACTGAAAGCCATCCGGGCTGGAAGTTCCATATCTCGCCAGACAATGGCCCAAATATGCTCCCAGACAAGATCACTGTTGTGCATGAAGAAAATGACGAAGACTTCTGTCCCATGCCACCAATCAAGTACTTTGATGAATGCGACAACCTAGTGTACTACTTTGCTGACCCAGTCACTGGCCATAAGTACTGGGATGAATGCAACTGTGATGGATGCTACGAGGATTACCTCCTTGACAATGAGGACATATCCCTCCATCAACTTCAAGAACAGCATGCTAAGGAAGAAGAAGCCATGGCCCGCAAGGGAAAGTAGAAGCTCGGTGAAGCCAGTCCACCATCCGTCCCGATTAGCCCAACTCCTCCCATCTCGTGAAGTCACACTCTGAACAAGTTGAAGCATGCACCATAACCAGATCTGATCAAGCCGTCAAGGGCCCCTTTAGAATAAAGCCAACATCAGTTGTCCAGTTGTTTATCAAGTCTGTTGCAGTTTGCTTATCGAGTCTGTTATTGTTTTCTGTAAGGGTTATTTACCGAGTCTGTAATAACCCGTACTTTGCTTATCGAGTCTGTTTTCCGCTTGTCGGAACCCCTTTTGCATCCCCACTGCCTGGGTGATCAATGAAAAAAAAAAAGACATCTTTCCTTTTTACCAAAAATGGGGAGCCAATTTGCAGTCTCGAACTACGTTGTGGCCTGATTCCCCTTCATAGGGATACGTAGGCAACCTCGGTCCGGCCATTGTTTTCAGCAAAAGCAGAGAAAATTGGGCCAATCTTGCATCATGCATCATTCACATAAATAGGTTGCATATACAGCATAATTTATTTTGTTCATCCCATCAGCACATAACCATTGGCAAAAACAAGAACACTCCTGCACCTGGTTGGGCTCGAACTTCCCAACAACGATTAATTCGGACTGAGTCAAGAGAGGAACAGTCAGCTAGCCTTCCAGTCATGGCCAAGAACACAGAGCAGACAGAGAAGACCGAGGTCCAGATTCTCAAGGAAGCCTTGGAAGATCAACGAGCCGCCAATGGCAAGCAAATGGCTCAGATGATGATCTTGATTCAGGATATTACTTCCCGGTTGCCTTCTGGGGAATCATCAGGTAACCACCCAGAGATAGATGCCATGATGGCCAAGGTGGCCAAACTTGAGGAATCAGTCCAAAAGCAAGAAAAGATCGTTGCTATCGGCATTGACATGGAGAAACTATGCCTATTCCTTGATGCTAAGCTGCCTGACAAGTTCAAACCTATTGACTGGGACAAGTTTGATGGAAGCGGTGATCCAAAAGCACACTTGCAAACGTACGTGGGTACCTTATCCATGTATGATGTGGAGAAAAATGCCATGGCACAGATGTTCCAGCAAACCCTGAAAGGATCTGCACTTCGTTGGTTTTTGAACTTAGACAATTCAAAGAAGAAGACCTGGGAAGACATTGGGGCAGCCTTTGTGGCTCAGTACAACTACAACATCCAGCTGGAAATGACCATTCAGGAGTTAGAATCCACGAAGATGGGGAAGAACGAATCCTTTGCCGACTTTGTTAAACGCTGGAGAGGAAAAGCATCGCAGATGATGGACAGGCCCTCAGAGAAAGAACAGATGAGGATTATCACTCGGAACTTGGAACCAGACTTTGCTAAGCATTTGGTTGTCTTTCAAACCTCAGCCGACTTCAAAACCTTTTACGAAGCTAGCCTTGCAGTCGAAGACGCAATCCGCACTGCCATATTCGATAAAGGAGAATCCGTTTCTCGGCCTAAGCGAATCTACTCTGGTAACAACAATACCCTTTTTGGGCCAAGTTCCTACAACCCATCTCCAGCCAGTTCCTCCAATCCTAAACCAGTCAAAGCCGAACCAGTTAACCAAATAGCCACCCAGTCTTCACCTATCCAGAACACCTCCCAGCCGAGAAGAGAATTCTACCAATTCCCCTTCCCTCTTACCACTGTCTACAAAAAGCTCCTTGAGAAAAATGCAAATCACAATCCAAATGTCTACTGCGCCTACCACCAAATGCCTGGCCATCATACCAAAAATTGCATGCGCCTCAAACATGTAGTCCAAGACTTGGTTGACGACGGAACCATTCCAATTCCTAAACAAAAACCTAATACCATTTCCAATCCCTTGCCTAACCACAAGCAAAACATTCAAATCAGCCAAATATCCCTCAGCTCCACTTCAAAATGCCAAAGCTCTACTCACTTCAATCCAAGCCCATACATCGTGCCAGTCACTAAACCTAAACCCTTCGTCCCAGTGCCCAATGACCTGAAAGTCTATGCCATTGAAGCTCTTGAACAAAAACCCAAACTCAAATGGGGTGACCTCGTTGAAGTAGGAGAATGGACCATGAATGATCAGGAATGGGAAGATTCCCAACAAGCATTGTTCGGTTCTTTGCTAACCTCTTGGGGCCCGAGCCAGTACATCGTCCCAGAAAACCATGACAAGCCAATTATTTACATGTCGGAAGGTCTCGGTATCAACCACGTTGAAGAAACGACAACCTATGCTGACCCTTTGGACGCAGTTTCACTCCCAACTCTGTTTCAGCACGACTCATCAGGCAACTGTCCGCTATATCAACTTCCCGAAGAAGAGAATCACCAAACCATCGAAACGGTCTTCAGTGATCATGATTGGTTCCCTCAGGCATACATTATCGGAGAATCTCTCCCACGGCCATCTGCGCCATTCCCACACTCTTCCAACGTATCAGTTCTGGTCACAAATCCCCAGGTAACCACATGGAGTGAGGATGAAGTTATCGACATCCGGGTCGGCAGCAACGAAGTATGGACAGTCAATAAGTCCATGCTAGACCAGTCTTTCTGGCAAGAGTCAGAGGTAGCAAATTTGAAGACGAAATTGGAAGCAGTTGATATCAACAGTCAGGGAATCCCAGGCGATTTGATAGACTTGTGGTCTGTAGATCAATATGAAAAACAAAAAAGGGAGGCTATCAAAGCCGGCAAGCGCAAAGTCGGTGAAGGATTCGAAGACTTTTGGGGTGAAAACCAACAACTCTTGGAGGATGCGGTCAATCGAGTAACGAGAAGCGGCCGAATCTACCAGTTGGCCGACCTTCAAAGGAACATCTCGCACCAAACTCAGCCAGAAGAATTCATGGGATGACCCTGTTCAGGAAAGTTCACCTCCGGTCGAGCCAGCAATCACTACTCAACCACCTCAAAGGAACCGGGCAACAGCGGAAGACTTGGTTCAGAAATAGCTCGAAAGAACTCCAGCATCAGTCTCAATTTGGGGTTTACTCTCTTCCTCCCGGGAACATCGTCAAAAGATGATCAAAACTCTGTCCAACATGGAGGTGCCACCCGATACTCCCCCGGAAACCATGGTGGCACTGCTCACTCCAACTCGCGCAAAGCACGTTGTTGTCTTTACTGAAAAGGATTTACCCCCAGAGGGAGCCGGTCACAACAAACCTTTGCACATCACTCTTAAATGTATGGGAAAATGGGTCCCCGTTGTTCTGCTTGACAACGGATCTGCTTTGAATGTGTGTCCTCTACGGACAGCTTATTGCTTGGGTTTCAAGAACAAAGATTTTTAGCCTTCTAACCTCGGGGTGCGCGCATATGACAACACTCGCAGGGATGTAATTGGGATAATCCAAATGGAAGTAGTGATTGAAGATTTCAAAACGGATATCGAGTTCCATGTGCTTGACATTCCGTCATCTTTTAATCTATTGCTGGGCAGACCTTGGCTCCATCGATCAGATATCATGGCAGTCCCTTCTTCTCTACATCAGAAAGTTCAACTCGGCCTGGCCACAGGGACTTTACCCATTCATGGAGATTCAGGGATTTGTCCCCATGTCCCTGACAATGCACCCCTGCTTGAAATCGCGCACGGAGAAGAAGATGTCACTCTCGGTGGTTTCTCTTTCGACACTTCGGGATCGGTTCTTACTCTCAAAATGGATGAGGACTTCTCAGTCAGCTCAACTGCCTTGGAAATGATGAGAAAGATGGAATATCTGCTCGGCTTGGGGTTGGGTCTGAACAATCAAGGGGTGGCTGAATTCCCCAAGTTCTCAACAAATAATCACCGCTTTGGTCTTGGTTATGAATCACCTGACAACAAATCTGGTTGGAAAGTACGGGCCCGCGCCAAGAAAGGACCCATCCATTTCATAAAAGCCTCGGAAGCTGCCTATCATGGGGAACCAGAACCATTCTGGGACGTGGAAACGAAGGCTAAGTTGCCAGGCTTTGAAATCTTTACAAACGACACTTGGGACAGTGACGATGAAGCTGAGAAGAGGGAAGAGCTGGTTAAGGCACTTCGAGTTGACTGGATTGAAACTCTTGACTCAGGGAATCTCCAATCGTTGTTTGGGGAAGAGAGCCTGATAGGTGTGGAAGAGGAAGGCGAGCCTGCCCGCGATGCTGTTTGATTTGAAGCCTGATTTGGAGCTTGCCGAGGAGGTAGAGTTGATGATGATGAGCCAGGATGCCCTTGGAGATGTCACTGCACTCATTATGGATGCCAGTGGAATTTATAAAAATTGCACATTTGTACCTAGAATCACTTACATTAGCACTGAATTTGAGTCAGAGTCTGAATCTAGCATTGAGTCTGAGTCTTATCCCGAGCATATATCTGTCATTCCCCCACGTCATCACTTTTCTTTTGAGTTCGAGTCCACTCTCATGTATCACTCCCCTGGGGCCCCCACATTTTCTATCAATGAAGTAGACTTTGCTTATCTTGCTGTATCCGAAATAAATTGTGTTGACCCCGACGATGAAGAGATTGAGTTCGAGGAAGAAATTCCGGAAGAACTTCGATCCCTAATCAGAAGGGAAGACGAAAGGCATGCTCAGCCTATAAAAGAAGAAATTATTTCTATAAATTTGAAAAATGAAAGCAATCTGCGCATGGTTCAAATTGGTTCCGGACTATCTCCAGAAGAGTTCAAAGCCCACTCAGATCTCCTGAAAGAATTCGAAGACGTTTTTGCATGGTCACATGCAGATATGCCTGGCATCGACCCCGAAATTGTGGAGCATCGAATCCCGCTCTACCCAGATGCAAAACCTGTCAAGTAGAAGTTGAGAAAGATGAGACCTGATTGGGTATTGGAAATCAAGAAGGAAATTCAGAGGCAAATAGACGCTGGGTTCCTAATGGTAACAGAATACCCCCAGTGGGTTGCAAACATTGTTCCTGTCCCTAAGAAGAACGGAAAAATTCGAGTCTGTGTAGACTTCAGGGATCTGAATAAGGCCAGCCCTAAGGATGATTTCCCGTTGCCGCACATAGATGTACTTGTGGACAATACTGCTGGGCATGCACTTCTTTCTTTCATGGATGGTTTCTCGGGATACAACCAGATTCTCATGGCTCCCGAAGACTGTGAGAAAACTACTTTCACCACAGAGTGGGGCACTTACTGCTACAGAGTCATGCCCTTCGGACTGAAGAACGCCGGGTCAACTTATCAGAGGGCTGCTACAACATTGCTACATGACATGATCCACAAAGAAGTTGAGGTTTATGTGGATGACATGATTGTCAAAGCCAAGGAAAGGGGAGAACATCTACCCGCCCTCAGGAAATTCTTTGAAAGGATTCGCAAGTACCGATTGCGCCTCAATCCTGAGAAATGCACGTTTGGTGTCACGGCTGGAAAAATGTTAGGATTCATGATCACTACGCGAGGAATTGAGATAGATCCTTCCAAGATTAAGGCTATTCTCGAAATGGAGCCACCCCGGACAGAAAAGGAAGTACGAAGCTTTCTCGGGAAAATTCAATTTATCAACAGATTCATCGCCAAGTTAACCTCGAATTGTGAGCTGATGTTTCGATTACTCAAGAAAGGTGTGCCATTCAAATGGGACGACGGATGCCAGAAAGCCTTCGAAACCATCAAGAAGTATCTTCAGAGCCCTTCAGTGCTGATGCCACCAACGCCAGGGCAACCCCTCATCATGTACTTATCTGTCACTCCATCGGCAATGGGATGCATGCTCGCACAAGAAGGCGAAGGCGGCAGTGAGAAAGCAGTCTACTACATTAGCAAGAAGATGGCCGGATGCGAGGAGCGGTACGCTTCCCTGGAAAAGGTTTGCTGGGCTTTAATATGGGCTTCCAAGAAGCTGAGACACTACATGTTAGCCTATTCAGTGAGGTTGATCTCTCGGATGGACCCTCTCAAATACCTATTCGAGAAACCGGCACTTACAGGTAAACTAGCACGCTGGTTACTTCTGTTAGCCGAATTCGACATCAAATATGTAACTCGGAAGTCTGTGAAAGGAAGAGCTGTCGCTGAATTTCTGGCTGATCATCCGGTGGAAGGTCCAGAAGATGTGAGTTTTGAATTTCCTGATGAAAATGTCATGACCACAAGCAACGATGTATGGTCGTTATACTTTGATGGAGCTGCTAATCAGAAAGGATTCGGGATTGGAATTTTACTTATCTCACCAGAAGGATCACACATCCCTCTTGCTTTCAAACTCAACTTTGAGGTCACCAACAACTAGTCCGAATACGAAGCATGTATCGTAAGGATGAAGGCTGCTCTCGAAATCGGCGCCAAAAAATTGGAAGTGATCGGAGATTCCAACTTAGTAGTTTCACAAGCAAACGGTGACTGGAAGGTCAAAGAAGACAAACTGAAGCCTTACCATAAGGACCTGGACGATCTGATCCATCGATTCCAGGATGTCGCTTTCACTCATGTACCCAGATTAAACAACCGGTTTGCCGATGCCTTGGCAACATTGGCTTCTATGGTAGAGATACCCGACGGAGTCAAGCTCCGACCGATTATGATTGAACAAAGGGACAAACCCGTCTATGAATATGTCATGGCTGTTGATGAGCCTGACGATGGTCTCCCCTAGTACCATGACATCTGGAACTTCATTGAAAAAAGCGAATAGCCGACTGGAACTAACAAGAAAGACCAAATTGCTCTGCGGAAACTAGCTTCTCACTACATTATCTACAGAGGCAAGCTGTACAGAAGATCCCACTGCGGAATGCACAAGTTGTGCGTAGACGGCAAGGAAGCAACCAGAATCATGGAAGAAGTACACAACGGAGTCTGTGGCCCTCACATGAACGGAACCATGCTTGCCAAAAAGATCTTGCGGCAAGGATATTACTGGTCCACCATGGAAACCGAATGCATTGAATATGTGAGACGGTGTCACAAGTGTCAGATTCATGCCAACCTCATGCACATGCCCCCATCGGAACTTCATTCTATGACCTCGCCTTGGCCCTTCTCTACCTGGGGCATCGACATCATCGGCAAGATCACCCCAGCTGCTTCAAATGGGGAAAAATTCATCCTGGTTGCTATCGATTACTTCACCAAGTGGGTTGAGGCTGCCTTTTACACCACCCTCACCGCAGTTCAGGTCACTCATTTCATCAAGCAGAACATTGTCTACCGCTATGGAGT